>JAMWYP010000219.1:0-600000 GCA_025563575.1 Acacia pycnantha
AAAATTTGTTTATCAAAAAAAAAATTTCCAACAAGGTATTAAGTCTAGGAAAAAGACTAATTCATCACAACATAACGAAGGAAGGAAGCAAGCAAGTTCAAATCTCAAATCTCATATGAGAGAGGAGCCCACCTTTAGTGAGGATGGCAGGTTGTGGGCTTGTGGCGACCTAAATACAAGTTGACAGGAAAAAAAGTGATCCATGAATAAATTGTTTATTCATATCTTAACTACTGAGTTGATCAATTTTTTCCCCATCTTTTAATGATTTTAACTGGGCATATTCCAAGTAAATTAATAAAATATCGACAGTAGATGACTTCAGCAGTAAAATATCTTAACCCCCCATTCATCTTATCTTAATTTTTTGCTCGACCATTCATCTTATCCAATATATTTTGAAAGAAGATATCTTACAAAATTATAAAAAATTTCAGCTTGCTGCGTGTAATAATGTAGAAAAATAACTTTTAAACATGCATTATTTAAACAAGATAGGAGCTGATTGATATTATAATGCCAACATTATTAAACCCATCCATTTAATTATTTTTAAAAACATAGAAAGAAATCTTTGAAACAGGTATACTTTTAAATTTTTTTATCATGTCATATCATAAAAAATAATATTGTACAGCCATAAACATATTCAGGTTAATCATAAATTTATTACAGCGAAGAGCATATCAGTAAACAAGACAAGTTCTAATGCAAATGTTAATCAGTAAACAAGATTTATATAAGCTTGATCTGATTTTTATGATGTTGAAATCAACTAATTATTTGGGTCAGTTTTTTTTATCTCAATCTCAAGCATAATTTTTTTACTTATCAGATGAATTAAAGTAAGTTTTACAATATTCACTACACGTAAAAAAAGAAAAACAGAGATTGTTTTCGATATTGATTGGCTCAAAGGCAAGTATCACTTTGGTTCTATTTATAAGTCTAATTTAACCAAAAAATTTGGTCATATTCAGTGGCGGAAAGTAGCCCCGGCTGATCTTATAAAATTTGTTAGTATATATATATATTTATTATATGATATTTTATTTGGCCACAAATTTGGCCCCAGCTAAATTTTTATCTTATCTATCAGGATAATATTTGTTTCATTACTCATTAGGCTGTAAAAGGAAAGTAAAATTATTGTTTGAGATACAGAAAATGTTAGTATCATCTTATATATTGTTTTGATTTATAATTATCGGTTATTATTTATTTGTATTTTCAAGGTTATTTGATATTATTTACTAAATACTCCCCTTGGTCCTTATTTGGAACCAACTAACAATTCCCACAAGTCAATAAAAACAGTTAAAGTCATTAAATTTGTCCAAAAATTTAAATATCCTTATTAATTATACTAAACTCTAATATCATATTAATTATTACTCTTTTTTTTGCTAAAAAAAAGAGTAATAATTAATTTTTATTAATTATTATTCTCACTCACAACCTTTTTAATGATGGGTATACATGAAAAAATATTTAATGCTATTTGGAAACAAGCAAGTGTTTTATAAAAATGACCAAATATACTTGTTAGTTGGTATCTTATAATAAGAACTAAATGGAGTAGTTCAATATGTTTATTTTTTGGCCCGAACTAATTTTTTTTTCTGGTTCCGCCACTGGTCATATTTATAAGTCTAGTTTCATGTAATAAATGAGATTGTGACAATTTTACTCATATTAATTACACTCATGAAGGTGGAGAGAGAATAAATAGTTGAAAAATACTCAATCATAAATGAGGGTAAAGTTGAAAATCTACCTCTTATTGGTATGTGAGATTTGATCAAAATAGACATCAAAGTGTTACTCGGTATAATATTTTTTAAATGTGAGGTCAAACAAAGCAATCAGTTTTGTCTATGGTGTCCTCAAGTGTCCACTGTTCGGCGAGACATGAACATGAAAAGAACAAACATTGATGCGTTTGAGATTCCACGTAATAAGCTAAGCACGGCTAATCTGTCACCCTGACTTTAGGCTGATGTCTTTTTTATTTTTTATTTTATTATGCCCAAATAATGTTTTTTGCAGCACTACACCACACTTTCATAAAATCTTTACTATCAGAGAACAAAGATTGAGGGCCCGCCTACACATGGAAAAGAGGGGATACGGAGAATCGGTTGGACCGCATACTTGCAAATGAAGAATGATGTGTAAGACACAGTGACGCGAAAGTACTTCATTTGCCACAGTATAAGTCTGACCATCGACCTCTATTGCTAAGAATGGAGGGGGCGAGAACAACAGGGGTAACTCAGCGACCATTCAGGTTTATTGCTTCATGGGTACTTCATGAGAAATTTAATGACTTGGTTAATGAGGAGTGGAGCTCTTCTAGTGATTGGTCGGCCAACATTGACAACTTTACTATTGCTTGTCAACGCTGGAACAGGGAAGTTTTTGGTAATATTCAGAGACGAAAGAATAAACTCCTTCGAAGATTAGATGGGATTAATCATGCAATCACAAGAGGCATGGATGTCAGTTTCTTTGAAAACCTCCACAGGACTCTGTGGCTCGAACTTGATGAGACTCTAACACAAGAGGCCTTATTATGGGCCCAGAAAGCTAGGATTAATTGGGCAATTGATGGTGATAGGAATACACGGTTGTTCCACGTGAAAGCCAATGGCCGTAGGAAACGTAATAAAATCGATGCAATTCGTGTGAATGACGGGGAGTGGTGTTTTGAGGAGGAAAGTATAAAAGTGCATGCGACTGCGTATTTCTCAAACCTTTTCAAGGAGGAAGTTGTCGAGCGTCCAAATCTTACTTGTACTATTGCATGCCCAGAACTAATGGAAGCACAGGCACGATTGTGTGCACGGGATGTGGAGGAAGTGGAGATCCGAGACGCCTTGTTTAGTATGGGGGCTCTAAAGGCACCAGGACCGGATGAGTTTCATGCACTATTCTTCCAACACCAATGGGAGACTGTCAAAGAGGTCGTGGTTCAGTTTGTGAAGCAGATATTTCTTCATCTGGAGAAGATATGTGAGGTAAATAAGACATTGCTTGTCTTAATCCCGAAGACGGATCACCCCGAGACGTTTAGGGATCTTAGACCAATAAGCTTACGCAGCATAATTTACAAGCTGGTTACGAAGATCGTGGCAAACCGAATGAGGGGATTTATGGCCCAAGTTATCTCCCCAAATCAATGCAGTTTCGTACCAGGTCGGCATAGCTCGGATAACATTATTGTAGCACAAGAGGTTATTTACTCCATGAGAACAATGGGTGGAAAGAAAGGTTTTATGACTATTAAGATTGACCTGGAGAAAGCGTATGATAGGGTGAACTGGAAGTTTCTGCTCAGTTGTTTGCATGAGCTTAATCTTCCTCTCAATCTCATCCGGGTGGTGGAGAAATGCATTAGCACCGCTAATCTTCATCATCCTGTTTATGGAAGCCTCCATCCAGCAAGCAGAAATTGTAAGAGAGTGTTTAGCCCAGTTCTGTGAATGCTCTGGTCTTAAAGTCAATGATTCAAAGACTCGGGTGTTTTTTTCCAAGAATGTAAATCATATCAGGAGCGCGGAGATTAGTGCCACTCTTGGGTTCACTCTAACGACGGATCTTGGAAAGTATCTTGGGGTGCAACTTCACCATAAGAGAGTGGGATTGGAGTCTTTTCAAGCGGTTATTGATAAGGCCAAGGAGCGGTTGGCTCGGTGGACTCCTAAGACATTTTCCTTAGCTGGCAGAGCAACACTTATTTCCTCGGTGTCCTCGGCAATCCCGGCATACACAATGCAAACATCCCACCTCCTTAGCTCGGTTTGTGAGGCCCTTGACAAGAAGAATCGATCTTTTTTGTGGGGTAGCACAACAGAGAGTCGGAGAGTACCACTAGTGGCATGGGATGAGGTGTGCATGGAGAAACAAAAGGGAGGTTTGGGGCTGAGACATGTAAAATACCAAAACCAAGCGTTCCTTATGAAGTTGGGATGGCAGCTTGTCACGCACAGGGAAGACCTATGGGTTTAAGGTTGTCCGGGACAAGTATAAATGTGGGGATGACTTACTTCCTCGCATTGAGGCAACACGACCTGGTTCAAATGTGTGTACAGGAATCAAGCGAACTTGGGACAAAGTTCGAGGGGCATTGAACACTAAACGAATCCACCCGGTGTGCGTTGGGAGTGGGAGTGGGAGAGGCATGGGGAGTTCACAAAGGAAATCAACATATAGCGTGGTCTCAAATAAGGAAATGGATCATGGGTACGGATGGGATCGCCTATGGAAGATTCGAGTGCCACACAGGTGTAAGATGCTCCTTTGGTTGCTTGCTCGTGATTGCCTGCTCACGAATGCAAACCGAATGAGACGAGGACTGACGAATGATCAGAGCTGCAACTTATGTGGTGCAAGTAGAGAAGACACTATCCATGTGTTTCAGGATTGTACCCATTCGAGATCTTTATGGAGAAAGGTGGTGCCCTCGGACAAGTGGTGCACATTATGTAGCAAGCCTTTCTCAGTGTGGCTATGGTGGAACATCAGTGGAAGAAGTGGTGCGAACAAGGAATGGGGTTCTAGGTTCACTATAATCTGCTGGTGGATCTGGAAGCGGAGAAATGTATATGTATTTGAGAAGAAGTTCACCCCTAATAGCAATATCATTGCTAGTACGAACGCAATGCTGGAGAGCAGGAGCAGTACGAATAATCGTCTAGCAGGTATGCCACTTAACGACATTTCTCTTACTACTAGTCGTGAGATTTGGCATCCGCCTGAAGATGGTTGGGTGAAGGTGAATGTGGATGGTGCTTATTCTAGAATTACTAATAAGGGCGCTTGTGGGGGCTCATTCGGAATTCTTCTGGTTCTTTTCTTAGGGGGTTCTTTCTTTCTCTTGAGGAAAGGGATGAGTTGACTGCTGAGGTGTGGGCTTGTATCTTGGGTTTCAAAATGGCATGGGCGATGGGGTTCCGAAAGGTTTGGCTGGAATCTGATTCTAACGAGTGTCTGACATTATTGTCGCATGCACAGGGAGGACCCCACCGCGACACCGATATTCTAGACGAAATCAAGCAACTGTTAACGTTGGAGTGGGAAACTAAAGTATAGTATGTGCCTCGGTCCGGGAATACAGCAGCAGATCATTTAGCAATAAAGGGACTTGAATCAGGACAGGGATTTCATGAAGTGTATCAGCCTTCTGAGGCTCTAGAGGTCATCCTCTGTCAGGATTGTAAGGGATGTAATATTCCCGTAGGAGTTAGTTGAGGTATCCCAAACTTATCAAAAAAAAAAAAAAGAACAAAGATTGAATTTTCTGCCATTCCTGAGACCAAATCATAACATTAAAACGTTTGCGTATGGCCCCATAGAGAATATGATTGATAATTGATAGAGTGCTCTATTTTCAAATGATTATCAGGTTTCATAATGTTATTATCATTAGATTACGAGAAATCAAAGGGATATCTTCTGAATTATAAAGCAGGAAGTGAGGTGAGGGTGGGGTCCAAAAACATGGCAGGGTTGGCACCTGGAATCCACCATCATTACACTGGAGAAAAAGAAGAAATGCGACAGCATGTTAAGAAAAGACAAAAAAGAAGAAGAAAAATAAAATAAAGATAAAGTGAGATGCGAAGTGCTAAACAAAGCATACCAAAAAAAAAACAAAACCGGGATAGGCGGCTCCAATCAGTAGTAATCTCCCAACTCAATATATTTACAGGGGGGATCAGCTAGCTTACCTGGTCATTGCTCAGCTTTCGAGTTCACTCTCTTCTATCTTGCCTAGATCCAGGTTTGTTTCTTGCTATCTCCTCTATCTTTTATCTTTTCGAACTCGTTTATGGAAGTTAGCTCTACTAGCTTTATCTAGGTGGTAGCTTTGTGCATTTTGGTTGGTTGCTCAGTGTAAAGTTCAAAAAAGAGTAATATCTAGTTTTCATTTCGTTGTATTTGGTTTTGCTAATTCCTGTTTTCGGTTCCGAAAGTTAGCTCCATGCTTCTGCTTAATGTTTATTATCCGTGAGGAATTCTCAGTACTAGCTTACGTGGTTAGGCTTGGTCCTTTGGTTCGTCTGCCCTCTTTTCTCAGAGAGCACATGTGTACTTTGCTGTGGAAAACTGAGCATGCATGTCTGACTATTGAGTTATACAGCGGTCCGGGGGGGGGTTATGTCTTGGTCTGAAGATCTCATTGCGTGTGTGATTTTGTTCGTTGCCTTTGCTATCTTATTTTGCAATGTCGAGTCTAAAAAGTCTTATATTTTTATCAATGTTACCATGATCAGAATTAATCCCTTCTTCAATCCATGGATATTTTGATATCCAGTTTTTTTTTTTGTTGTTGTTGTTTTCATTGTGTTACTAAATATTGAGAGTAGACTAAATTCTTGATTTGGAAATGACCTTTTGATCTGAGCAAAAAAAAAAGAAATGACCTTTTGAACATTTCATCTCCTTAACAGGCTGCCGAATGCAAAGAGTTCTGTTAGAGCTCGATGTTGTGAAAATGAGACCAATATGCTAGAAGTTCGACCAGACAGCTGTATCAATAGGATGAAAGGAAATATCCTGCCGACGATGATGTCTAATATTTGATGTACGGAAAATTGAATATAATGGAAGAAATACAGTCTCAGTCAGATAACTACAGGTCATCTTCATCATCAGCAAGCAGCCCAGCAAGCAGGGTGCCATCAAGTAATTTTTTTTACCTACGTAAACCTGGTTCACTTAGACAACCTATCTCATTTGAGGATTCACCAGAGTGGGAGGATACTGATATTAATGTTAGAGTTGAGGAAGGAGGTGACTCTATTAATGTTGCAACAACAACAGCTTCTCCATCCCTTTCAAAGCTCAACAGTGGGTCCTTGTCGTCCCCACATCTACCAGATGGTCCAATTATTCCTAGAAAAATTGCTGGGGCTTCTGTTGTGTGGAAAGACTTGACTGTTATGATAAAGGGAAAAAGAAAATACTCTGATAAGGTTGTCAAGAGTTCAACAGGTTATGCATTACCTGGAACTATGACAGTGATTATGGGCCCTGCAAAATCCGGGAAGTCTACATTGTTACGAGCTATTGCAGGTTTTGAATCATGCTTCCTTTGTCCTTGCTTAATAATCTTCCCATCTTGTTCATTTCTTATATACTTGAATGGTTAAAGCTAAAATGACTTTATTCTTTTATCAGGAAGATTACACCCCTCGGCTAGGATTTATGGTGAGGTGTTTGTAAATGGGGCAAAATCGCACATGCCTTATGGGTCATACGTGAGTTATCTCACGTTGTTGATTATTTGTTTTTTCCATTGCCTTGATTAATCAATGGTCAACCATGGTCTAATTATTCATCATATATCATACTTTTATGTGCTGCATATATTCTAAGATCAGAATCTTAAATGAAAGTTGGACGTGCTGGTTTCAATTTGTCTTTGCGACATTTTAATTCTGAAAATAAGCACTTTTTATTTATGGTTTTATATGCCCTTGTATTATCTTCTTGTCTGTGATTAATTGGAATTTGATTAACAATTAGCTTTTATATTTTTTCCTCATATGAGCCTATAGTCATCCCAATAAGAAATTTCTTCTGCTTTAGATTGTTTGTTTTGCTTTTGCTCTTAAATTATGCAGGGGTTTGTGGAGAGAGAAACTGTTCTGATTGGATCCCTCACTGTGAGGGAGTTTCTGTACTATTCAGCCCTACTTCAACTTCCTGGTTTCCTTTGTCGGAAAAAGAGTGTGGTGGAGGATGCCATCCATGCAATGTCTTTAGGTGACTATGCAAATAAACTTATTGGGGGACATTGCTCTATGAAGGGCCTTCCTAACGGGAGAGAAGACGTGTTAGCATTGCTAGGGAGCTTGTTATGAGACCTCATGTCTTATTTATAGATGAGCCCCTTTATCATCTGGACAGGTGTTTATTTTAATTCTTTTAGACTCTGTACTGCACTTATTTTCCCTGCTCTATATTTGATGTGGCACTTATGAAATATTCTAAAATTAGTTGTTTTACTCTTTCAACAATTCATAATTTATGATTTCATTAGTAGTTTGGCAAGTATTAGTTGACATGCATTACTCTATAGGGGTTATGAAATGATATTCTACAGTCTACATCTCTGGTATGCTTGACCTGGAAACTGTTTAGTTGACATAGTGTTGCATCTATCCTTGTAGTTTTTCATGTGCCTCATGTGGTTCTCAGAATAATCTATGTTTGCTATGGCCTAGACCATAAAGTATGAACTTTCTAGTAAATTACAACTTTAATTATTTCCCACCTTTTTATATGCATATTCATGTTATGTCTTTTAAAGACCAAACAACACATGCTGCTTGGTCTATTCTCAGAGTGTTGCATCAAAGTTATTCATGCATGTGCCTTATGGCTTATTTCTTGAGTGGGCCCCTTGTATCAACACAAGGTTTAAGATGAGATAAATTGCTCATAACTTATACACAGTGGGGCTCCCAACACTGTTTGTTTTTTCTTTTAATATTCATAATATTGATGATTCTTGTCATTTGAATAATTTCCTTCAGTGTCTCTGCGCTTTTGATGATGGTTACATTGAAGAAGCTTGCAAGCACTGGTTGCACTCTTATTTTCACCATTTATCAGAGTAGCACAGAAGTATTTGGCCTTTTGACCGAATTTGTCTGCTTTCAAATGGAAATACTCTTTTCTTTGGAGAAACATTATCCTGCTTACAGGTAAACAACAGCACCATCTAGCTGATTGGGTCTTCCACATGAAATTTGATTGAGAAACTATTAAGAAATTACCAAATAAAATAAAAAGAGGCAGATATTGATTTCTATGCTTGATAAGGTTGCTATTTAGTAGTTTGAAGAGATGAGATGAATGTGCTGCAAGAGGCATAATATCCTTTTCTTTCACTCTTTGCTTTTAAGTGGAATATTTATTGTATTCCTGACTGTTGTAACTCTGTTGATTAAGCACTTCTCAAATGCTGGATTTCCTTGCCCAATCATGCAAAGTCCTTCAGATCACTTTTACGCGCAATTAATACAGATTTTGACAGGATAATTGCAATGTGTAAAAACTGGCAGGTACTTATTTTCAGTGCACAATTTTCTTAGTTTATTTGATGCTATATTAACATTGTCGATTGTCATTGTAACAGGACGAATTTTCTTCAGTGAACATGGACACTGCTGTTGCTATTCGCACACTTGAAGCAACTTATAAAACATCTGCAGATGCTGCTGCTGCTGAAACTATGATTCTGAAACTCACTGAGAAAGTAATGTTGCTATTATTTTGTTGAATATTGATTCTGATACTCATCTAGTGTTTTTCTTGGTAAAACTTGTAGCTTAGCCTTCAATTATCAATACATGTAGGTATTTGTTAATGATGCTTGTTTTATGTCGCACACATGCTCTACAGAAATGTAGGGCTCAAGGAACGTTGCTTGATTTTAAACCATGCCATAGATGGGGCTAATAGATTAGATGGTGTTATTAGTAAGTTGTCATATGCGGCAGTCTTTTCACACCAATTGATTAGATAGTGTTCTCAATATTTAATGTATGCAGTTTGTTCCTACATGATACTATTTTTTAATTAAATAAGAAGTCAATAATTTAATTACTAGTATAACTATTAAACGGAGGCACCTAGTTAGGGAGCTATGCCTTTAGTCCAGGCAAGGATAATTCTAGTGTGTCAAAAGGAGGTCTCCCAATTGGTTCACAGGAGTATCTCTCTCTCTCCTTATTGAAAAGAAGTGCTTCCACTTAGTAGAATGGAGATGTGCCTTTTCTAGATTTGTTGTGTTGATTATGAGTTCCTCCTTTTAAGTTTACTACAATTAATAATGAGTTCTTTTTCCAAAAATGAGGCAACTACTTAGTCTCAATGCATCCACTAATTATGATAAGCAGATCAGATAGATAAGTTATACACCCTCTTCTCTTGATGTATGGGTTTTGTACTATTCTCTAGATTTTTATCAGGCTGCGTCTGTGTGACAGTATTTAAGGGAATCACTGTTGCGATATCCTTTTACATATTTTTGAAAAGATGCTTATTTCCCAGGAAGGTCCAGTTCTCAAAAGCAAAGGCAAGGCTAGCATTGGTACTCGGATAGCTGTCTTGACGTGGAGATCTTTATTAATTATGTCAAGGGAGTGGAAATATTACTGGCTTCGCCTTATTCTTTATATGCTTCTCACACTCTGTATTGGCACTGTATTTTCTGGTTTGGGGCATTCTCTGTCATCAGTTGTGGTGAGTCTCAAAATTGTGATTGCATTTTATCTTTCAATTGTTGCTTTTGTTAGGGTTTGCATATGTTATGCTTCACATCTTTCGCACTGCAGACAAGAGTTGCAGCAATATTTGTATTTGTATCATTCTGCTCACTTTTAAGTATTGCTGGGTTGCCTGCACTGAAGAGAGAAATTAAGGTAATCTTATCGCTACTTTGTATACAAGTATTAATTGCAACAGTTTAAAAGTTTCCATTTGATATGCTGTATTATGTATAAAAGTAAGCATTATTTGTTCATAAGGGTCTTAGCTAAAATCTGTTCAGCTCCATCCCCCCTCCAAAAAAAAAATTTGATGCCTTGTTCCATGCAGGCAACAATCACTGGCTTTAATACATGAATCATATGTAGATTTTTTAATTGAAATTTAGAAGATTATAAACCTTAGAATTCTCAAATGCATACTTTTGTTCTTTTCTACAGGAAAGAAGTGCTGGGCTGAGAAGCCCTTATTACAATTTATGGCTTACATTTAAGCTTAAAGCTGTACTGATTGCATGAAAATCTTAGCTTTTGGGAATTGATCTTGACTGTATATGCAAAGCTTATTACTCAAACTATACTATCATGATCACTTGCTTAAGAATTGCAAATTACATGAAACGCTATATAACTCAGATATGGACATGTCATTGAAATAATTCTGCTACAGATTGATTCAACTGAGACTCTCATGAAAGCATTAGAAACTCCTGATGTCAAAAAAATATTGTCATCTCATTAGATCATGAAATATGTAGTAACTGCTTGATTATGGAAATTTCTGTAAAGACAGAGTGCATTGAATTAAGTCATACAGTCTTCCAAGAATAGTAAAGGGCTAGTATTTATAGTTTCTTTTGACTTGTTTTAAATTACGACAAGCACTCTATACTTCTCAGCAGCAAGAATGAAGAGGGAAATATGTTTTACGTGCTTTTAAGTCTTTTGCTGCTGCTGCTGCTATTATTGTTATTGGTATCATCAGTACTGACTTTTGAAGGGAATTTTGCAGATATACGCATGTGAAGAATCTAACCAGCACTCCAGTGCATTAGTCTTTCTACTTGGGCAACTTTTCTCCAGCATTCCATTCCTGTTTCTCATATCGATTTCATCCAGTCTTGTCTTCTACTTCATGATAGGGTTGCGAGATGAGTTCAGCTTGTTAATGTACTTTGTGCTGAACATTTTCATGACTCTGTTGGTGAATGAAGGACTTATGCTGGTCGTCTCTACTTTATGGGAAGAAGTTTTCTGGAGTGTATTGACACTGTTGTGCATACATGTGAGTTCCATTGCGTACTCATCATTTTTGGTGTTAAAAATTTAAATGCTGCTCAATTAGTTTATATCTCATGCAGTGTTCTCAGACTCGGACCAGATCGGAAACGGCGAACTGGTCAATAAACCGGTCTGGTCTGGGGGTTAAACTGGTTCACTTTTAAAAATAATAATAATAATAATCAAATTTTATCTTAAATTTTCTTTAGATTTTTATACTAAGAACCCTAAAATCTTCCATTTGTCACTGTCGACCTACTAACCCTTGACCCAGTATCCCGACCAGTCTAGTGAGTGGTGCGGGTTTCAGAACCTTGATCTTATGGCATGAGCTATGAACTTTGGCACCGTCATTTACCAAGCAGTTACTAAACTAACCTTAATGCAAATCTATGATTCAGGTGGTCATGATCCTTTCTGCTGGGTATTTTAGAATTCGAGATGCTATGCCGGGACCAGTTTGGATGTATCCTATGTCTTATATAGCCTTTCATACTTACTCGATCCAGGCAAGTAGATGTGTTATGGCTGTATCTCCCGCATGCTGTTGGAAAATTTTCTTTTGAACAGGCTTGTTTGTTTATGAATTCATGACAATTTTGTTTTTAGATAGGGCTTTTCTTGAGACTCTTAGTGTATTCATATTTGTAGGGGCTACTGGAGAATGAGTATCTAGGCACATCTTTTGCCGTTGGGCAGGTAAGGACGATATCTGGCTTTCAGGCTCTCCAAAGTGCTTACAATATCTCACCTGACAGTAATTCCAAGTGGAAGAATTTACTGGTTTTGTTTCTTATGGCGCTTGTTTATCGAATTTTAATGTTTTTAATATTATGTTTTTGTATGGGTAGAAAAATATCCATGTTCAAAAGCTTTCATTGTAATCGATATACCATAGATGCAAGATGATTATTGATTATTGTTCATGTGAACCTGTCAATTCATTTGGTAAACTTGAAAATTTTAATTGAAGATCCTTTTGTCATCCTTGCTTCCGCAAAGTCTTGTTCATCTCTTTCACAGCACTTTTAAATTCTTGCCCCGGATATTTTGTCCATCAAACGGGGCACTTGGACGCTATGCACAATTGGTCAAAGACCCTCCAATGGTAGGGTGGATCAACACCCTCATTTTATGATACTGTTATGATCAGCCCACGATCGTAAAGCGCCTCTTAAAATCCAAGTGGGATCACAGAGATCCGGTGGAAGCACCTAAAAAAGTTCACGGTTTGCAAAAGCACATTTGCAATCACCAAGAAGTCGCGTTTAGAAATCGAGAGGGTGCCACCTATAGAAATTTACAATACAGAGCTCTGACATTTAGAAGTAAGCCATGTGCTTGTGATGTAGTCGGAGAAGTTGGCCTAGAGGCTGATCACCACGGCCTTATTAAAGTCAAGTGTGAGTCCAACGGCAAAGAACAGGACCCGGGCTTGTAAAACAGAGATGTTATAAAATTCCAGCTCCTCAACAGTATTGCAGAGTACAAAGTCTGCATCTATCGCTTGGTGAAAGGCTTCCCATACTCCAGTTGTTTCCTTCAATGGCGGGCCTTTTTTTTCCTTCTTCATCTGACCACATTTATTAAGCGGACTATTGGTTGAGCTACTGCATAAACTCATAGCAATAATGAGTAACTTCCTACCTCTCCCTATCGTCCTTAGTCAACTGTCGGGTCAGCAGTGGCGGAACATACCTGTTTGGATTCCGCTTCATGAGAGCGTTTGAAGCAAAAATATATGGCTGCGCGTTAGGAAAAAAACTCAGTGAAAAAAAAGTCCAATGGAAGGTGTTTTGGTTGAGCTTTAAGTTCTTTGACTTTAAGTCAAAAAAAAAGCTCAAAAAGCTAGTTAAGGAAAAAGCTTCACTATGGAGCTTTTTCTAAAGCATTCTCGACTTTTGACATGGGCCCAATCACTTCTACATTATCAATCCAAACACAAATCATTATTTACAACTTGATTTTTTCCTCTAGAACTTTTTAAAGTCAAATAGCTTTTTTCCCCACAGGTTCACCTGGGCTTCACCGACTAATGCGGGTGCAATCAACCCAAATAGGCCCATTATGGCGGCTAGGGCTTGGCCCGATTAACCACTGGTGATCTTATAAAATTTGTTAATATATTTATGTATTATTATATGATATTTTATTTTTGTTAATAATTTGACTCACCAATCTCTTATCTTCTCTATAAAAACAATGAACCACATTACTATTGGGTTGTGAGAGGAAAAAAATTCTTGTTTAAGAAACTATTGAAAATATTAGTATCATCTTATATCTTGTTTTGATTTATATTTTTTGATTATTATTTATTTGTATTTTTACTATTATGTGATACTATTTAATAAATAGTTCAATATATTTATTTTTTGACCCAGACTAAAAAATTTTCTGGTTCCGCCAGTGGGGGTTAGGAATCCTTTCTCGCTAGGAAGACCAGGATCCGGCTCTTTAAGGATAATGAGAAGTCCTATCGCATGACGGACGACACGATTCTTTGCACGATCGCCACCAGCTCTTTTCCAGAAATGGTGGCGTAGCGTATGTGATATGATTCCCGGAGGAAAGGGACGATTAGATCGACAAGGAATGGAATTCTCACTGAAAATTCAATCTGCAACGCGTCCGGATAAGAACCCAGTGTATCTCACGCTACAGACGTCCGGTCGTGATTCCAAAACGAGGAGAAAGATGGCTTTCGAAGCGCAACTTTGGCTCAAGAAACACCGAAACGGACACGGGAATATTGAGATACGAAACAAAGAAATATAGAACGAAAAGCTGGATTATAGGTAGACGCCACAATTCCAAAGAATTGATAAGCCGAAGAACGCCACAAGGATTGTTGCCCTTGATAAGTTCGAGATTCTCAAAAGAACCCTAAAGAAGCTTCTGCCGTCCCTCAAAGAGGCTATTGTGTTCCCTTATATAGTGGACAACATCCATATTGAGTTTAACCTAATTATGCTTACACACAAAGCCCAATAAGCGAGCCCAATAAGCATTATTACAAAAATATAACTAAAAGTAAGATAAATAAAACTAAGTAAAATGAAGCATTCATGCATATCCATTGAGGCTTATTCTTCAAGATCTTCAATGTGAATTAAGTGTATCATTTTGGCCTCTTCTTCCTTTAGACTTGGGCCTGTCTCAAGTAAAGTGGTCACCAAGAGATTTAGAGCCACTTTAGCCTTTTTAGCTTTTGTTCTTGTCATCGGGCCTCCAAGACCTTATATGTCCTCCAAGTTTGTTTCCTTGGTCATGCCACCTCCTATGTCCGCATCAGTATGTCAAGGCCAGAATCTTGGACGGTGGCAAAGAGTCGTCTTTGAGGTGTAAAGAGTTGGATGTCGTCCTGGAGGTGTGGTGGTGGATGGATTGGGTGTTGGACTAGAGTCTGATGGGTACAACCTTATTGAATTCAAGTGAGACGGTGGTCCAACAGCGAAGAACGAGATTCAGGTTTGCAAAACAAAGATGGTTCTATTTTTCAGCGGACACAAATGTCTCTTCATCTTGATGCCAACCGTCTTGATATCAAAGACTCCAAAAAAATGTTGGTATCAGAGCACTTTCCACATAGAGAGGTTCTCATGACACCTATAGGCCATTAGCATTCACCAAATTGTCATTAATTTAAAAAATATTTTTTTAAGTGATAAAAAAAGGAAATGGAAATGAAATTTCTTAATTACTCCATCAGCACAAAGTTCAATACTGATAATCTTAATTTCATTCTTTCTTAAAATTCATGTATTGCATAATGGTAAATGAACAATTTGTTGACCACTTGTATTTTCTCTCTCTTTATATGAGAAAAATAAGTTTCCACATAGTTGTTTTATGGTGGAATCAGTGGCCATTGCACATGTTTTTAGCATGAGATGCAAAGATCTTGGTCTTCAGATCCCTAACAAAACATTCCATATTTTTCACAGACGATCCATTTGTCATCAAGGCGTTCTCTAATATCTTCTTCATCTCTCTCACCGCACTCTTGAACTCTGCCCCCGATTTTTCATCCATCAAACGGTTTATATTTTTCGACACCTCCTCCTTACTGATCATGCCACATGGATCTCCTAGGTTGATACCGATCCTCCAATCATCAACTACCAATTTCCGATTGGTGAATTGATCTGTCAGCAATGGGAAGCATAGCAGAGGAACCTCGCTCCATATACTCTCCAATGTTGAATTCCACCCACAATGAGTCAAAAACCCTCCAATGGCTGGGTGAGTCAACACCTCAATTTGACTACACCAAGGTATGATCATCCCACGCCCACGAACCGCCTCTTCAAATCCATCAGGCAGAGGATGCTGATCTTCCGAACTCACGACATCAGGACGAAGAACCCATAGAAAATTCACGTCGGTCAACAAAAGGCCATTTGCGATCTCCAAGAGGTCGCTTTTGGCTACATGGACAGTGCTACCAAAAGAAATGTACAAAACAGAGGCGTGAGGCTTGGAATCGAGCCATTGCGTGCAGTCAGACTCCAACCAGAGGCTGGTGGGCACGGTGCTCTTAACGAAGCCATTTGGGAAGATGGGTCCAACGGCGAAAAACGGGACGTGAGCTTGCAAAGCAGATATGGTATGGGGCTCCAGCTCCTGAATCGAATTGCAGAGCACAAAATCTGCACTCCTGACTTCGTTAAAGGCCTTGAATATTATTTGGTGGCACACTGTGGAAATATCCTTCTCTTGAAGATACGACATCATGTCCTTGGGATGGATCGCTTTCACACCCGGTATGTAGTCAATCGAATCTTCACGAGTATCTAACCTCCAACAACATATAATAGGCAAGAATAATGAGAGAAATTCACTAATCGAGTCAACATTAAGTTTACTAATTGCAGCTGTGCGGATAGAAGAGATTAGATAAGTACGTACCTTGGCAAGCAAAGTGACCATTCTTTCTTAGAAGGTTCATGTGGTAGTAGAGAGAGAAAACCAGAGCGGGCTCTGTCCAGAAGGAAACATGGAGGAGGCCAAACTTCTTGGCGATCGGGGAGGGCCACACGAAGAAAGTGTCGGCGATCAAGCACGTGACCGGCGGCACAGATTCCTTCACGATCTTGGCCACGAGCTCTTCCGCATGAGCTGAAAACACATGCAACAGGGACTGCATAAACTGCTCATGGTGGAGGGAGCGGTCAAAGGCCACGGGAAGGCCGTCGGAAACGGTGGTGTAGCGTATGTCGAGGCCAGAATCTCGGATGGCAGCAAAGAGGTCGTCATTGTGGTGGGAAGAGTTGGATGCCGCCTTAGAAGTTTGGTGGTGGATGGATTGGGTGTTGACGAAGGTGATGACGAAGCCACATGATGCGAGCTTGATGGCGAGATGGACAGAGGGGATTACGTGACCAAGAGTTGGGTAAGCAATGAGAATGGCGTGAGGTGGGTGTTGTGAATTTGGGAATGCCATGCTCTCTGAAATTCTTGATT
The DNA here is from genome assembly GCA_025563575.1 of Acacia pycnantha. Lineage (NCBI taxonomy): Eukaryota > Viridiplantae > Streptophyta > Magnoliopsida > Fabales > Fabaceae > Acacia > Acacia pycnantha. The sequence continues at coordinate 17,031 of JAMWYP010000219.1, forward strand.
ATAGCTGAGAGTGGAAATGGTCTCTTTTCATTTGCAGTGGCCAAGAAGTAAGGATTTTTTATAATTATAAGGAGTGATGGCTTGCTGCTCCAGCAGCAAATAGCAAAACAAAACAGGTTAGGTGGATTCCATGTGGATCTGACATATACACAATAATTATACTGCAACTTGACTCCCAAATTTATAGTTTTAATAGCATATAAAAATGAGTCGAGTTACTGGTAAACTTGTGACAGTTATAAACTCGGTTAACTCACGAGTTTTATGTACCAAGTTTACCGTTTTTACGTTTCTAACTTACAAACCTATGTTAACTTACTCTTAAACTCGTGTTAACTTTTTTGATTTGATCATACTCAACGGTTTTATATATAAATTTTATAGAAATTTATTTGTTAAATATAATAAATGATGATTGTTAATGGATTTTATTTAAATTTAAATATATTTAAATCAAATTATTGTCATTTTTATATTTTCATTATTTAATTATACACTAATAATAACTATTTAATAATAAAGTAAACTCTTACAAGTTTACTATACAAGTTTACCTTACTATCATGAGTTTGTCTAAACTTATGAGGTTGACAACCTTGACTGCAACTATTCCCATACTTATTAAATTATTAAGTACGAGTAATTTGTTTGCTTAACGGCATGAAATCTTATATATATATATATATATATATATATATATATATATATATATATATATATATATATATATATATTATTCTAGGAATATTCTATAAACACGTGATTATTATCATTACGAGTCTTCTTTAGTTAATGGGTTACTCTCTGAGCATTAGGAGTTTTCCCAATGGCCCTAACTAGCTGGCTCGACTGAAATCATGAAGTTACCCTTTCCTTGGAAATTAATATAGCTGGCCCGCTGTAACGAGGGTCGAGGGACTTGCTCCTTCTATCACCAAAAAAAAATATAATCCTTTTTATTTTAATTATAAGACAAAATTAAATTTTTTTAGAGATTAAGAAAATTAATTAAATCATTTTAAAATATTTATATTTATCATTTTTTCTTTAAATTATTTTACCTAACTTTAATGATACACAATATATGACGTGTTTAAATAATTTATTTAGTTTTTTTAATCTCTTAAAAAAATTAACTTTATTTTATATTTAAGATTAGAAAGAGTATATAATATAGCTGGTCCGCCCTTTCTGAGCCCCAGCATGTTACCCTGTCTACTCTCATTAGAAATTATATTGTTTTCGGTAAGTGGCTACATATACTAATATAAACTATAAAGAGGCGTGAGATTTAAAGCTTTAAAACAGGTTTAGTTAGGGAAGTAATTAACCTCCGGATCTTGAAAGCTCACGTGACTGTCTTAAACAACTTAACTAACCAATTAAGCTTATTTATTCCCTAATTAATGGGGTAGGTAGGTTGGAGTTGAAGGCAAATGTGCTTGTCATTTTGCGCTGCTGTTGATTGATTCTGCAGCAACTAGTTGTTTGTATTTCACTGCAGGACGCAATTATTAATGATGAGTAAAGATTGGCAACTTGTTTTCTCTCACACTCCAAGAGATCTTACAAGAATCACTGATGCCTTGACGCCTTGACGAAGTGGGGCATCTCCAAGACTGATATTTTTGAAACTTGTCTAAGACATTTGAGAGTTTAGGTATATCATGAGTGCTTGAGATTTATTTCTTCTGATATTATTTTAATTTAGTATTCTCTTAGGCCTTTAGCCTTCTCCTGTATCAAAAAAATTAAAATTAAAAATAAAAATATATATATAGGTTAAAGTATACGTTTGGTCCTTTATGTTTGCCTTTAGTATCATTTTAGTCCCTTAAGTTTGTAAAGTACACGTTTGGTCCCTTAAAGTTAACACCGTTAGTCTAACTTAACGGAAAATACCAACTCAACAATTTTAAGCGATGACTATGCAATTAAATGTTGACCAAACATGTTTATATGTTATTATTTTAATAAATTCATATTTTAAATCCTATTACTTGAAAAATATTTAATATTCACGGACTGTTATATGGTTTTTCACCGATTGTAAAGATTAAATATTTTTTGTTTGTTTGTGAAGATTAAATATTTTTCAATTAATTGGATTTAAAATATTAATATATAAGCATGTTTGGTCAGCATTTAATTACACAGTCATCGCTTAAAATTGTTGATTTACTATTTTCCGTTAAGTTAGACTAACGGTGTTAACATTAAGGGATTAAAAGTGCACTTTACAAACTTAAGGGACTAAAATGATACCAGAGACAAACATAGAGGACCAAACGTATACTTTAGTCATATATATATATATATGTGTGTGTGTGTGTGTGTGTGTGAGAATGATGATGCGTACGTTGAGACATAAATGAAGTCCAGGTGTCTTGCCCTGTCCATTATGTGTGTGTGTGTACGTATATTTAGTATTTACCCCACGTCCCCACACAACCCTCTGCCCCTAAACACGTCACCTATTTATGGCCCAGAAAATTAACCATTCCCAATATTGTTTACCATCTCATATTTTTTACAATTCATATACTATCTATAAACGTCCATGATTCAATATAGGAAGAAAGTCTAGATCATGTTCTATCGATTTTGAAGTTAATTACTTGTATAATTGATCAGTTTTAACTTCCTTATAATTGCTTGTAAAAAAGAATTTATAGAAGTGTGTTTTTAAATCATGCAAAGTATGACCCATTTCTCAATTTTTTGTGAGCACGTACTGAGAAGATAGTAAAATCTTTATTCATGGCCAATGCTTCCAAGGCCAAACGAAAACAAAGATAACCTCTCAGGCATGCATCTAATTATGAGTTGGTGTTCAGTCTGAGATTGACGATGTACCCTTTACAAGTCATTAATGAGGTGGCATATATGCATGGCATCTCAAAGCCACGTTTTCGTATCTTTCTTTTCATCAGTTTCTTCGTGTGCTAAAAGCCTAAGCCAATATGTTAAACATTTCACCACCTATAGCCAAAGAAAATTTGTTGTAATGCACAGATCACACAAGCCAAGGCGAACATATAAGAGCTTCCAGGTCTATTTGTAAATGAAGATTCCCGGAGTTTTTAGAGTGAAGAGAATAGATAAGCATCAGAGCATATACCTACACTCCCAAAGTATTTCAACTACACTATTATAGGCGTACGTAAATCCACTCCCACCACCAAAAAAAAGAAAAGAAAAAAAAAAGCCTTTTAGTAACGATTAACTTGTAGCGGTTACAAAAAACTGCTACAAATATAAGGATTTGTAGTAGTTTTACGACAAACCCCTACAAATCCACTACTACAAAATAGGGATACGGCGTCCTATTTTCAATACATTTAACGTCCTTTTTACGCGGGACGTCTATCTGGGGGGCGCCGTAAGTCTGAACTTACGGCGTCTAAGTTTTAATTAGACGCCATAAGTTCAGACTTACGGCGTCTAAGTTTTAATTAGACGCCGTAAGTTCAGACTTACGGCGTCCTATTAAGAGTATTAGACGCCTAATGTATACCACGAATACCCTTATTTAGGCCATAGTTACGGCTTCTAATTCTAGAATTAGACGTCGTAAGTATGGACTTACGACTTCTAATTCCTAGAATTAGACGTCGTAAGTATGGACTTACGGCTTCTAATTCCTAGAATTAGACGCCGTAACGGCTTCTAATTCCAAGAATTAGACGTCGTATGTGTGTTTTTTTTTTAAAATATTTTGCTTCATATATGATTGCCCACCCTTACAAAAACCTTCTTACACATATCAGCAGGCAATCACCACAATGTGATTAAAATAAAAAGCAACACACCTATATGCTAAAAAGATCAGCTCAGCCAACCTTATATTTCACAAGACAGAAACAAAATACATGCATGTATATATAATAAAATCCCAAGACACATAGTTGATGATGAATTGGATATAAAGGTAGCAAAGTAGTAACAACAAAGTCGAAGTGACTAACTTCAATTCATCTTAACCAATTTGCTCCAACTAATTAAATCAAGTGTTAACTACTACTTCTATGTACAACAATCACCACAAAGCTTCAAAAAGTTGTCTAGCTACCTCCTACTAATTATGCAATATAAAAACTAACTTCAATTATCTATGTGGTGAAGAAGATGTCCAGCCAACAGTTTCGAACCAAATCAATTTCTTCCTTCGAGTAGGCATCGTTAGTACCAAAATCAGAAATGGAAAAAGGTATAAGATAAAATCAATCAAGTGAATGAATTAATTACACAACTAAAGTACAACTTCAACAAAAGTGAGTTATGGGGGGAACATTCTTCATTTAGAAACCTTACAATACTGCATAAACTTAAGCTGAGATCATTAGCAAAATTAAAACAAATAGGTAAGATTGTAAGGCAACAGTATTAGAACAATGTGATATGCTAAAAAAGCAAATAAAGATAAGATACCGATGGGCTTGATTCTTTGACCGATGAAGATTATTGTGATCATCTAAAAGTCTAGATATTTCATTGTCTTTCTCCCGAATCATTCTATCGCAAGATCACGAAAAGAATCATGCTCTTCCTACAAATTATAGATCCAATAAGCACAAGAAAAGAAGAAACAAACGACAAGTGGGAGACAATGTCCAAGCGAGAGTCAACAAATTGCAAACTACCTTCAATTTTTTGTACTTTTGTTTCACTCTTCAAGTTCCTTTCGTAGTTGCATATCATGTTTCAAGATCCTTGATTTCACCTTCATGGCCTCATACTTAACTGAAAAAATTATAATCAACTTAACCTTCTTGAGTCATCTCAAAAAAGTAATAGAAATGAAAATTCAAGGTAGATGTGACAATTTGACCAAGCAAAAGTCAATACTTCGCCATGTTTCTTCAACATTTTGAAGGCCGAGTCCCCATGCTTCTTTCTCTTTAGGTGCGGAGCATTGACGTAATCTAATTTCATTTCTAAACTCCTTATTTGCTCCTTGACATTTTCAAGCGCTTGTGTCTCAAACATATGAAAGAGGTCATGACTTCTCTACACTTCAAAACAGAAAATTAACTGAATGTCATATTTATATGTTACCTCCCCTAAACATAATACAATCAAATAAAGCAAGGAGCCCCTACTGCTTTAGTTATCATCTTTTGCTTTCAACTATGATGATCATCATCTGTGTAATATTCATAGAAAAGTATTATGATACGGTGATTAATAATGTTAAAGGAAAGTCGCTTAGTTGTGAGTTTTATAATCTGTTACCCCTATGTGTATAAAAGGATGAGGAGTTCTTTGTATCCTAATGCTTTTCCGATGTTACAAAAGTACTCGAAGTTTCTATTAATTCCCTCTTCTTATTTCCTACCTACCCACTTTCTTTTGCATCGCTTGCATCAAAGCAAGAAATTCAGTGACCAACAAATTTAAATTCCATGAAGCAAAGACTATTAAGAATAGAGCAGAGGCCGTCATATTTTCAAGAATTTGAAGGATGTCTAGAAAGATGATCCAGCTAATGATGTTGATAGAATCAATTGGAGACAGTGTTAGCCATTCAATATTGTGAAAAAGTGTCTTATCCACTCGATTGTTAGTGAGGAGGTTCCGAAATCCTCTCAAGGGGATGTTTTTGGTGGGGTTCCATCAATTTAAAAAAATGATTAAGGATCCAATTGAGGCGTAGTGAATATCAATATGCCTTCAATAAGTTTCCTGTGAGTTGAATCTCAATGAGACCCGGTGATTAGTTGCTTCTGGGTAGATTAAAGAAGGAAACCGAGCGAAGTACAAGGCTATTCTGACCACAAAACTTGCTAGATAAAATGAGAATTGCAAAGGTCCAAGAATGATTCTTGGGAGGATTAAGCATACAACCATCAAGAAAAACCAGAAAATGAAAATAAATTCACCAAGGATGCATGGTGAGCAGTGACTAGTAGGAAGCCCAAGTAAGGAACAACGATAGACTTGAAAAAAAAATTAAATGTTTCCATAATTGTCTAGACTCTCCAATGGTCAAGACATTTCGGATGGCCAACAATACAAGGAGATTGCAAAAGAGTTCAAAGAGAAGGTACAAGAAAGGGAAATTTTTACAGATACTTTTGTTATTTCCTTATACAAGTGATCAGGCTCTTGATATACAAAGGTTCTGAGCAAAGGGATTCTATTGAATATCAAATTTTGTTTTATACAAAGGGGAGTTGGTGAACATGCCACTAGGGTCCCATTCTATGATGTTTAATGAATGTATTCTAATTTCCCTGTACTTGACCCTTGAGAGAAGCGGTATAGATAAAAAAGGTATTTTGCTAATGATTTCCCGCTAAATAGAAACTTAAGCCGCCAATACCCCATGCTAGAACTTCTATAGATCAAACATTCACTTCTTCAAGAACAGAATTTTTTATTCAATACCGAACAAATACAACATCAGGAAATAACTTTCATATGTTCCTCTGATCCCCTTTTGCAGCAAAGAGCAAACAAAAATGGAAATTGCTTTCAATCAATAAGTGGTCAATGATGGGAAACAGAGTCAGACTGTGCAACAATTAGCAACAAACATACCCTGATCAAAACATGCCATGCAGGAAAGGAAAAGAATATATCCAACTAAACACACGGCTTAATTATGTTAAAAACAATTAAAATTCAACCCTATAACTGTTGGGATACACGCAGCGGTGTGCGTCTCTCTATTTTCTATCTAGGGTTTCTCGCGGCTTTCTAATACGCTCGACTAAATGTCCCGTCAGTTTTTCTAAACCTTGCAGGCGTATTATATTCAAAACAAATTTTGAACATGGATTAAAAAAATATATTAATTAAATCTATCTGATAGATCTAATCAAATCTATTTATTTAATCCGAATTAAAAGCCCTATGATTTAATTTATATTTATAAATTAAATCAAGATATGATATCGTCATATTTAATTTAAAATGAGATCCGACATCTCAGTTCAAATTAAATCTGATATGCAATATCTTTATTCGAAATTTAAATCTGAGATACAATATCTCAATTTATTATAGTTATTTAATTTATCAAATAAATTAAATACTATATATAATAATATTATTGTCAATAAATAATATCATTATTATTTTCGAATTTAATATATATTAAATCAAGATATGATATCATTATATTTAATTTAAAATGAGATCTGATATCTCAGTTCAAATTAAATCGATATGCAATATCTTTATTCGAAAATTAAATCTGAGATACAATATCTCAATTTATTATAGTTATTTAATTTATCAAATAAATTAAATACTATATATAATAATATTATTGTCAATAAATAATATCATTATTATTTTCGAATTTAATATATTTATATATGCATATATATATATACACACACATCCTAGATTAAATAAGTATTCATTAAATCTTAAACACATTTAAGATTCAATGAATCTGGACACTCTTGCTCGTGTTGGGCCATTCTTGTGTGCGACCCTGTAGGCCCACATGAGATTGGCAGCGGGCCAATACTGTACCAGCCCACAAGTCGCAAGCGGCCTCTAGCAAGACATTGCGACTACCCAATTCATATGGGGATCGTTGATAAGTACAATGACTTGCCCCTAGGGCATAATTTCCAACAGACTCCCACTTGCACTAGGTGCAATCATTAATTACCTTAATTCCCATTGCCCTAACATGACGCTCATGTTTTACTTGTGCAAGCGGCTTAGTAAGAGGATCAACGTCATTGTTTATGCGATATAACCTATCGTACAACCATGTCACGTCCCTTTTGTCACGCGATAATTTGGTCAAGGATGAGGCATGGAAAATGTCAACTTCTGTTCTTGACCATTACTTTTCGATTCTTGAGTAGTCTAACAATTGAGATGGAAACTCCTTTCCATCGTAGTATGGCCATACATTTCTCGACTCACTCATCGAGGGCCCGGTATTATCTCTCTACAAATGTGAGGGACAAATCCCATCTTGACCACTCACATTCCTCCGCATGAGAACCACTGATCCCGATCCTAGCCTTTATCATCACCCGGTCAAAGGTGACTTTTGACTAGGTCAAAGACCAGTGACTCATCATGTAGGAATCCATGATGATCTCAGGTCAAAGGGCGTTGTGACGCGGTTATACATGAGAAAAGCTTATGACTTATTCCATGCAGCTTTCTCATAGTGGGTCGGTCCAGCACCTTGTACTCTTACAAGTGCCTATGACTTTGACTCGTATCCCCATACTCATCAAAGTCACACTGGTCTTATTTCATCTTTGCTCCCGCGGAGATGACCGACCAGGGACATTTAGGATAATCTATTAGATATATCCAGGGATACAGTTATCACTATAAACATGCAAATGAAATGATAACTAAAGGAGAATTCTTTAAATAACATTAACGTTTAAAGTATAATGACTTGCTTTCTCCTGGTACTTTGCATAATATTTCTTTTTTTATATCACCTCTATCATTGATTTCTCTGATAAGATGAAATCGCTTGAGTATATGGTTGGTCCTTTGATGTGACCTAGGCTCCTTGGTCTCGCGGAATAGCACCGCTATTGTCACAGAACAAGTCTATTGGATTTGAGATGGTAGGAACCACCCCTAGTTCATTAATGAACTTACTAATCCAAAAGGCCTCCTCACCGCATCGATCTTTGCTATATACTCGGCTTCTATTGCGAGAATCAACTACGGTGCTCGCTAAGAGCTCTTCCACTCACCGCACCACCATTCAACAGAATACATATCCTGATTGCGATCTTGAATCATCTTGGTCAGTTTGGAAACTCGCATCCGTGTAACCAGTCACACGAGCTCATCCTCCAAGCCACCATATACCAAGAATAAGTCCTTAGTCCTTCTTAAGTACTTAAGGATATTCTTGACAAGATCCAGTGATCCTCACGGGATCTTGTTGATATCTGCTGGTCATACTCAAGGCATATGAGACATTCGATCGAGTACATAACATGGCATACATGATAGATCCAATGGCGGAGGCATATGGAATCTTACTCATGCGGTCTCTTTGATCTTGTGTACTAGGACACAAATCCTTACTGAGATGGATGCCATGAGACATGGGCATGTAACCCCTTTTAGAATCCTGCATACTGAATCTATGCAGTATCTTGTCTATGTATGTGCTCTGACTTAGGCCTATCAGCCTCTTAGATCTATCTCTATAAATCCTAATCCCAAGGATGTAAGTGGCTTCGCCTAAATCTTTCATTGAGAAAGACTTTCCTAACCAAGACTTGACACTCGCAAGGTAGGAATGTCATTCCCAATGAGTAGGATGTCATCAACATAAAGCACTAGAAATACAAGCGTGCTCCCACTAACCTTCTTGTAAACACAAGGTTCATCTATGTTTTGAATGAATCCAAACTCTTTGACTACTTCATCAAAATGATGATTCCAGCTCCGAGATGCTTGCTTCAAACCATAAATGGATCTTTGAAGCTTGCAAACTTTACTAGAGTCCTCGGACGCACAAAACCCTCGAGGTTGTGTCATGTACACATCCTCAAGGAGCTTTAGTTAAGGAATGTTGTTTTGACGTCCATCTGCCATATTTCATAGTCATAATATGATGCAATGGCAAGAATGATTCGATTGATTTGGCCATTGCAATTGGGGAAAAGGTTTCATCATAGTCCACACCATGAGTTTGAGTGAATCCTTTTGCAACCGATCGTGCCTTGAAGATATTTACTTTAGAAATCCATATCTCTGAGGCTGCAGTCGTGTTCTATCGGACCTTCGTGGGTCTTGTGTTACATGAGTAGGCTCAACAACTTGTTGTGAGTCTTCTCGTTTCCATCTGTGGTTCTATGTCGTCTTGTGACTCTTGAACTTCTTCGAGATTCACCTTACTCCCACTGGTTCTTTCATAGATAAACTCCTTTTCCAAAAGGACACCATTCCGAATAACAAACATTTTGTGATCGGTGGGATTGTAGACATAGTATCCTTTAGTTTCCTTAGGATACCCCACAAAAAGGCATTTTGAGGATCTGGATGATAATTTATCAGAGGCTTGATGTTTGACATAAACCTCACATCCCCAAATTTTAAGAAATGACAAACGGGTTTCTTCCCGGTCCATATCTCATATGGTGTCTTTTCACTGCCTTTGACGGAACACGATTTAGTGTGAACGTAGCTGTTTCTAGGGCATGGCCCCAAAAGGAAGGTGGAAGATCTGTTTGACTCATCATAGATCGAACCATATCTAATAGAGTTCGATTCCTCCGCTCAGAAACACCATTCCATTGAGGTGTTCTGGAGGAGTAAGCTGTGAGAAGATCCCACAACTCCTAAGATGGTCAATGAACTCTTGGGTCAAATATTCACCACCCTGATCAGATCGAAGTGTCTTAATTGTTTTGCCAAGTTGATTTTGCACTTCATTTTGGAATATTTTGAACATTTCAAAAGATTCCGGCTTATGTTTCATTAAATAGATATATCCATATCTATTGAAATCTTCTATAAATGTAATGAAGTACAAATGACCTCCTCTGACAGATGTATTCATTGGTCCACACACATCAGTATGTATGAGGCCCAATAAATTGGTGGCTCTCTCACTGTGTCCAGTAAAGGTGCCTTTGTCATCTTTCCCAATAAACAAGACTCGCATGTATCAATTGATTCAAAATCAAATGAGTTAAGAAATCCATCTTTATGGAGTTTCGAAATGCGTTTCTCATTTATATGGCCTAGACGACAATGCCATAGATAGGTCGGATTCAAATCATTTGACTTGAACCTTTTAGTAGTTATGTCATAGATATGTCCATTCAATTTTCTACTGTCCTTGAGATCCTACATTTATTCAAATGTGAGATCCACATGTAGTATCCAATACCCATGTTGAGGAAGTAGAAAAGCGAATATCTATGACATAGATACTTGAAGCGATAGCCCCGCTATCCTTCTTGTTCTTGTCCAGATCTTCGAGGTAGAGTTTGCAATTTCTTTTCAAATGACCTAGTTCATTGTAAAAGAAGTAGACTTTATCCTTCGGAGGTTTTTCCTTTTTGGCTTTCCGTTTCATTCCCCTTCCTTTCTGAACGGTCAAAACAGTATTGGGCCTCTTCGTAAGGCTTAGCTCAGATTTTTTGAGCATTTCATGCAGTTCAGAAATTGATTCCTCCATGTTGTTCATGTTGTAATCCATGACAAAGTTATCATAACTTCACGGGAGTGAGTTGAAGATCACATCGTAGCTAACTCACGGGACATGGGAATTCAAGCCTCTCAAGCCTTGCACATTCTTGGAACATTTCCGTAGGATGAACAATCATCTCAAAAGACTCCACATGTTCTAGATCTTTATTGAGGTCTAGAAGCATAGTGGCAAGCATCGAGCATCCTGCATCCACGAGTCATCTTTATGCTTCCTATAAGCATCGATCGAGCTCTTGGATCGGTAGTTGAAGGCTCGTCAAGAATGGGTTGATTGATGAGATACTCTTTTCTTTCGTGTTTAGGATCAACGCTTAAGTCCCAAACATGTCAAGAGAGTTTGTCTCATCGAGTTCGTCCTTCTCAAGGACTGATCGCATTGATGGTGTTGAAGTATTACTAGACTACATGATTCTACAACTAAAGGTATGCAAAGTTTAAGTAGTAACCTCCCTTTAAATTAACAACCCTCATTATAATTAGTGGGCTAAGATCCATATTTGGCTTAAATTTAAGTCCGCTTTGGCAGGACGCTTAAATTAAGTTATTTAGGTAGGCAAACCCCTTGCCAATTACATCATATGTAACTCTTAGATCTTTATGGGATTTAATCATCATATGACGTGGCATGTTTAATCCCATCTAATGCCTTGAGATCCAAAACCGTTTTGATAATCTCAATTAAGTCGGGACAATAATGAATATTGAGTATCACCATTACTCACTCTTGTCTCACCAAGATAACTCGGATGCATCCACTTTGGTGGAACATACAAATAGGCGATCTAGGTTTTGACAAGTATTCATTTATTGGTGGCATTATGACTTAAGATTTTATTTAGAGGGTATAATTAGATTAATCCTATTAATTATACTTATATGAATGCAATCACTATTGTATCTCATATAATATCTAAATTAATTATGAGTGATCTAGTCAAAATATAATTAAAACTCTAAATTGATTATGAGTGATCTAATCAAATCATAATTAAAATTCTAAATTAATTATGAGTGATCTAATCAAAAATAATTAAAATTCTAAATTAATTATGAGTGATCTAATCAAACCATAATTAAAATTCTAAATTAATTATGAGTGATCTAATCAAAATATAATTAAAATTCTAAATTAATTATGAGTGATCTAATCAAACCATAATTAAAATTCTAAATTAATTATGAGTGATCTAATCAAACCATAATTAAAATTCTAAATTAATTATGAGTGATCTAATCAAAACATAATTAAAATTCTAAATTAATTATGAGTGATCTAATCAAAACATAATTAAAATTCTAAATTAATTATGAGTGATCTAATCAAAACATAATTAAAATTCTAAATTAATTATGCAATGATCAAATCAAGACATAATTAAAATTGTGACACAACATGGCTCAACCTTAACCTAAAATCCTCTCAAGCCAATGAGAGGACTTCTCTAAAACAAAAGAAGTACATCAAGAGTATTTAGAGAGAGAGGCATGACTCATGAGGCCATATTTAAAATTTACAACAATTGTAAAACTCTAGAGCCATGTTGTTCACCATACCCAAACAACATTTGAAAGGTAAATCACAACATATATTAAGTCATACAATTATGAAATAAAATATTATGATTAATCTTATCATGATTTAAATTTTCTAATTTATATTATATTATAAATATTATATAATATCATGATTTAAATTCTCTAATTTAAATTATATTATATACTATATATAATATAATATCATGATTTAATTCTCTAATTTATATTATATTATAAATACAATATAATATCATGATTTAAATTCTCACGCTACGACAATCAGCCGGGATCCTTACGGCGGTCTCGTTAGAAATTTCAAAATAAAATATTATTTTCGAAAATAATTTCCCAAAAAACGTGATTTTTTCGAAAATAATTTCCAAAAAAAAAAAAAACGTGATTTTTTTTTCCCGAAAATTTCAAACCCTAACGAACTGATCGACATCGGATCTGAACGTTTCAGATCCACGCGAATCAGCTACACAGTCCGATCTGAACAATTCAGAGAACTGACGCAATATCCGACTAGCTATCCGTAGAAACCCTAACGCGAGTTTTGTAATTCAAACGCATACAAAGATCGGTTTTAGCATATATATCATATATATAAACACGCGTAAAACCTAATTTAAACGCACGGTTGAGTTGGCTCTGATACCTTTGTTGGGATACACGCGGCGGAGTTAAAAAAATTACGGATCCCTTAGGCGGATCGCTCAACGGCGTTTAAATCAAGGTTTAGGGTTTCCGAATCGTACCTTTGCAGAACAATTTGAATTGGTGGGCTACCTTCTCGATCAGCAGAAGCCGACTCTTTAGAATCGCCTTCCTCTACCGGTATCCACACGAACGGCCTTTTGAAACACGAACGGAGGCATGCTAGCGCCTCGAGCGTGCGTCTCTATTTTCTATCTAGGGTTTCTCGCGGCTTTCTAATACGCTCGACTAAATGTCCCGTCGGTTTTCTAAACCTTGCGGGCGTATTATATTCAAAACAAATTTTGAACATGGATTAAAAAAATATATTAATTAAATCTATCTGATAGATCTAATCAAATCTATTTATTTAATCCGAATTAAAAGCCCTATGATTTAATTTATATTTATAAATTAAATCAAGATATGATATCGTCATATTTAATTTAAAATGAGATCCGATATCTCGGTTCAAATTAAATCGATATGCAATATCTTTATTCGAAAATTAAATCTGAGATACAATATCTCAATTTATTATAGTTATTTAATTTATCAAATAAATTAAATACTATATATAATAATATTATTGTCAATAAATAATATCATTATTATTTTCGAATTTAATATATATTAAATCAAGATATGATATCATTATATTTAATTTAAAATGAGATCTGATATCTCAGTTCAAATTAAATCGATATGCAATATCTTTATTCGAAAATTAAATCTGAGATACAATATCTCAATTTATTATAGTTATTTAATTTATCAAATAAATTAAATACTATATATAATAATATTATTGTCAATAAATAATATCATTATTATTTTCGAATTTAATATATTTATATATGCATATATATATATACACACACATCCTAGATTAAATAAGTATTCATTAAATCTTAAACACATTTAAGATTCAATGAATCTGGACACTCTTGCTCGTGTTGGGCCATTCTTGTGTGCGACCCTGTAGGCCCACATGAGATTGGCAGCGGGCCAATACTGTACCAGCCCACAAGTCGCAAGCGGCCTCTAGCAAGACATTGCGACTACCCAATTCATATGGGGATCGTTGATAAGTACAATGACTTGCCCCTAGGGCATAATTTCCAACAATAACATGGTTTTATCAGGTGATTATAACATCAGTCCTCCGTTTTCATGAAAATGCATTCAATCAGTAGCTAATTTACTTTTTGTTGAAAGCTGATTCAAGGTATAAACTATGAAAACATTTCCTTTGTACAATATCAATATATGAAAAATGGTTGTTGTGCTATTACTGTAACACAACATCACTAACCTTAAACCCAACTTTGTTATCAAGAGAAGCATCTGTCTCGTCACTTCTTCCAGTTAACTTGAGGTATTGTAGAGTAACATGATCTACAGGGAAGGCCCATGGTGGCACCATACTCAAGAGACATGTTAGCGATAGTGGCCCTATCAGCTAATGATAGCTCGCCCATGCCATCCCCTAAGGAACAAAAATCAATAGCTCTCTAATTAGCTGGGACAAATGAAAATACGTTCAAAAAATAAAAATAAACAATTAAATCAACATGCCTTATGATAACTTAATCACTAAAAAATTCAACAAATTTCCCAACAACACCATGCTTCCTCAGCATTTGGGTAACAGTTAAAACCAAATCAGTTGCTGTAACACCATTGCGTAGTTTCCCAGATAACTTGAATCCAACAACACCAAGCAAAACCATACACATAGGCTGTTACAATATTACAAGCACATGGTGTTAGTACAATCACAATAGCTAAGTTACTCCATAACTACATTTCAAGAAAAGGCAAATTGGACATCTAGTTCAGAAAAGTTAAATATTCCATGCACACAAGATTAGATATTATGTTCCTGACCGAGCATTCTTGCCTGCCAGCCGATGCCTCCAACACCCCAACCAGCCACCCCAAGCCCATCTATCATAGTAGTGTGGGAATAAGTACAAACCACACTGTCAGGATAGAGCAAGCCATTATTGTTAAAAACAACACGTCCAAAGTACTCAAGATTCACCTGGAAGCCAAAGATGTTACAAGCTCACATTATTAGCAACAAATGGAGGCAGTGTCTTAAATTCAATTGAGTCCTTTAGTTTATCTGCTTTTAAATGTACCTGATGTACAATACCAGTACCAAGAGGAACAACAAGCATGTTGCGGATTGCGGAAAGCATTTGACCCCATTTAAGAAATGCAAATCCTTCCTTGTTTCTTTGGAACTCAAGCTTCATATTGGCCTGCACTGCATTCTCTGACCTTTTTACATCAACTTGAACTGAGTGATCAATAACAAGATCAACTGGTACCTACCAACCATATATATTTCTAAAAATTACTAGTAGTTGTAAGAAAATAACATATAATGCGGAAAATCATAACATGAAACAAAAAGCAAGCAAATATATTAGCAAATGATGATCCTAAGAATCGTGTATGACCCTCTTACTCTATATTAGCCTCAGAACCCTTTGCTGTTTAAAGTAACAAAGTGAAAAAATTACATGATTTACAACTCTATCAAAGAAAATTGCAGAAGCAAAGCTAACTTGATCAAATATAACATATAAGATGTAATAGTACAGATAAATAAGTTTAAGGTGCATTAGGCACTCCAAGATGTATATTTAGAAATTTGAAACCTTCTTGTGAGTGCCATCGATGTATAATAGAAGAAAGGCACATGCATGTGGTAACTACAATGTTTACCAGAGGATTAATCTTGTTAGAATCGCTGCCAAGCTCCTTCATAGCATCACGCATACAAGCTAGGTCAACAACAACCGGGACTCCTATAAAATCCTGGGGAAGAGAGGTTACAAGGAAGATTACTCACTATTTGCAATCACTCAGATAAAATAATAAATTATGCTTTGTGCAGAAGTCAATAATTGTCTCAATTACGAATGGCGATTCCGGAGAATTGGACATAGTTCATGAGAAAGTTGAGTACTCACCTTAAACCCTTCAACAATCTCAAATGGGTTAGCTCGGTTTTCCGTGATTCCGGCTTAAAGATAAATGTTTGCCACGGTAATAGATACCAAATTAGCACATTCACAAAATCAGAACAAAATGGCATCAAGGAGATAAATCATACAACACAACGAAATACCCTTGAAGCCCTCAATGTAGCTCCATGAAGCTCAATGTAGGAAGAATTGAAGGGTAAGGGTAAAGAAAGAGGCTTGGAAATGGAAACAAAAGGGTCACTGGCGAAATTGAGCAGTGGAGCGGTCATATCGGCGAGCTCAAACAAAAATGGATTCGCTTCTCCTTCGGTATGAATTGAGAATTGATAGGTTTACCTCTTCTCTCGGCAACCAAACAAATTTAAAGAAGAACAGAGGTTTACTGCTTGATGCGAATCGAGAATCAAGAGCTTTACCCAGCTGGGTTCGACGAGCAGCGAAGACGGTGGAAGGGACGGCGTACGGTGGTCTGACGGAGTGAGAAGAGGGGAGACGCAGGACGGGGAGAGCTGCAGTGGGAGATGGAACGACTATCAAGGACCGACGGACTGCAAGAGGAGGAATGACGGGAACAGGGAGGGAGTAAGAGCTTAGCGACGCCTGCGAGAGGAGGGAGAAATGTGAGGGATTTTGCGAGGAAGACTTGTGCGCTGGAGATGAAATGCTCAACTATGTGAATGAAGAATGAGAAAATTAGGGCTCGTTTGGCGTCCTAGAATAATACTTAAACGCCAAAAAACCCAAAACCTCATAAATTTGGCGCCAACCTTTTCGTTTGCCGCCGCTTTTGGGCCTCTTTGGGCCACTTTTGGCGTCCTAATAAAGTTTTAGGACGTTTTAAGTACACTTTCTGCGTCCTAATATTTTTTAGGACGTCCAATATATCAAATTTTTTCATATATTTACAAAATTGCCATCGCGTTTACATTTTACTTCCCTTTTTTGAAATAGGACGTCCTTTGCAGACGTCATATCTATTTTTTGTAGTAGTATATGTGGCTATCACCAAACGGCGCGCTAGTAAGCTATGGTAATTTGTAGCGGTTGGATCATATAAATTGCTACAAAATGTGGCACCACATTTGTAGCGATGGATTATAACGGTTGAATGAGCAGAACCACAAAAAGTCACAGATTTGTAGTTGTTCGTTCCTATGAACCACTATAAACTTTATCATTGTTTGTAGTGGTTTTTGAAATGATAACAGCTAAAAAACAAAAAACGTTGCATGCTTGTAGCAGTTTTTTCGAAACTACTACAAAGTGTCAAGTATGTAGATCGAGATGACAGTCCTCCACCGCATAACACGTCAGGAGCACATCATAGAAAATACATTGGGCAACATAATAACAGCCCTTTCTCAGATGATATTCTGAACGCACCTTACCCGGACGACTTCGATTTAGCTGACCTACCAAAGTACGATGGAACTCAAGACCCCACATCCCACCTACTAAAGTAATTTAATTAACTTCTTTAATCTCTCCGAAAAAGTCAACTAAGTTTTATAATTAGGACCGGAGGGAGTAACTTATATTTAGCTTCCTTAATATTTTTAAAAAAAGCCAACTAAGTTTTATAACTAGGATCGGAGGTAGTAAAAAGAATAACATCACTTCTTAGTACTAAAAATTTAACAGTCAACATTAATTTTTAATTACATTACTATATTTTGAAAATTTTAACTAACATTGAACAAAAAAAAATGAAAGTTTTTGAGACAAATTTACACTTTAACCCATAAACAAATATCAAGAGTTAAGGAAATTTTTGCAAAACATAACCTTTAACCTTTAATTGGAGAATTGAACCTCATGATCGTAAAAAATAAAGACTACGCTCACATATTTGTGGTATTTCTTGGTTGATCAAGGAAAACTGGTGGATGGTCGTATAGTTGCAGTGAAGAGATTGTATGAAAACAATGATAAGAGAGTTGAGCAGTTCATGAATGAAGTGGAGCTCTTAACTCGTTTGCGTCATGATAAGTGCATATTTTATAATTAATTAAGTATCAATTTTGAGATATATATTGGATTAAATTTATTACTATTGTATACTTATTTAATTATCTTTTATATACTTTTCCATTGAGTCAAACTTAGGATTAAAGAATCAATTGACATAAAATCTACTTATTCCTTATTATATTTTGCAGGAAATATTAGCTGATTTGGAAAGAAGTAGAAAAAGCAATTAAGAGGATATGCAATCAGTCAATCTCGGTGGTCCCAAGAAAGAAAAATAGAAATAAAATCAATTGCGTAATCTGGTGGAGTAAATTACAAGATATGAGATATCTTTTTAATAAGAAAAGGAGAATCAATGACCCACGGCCTAAGTTATATGTAGGCTATATATATGAAGAGAGGAAAGAAGAAGAGTAGGAGGAGGCGCTGAAGAAAAAAAGAAGGACACAAGAACAATTCTGATTTTCATCTCTTTTCTTTTATTTTGTTAACCTAGCCATGCTTGGCTAGTCTTCTTTAGTAGTTAGGGCAAGGATGAACCCTATGCGAATTTGAGTATTTGTTTGAATTCTCTCTACTGAACGTTATTTACCATGATTGAATGAATTATCTTTGCTTAAAGCTTTCTTAAAGATTGATCACCTTTTAGATTGTTCATAGGTTGGTGTATGACAATAGAGATGTTGGTGCATTTAACTAGAACCGTTAATTCATCGTAAAGTTGCATGACCTAGACATAGGCTTACGAGTTTATGCGATCTCATAATTCTGGTTTATATAATCTTTCCAAACAATACTAAGACATTAGGTTGTTTTCAAATATAATGGACTAAGGTAGCGTCAAGACATTGGGAATTAGTCTAATTTTAGAGAATTGATCGTCAATCATGGGAATAATAATCAATTAGGGATTTAATTCAAATACTTAGAGGAACATAGGGGAATTCTATGCCCTAACTGCGTTTTTCTCTATCAATTTTCTTTTCTTTTAATTAAATTCAATCTAGTTTTCTCAACTTAAACGAAATTGTGAAATTAATTAATGCCTAACTAAAGTTTGTGATACTAAGTCCTCATGGGAGCGATACTTTTCTTATCACTTTATTACTTGATACGGCCCGTATACTTGCGGAGTTATAGGCATTAAAGTTTTGCTCTATCATGCCACTAAAACCCTGTCCAACTTTATGGCTGCACCTCTTGCCATAGCCGTGAACTTACGCTTGTATATGAATACGTTCCTAACGGAACCATTGCCGATCATCTCCACGGCCAAAGAGCAAAACCAGCAGACACGGTAATCCCTGGCACACTAGAAGGAACATAGCCATAGAGACTACAAGTGCTTTGGCATATCTTCACTCATCTGACATCATCCACCGTGATATAAAAACCACCAACATCCTTCTTGACAATCATTTCGTTGTCAAAGTAGCAGATTTTGGACTCTGTTGTCTCTTTCCAAATGATGTCACTCACATTTCAATGACCCCACAGGGAACCCCTGGATACGTGGATCCAGTACCATCGGTATTACCGACTTGCGATAAGAGTGATGTGTATAGTTTTGGAGTAGTGTTCATTGAGCTGATATCATCAATGGCTGCTATTGACACGAGGCATAGGAATGAGGTGAATTTGGCGTCCATGGCTATTAACAAGATATAGAGTGGGGATTTGCATGAGCTTGTGGACCCAACTCATGGGTTTGAAGAAGATGACAGTGAGGATGACGATAAATGGAGTGGCAGAGTTGGCATTCCAGTGCTTGCAATGTATGAAAGACACGAGGCCGTCCTTGGAAGAGGTGGTGGAGAGGTTGAAGGAAATACAGAAAGAAGGGATAGGCAAAACAAAAGAAGAGGAGATGGAAATGGAAATGGTGTCGGCAGATCATGTGGTGTTGCTCAAGAATGAAATGCCTCCGCTTTTACTGATTCAAATATGAGGAGCACGGGGACGATCCCAAATGCCGGCGGATAATTAAGTTGAACTTCCAATGAATCTCGGCCCGGTAAAGTAAGGCCGAGTCAATTGCAGAGAAAGCATGGATAGACGGATAGCTTTTACTATGTCGGTCACGAGCCTTGTGCGTCATGTCATTACTCCAACATGTACATAGAATGACATAATTAATCATAGAGATCTGGTTTCCCTGGCTATCCAAGAATAAGAATAGGCAGGGAGATTTTTTAAAAAATATTAGTTGAGAGATTATTTTTATTTTAAATGCTCTACCTATTAAAATAATTTGTTTTTGAAAAAATAAAAAGGAAAAAAATTAAATCTAAACCGTTCAAATTAGATTAATAAATAATGTTAACGCTATGAGATCTCGTCCTTAAATTTTGTGGAAAAGATAAAGCAAATCTTAACGCAGTGTATGTCGCTATTGTGCTTTCAGAGTTTTTTTTTTTTTTTGGGCCAGGGGTTGCATAGCTAGCGAGTGAACTTCTATAATAGGCATGGGCATGGCTACATTGGCAGAAGTATCAAAAAAAAAAAAATCCAAAAGCTTGTGCTAAAAAAAATATAGGGAAAATTACGCGCGAGTCCCAAGGAACAAAAATAATTACAAAAAAATTCCTTGAAATCACCAAATTACACAGAAGTCCCAAGGGACTTTTTTGATATTATTTGTATGGAAATAAAATCCAGGATTTTAAATATTGTTCTAAATATATACATTTCTTATTGTAAATATGACTTTTTCTGTTGTAAATAGCCATATTTTAAATTTTGTTGTAAATACAGCACTTCCAGTTGTAAATCTAGTATTTTTCTGTTGTAAATGACCTCTCTACGTTTAAAATTCAGGTGTTTAAATGTTGTTGTAAATATAGACATTTCTTGTTGTAAATATGACTTTTTCTGTTGTACATGTCAATATTTTAAATTTTGTTGTAAATACAGCACTTCTTGTTGTAAATCTAGCATTTTTCTGTTGTAAATGACCTCTCTACATTCAAAATCTAGATGTTTAAATGTTGTTGTAAATATAAGCATTTCTTATTGTAAATGTGACTTTTACATTGTAAATGGTCAGGTGTTTAAATGTTGTTGTAAATATAGACATTTCCTGTTGTAAATATGACATTTACTGTTGTTAATACAAATAATATCAAAAAAGTCCCTTGAGACTTCTGTGTAATTTTGTGATTTCAATGGACTTTTTTGTAATTGTTTTTGTTCCTTGGGACCTGCGCGTAATTTTCCCAAAAAACATATTAATTTTTTCTAAAAAATAATACTTCATCCGGTTCTAATTATAAGAACACTTTTATAGTGTAATTTACACTATAAAAGTATTCTTATAATTAGGATCAGAGGTAATAATTATTAACACTGGTTCATTCTCATATTTCATTCATTTTTCCTTCAAGTTGTTCATATATAAGAACCAGTTTCTTGGAAGTGCCGCGAAGGAGCAAATCTTTAATTTGTCTTGTTGCTAAACGTACACCATACATCATTTTTATTAGGAAAATTACGTGTAAATCCTAAGGATAAAAAATAATTACAAAAAGCCCATTAAAATCACCAAATTATACAAAAGTCCATAGGGACTTTTTTGATATTATTTGTAAGGAAACAAAATCCAGGTTTTTAAATTTTGTTGTAAATATGATACTTCCTGTTGTAAATATGACTTTTTCTGTTGTAAATGGCCAGATTTTAAATTTTGTGGTAAATACAGCACTTCCTGTTGTAAATCTAGTATTTTTCTGTTGTAAATTACCTATTTACGTTCAAAATCCAGGTATTTAAATGTTGTTGTAAATATGACACTTTCTGTTGTAAATGACCAGATTTTAAATTTTGTTGTAAATACATCACTTCCTGTTGTAAATATAGCCTTTTTTTGTTGTAAATAACCTTTCTACGTTCAAAATCCAGGTGTTTAAATGTAGTTGTAAATATGATTTTTTCATTGTAAATGGTCGGTGCTTAAATGTTGTTGTAAATATGACATTTCTTGTTGTTAATACAAATAATATCAAAAAAGTCCCTTGGGACTTCTGTGTAATTTGGTGATTTCAATAGATTTTTTTGTAATTATTTCTGGTCCTTGGGACCTGCACGTAATTTTCCCTTTTATTATCGAGTATTTCAAAAGTAGATAATAACAAAAGGAAAGACTCCCGTCGGAACATCAAAAGGAAGTCTTCAGCCGGGTCTTCTACTCGGGCTGCTTGCCTCTCTCCTCGGTCCTCCGGAGCTTGACGCTATGTTAAGAGCTGAGATCCGCACCGGATCTCAGGTAACGGTTAACCTCATATTTACAGACACAACATATGGACCACAGACAATCATATCAACAACAGTATATGTGCACTCATCGCCCAAAAGCATGCATACATATATCGCCCAATAGCATGGAAATCTCATTAAGAGTCTAACGGAAGATAAAATTCCACTGATCAATATTTTACCCTGACTTTGGAAATCTCATTCCTAGATCTCTAGATAGGGTCCGTTTCCTATTTATTCCATTACTATTCACTACAATTAATTATATTATAAAATAATATAACTTTAATTAATTATATAATATAATAATAATACAAACTTACCAACTAAGTTATCTATTTTTATTCTTTTTTATTCTTTTTTTTTTCTGCCCATTTTTTTTTAATTTCGTTTTTTTATTAATTATTTAATTAATTAAATAATTATTTTTACATAATTTTTACAGAATTTTCCCATTGGTCCATTCATGCATTTAGGCTTAAAAATACATAAACTCAACTATTTTTCTCAAAATTTCCAATTAATTAGTAAATATACTTTTACTAATTTTCAACCACTTTCCACTAATTTTTGAGCTTTACATAATTATTCATGAATTTCCTCTGCTTAAGCTTAAGTAATTAGCCAATAATTTCCTAATTACTTCCTTATCAATAGTTGATAATTTTCTTACTTAGGATGCCTCATTACCTCATAACTTTTGTATTGACATTTTTGCTTTCATGTCTCCTGCATTATCTTAGCATTTACGGGGGTATTACGGTCATTTCCTTACTTTTTGAGTATTCTTCTACAATTTCTCCAAGTTTGTAACTTAATAAATTACCTAAATTAGGGACAATATCCTTTCCTATTTCAAATAGATTTTTACTTGCTTCTTTTATGGCTTTCACAGGGTATTTATAACCCATAATGTGTTTAGGGACCTATTTGCAAATCTTCAAACGTTTTAGGGACCTAATTGCAAATTATCTAATTTCAAGGGAAATTACCCTAACAACAAGGTAAACTCAATACAAGGTGTTTGAGACCTCATATTCACCTATTTTCAATAGGTATATTTCCCAATTTTTGATATTTACCCTAAGTGTGATTTTTAGGGTATTACACGAAGTAAAAAGAATTTTTTGGGAATTTGTTATAAATTGTTTTAATTTTAATTTTATATTTTTTAAGTCAGCTCGCAAGGTATATTTACTCTAGCACCTTGCGACGTAAATAAAAACTTTTTAAATTTTTATTCTTTAAGTCTTACCTCGCGAGGTATGTAGGAATTTTTTTACTTTTTTTGCGAATGTATTATTATTATTTTTGCGAATTGTATAACTAATTTTTTAATTTTTATTATTTTTTGGGTACCTGGCGAGGTCAACAGGAACATTTTTATTTTATTTTTATTTTTTGAAATTATTATTATTATTTATTTATTTTTCTAATTTTCTAATTTTTTTTTTTGAGGTACCTCTAATACCTCGAGAGGTAAACTGGAAAATTCTTAAATTTTTTGTCTATTTTTTATTTTTTTATTCTTATTTTTTCTGCAGTATCTCGCGAGGTATTGCTTTTCTTAAATTTTTTTGACGAATTTTTTATTATTTTATAATTTTAATTTTTTTTTTATCTCAAATATGCATTACCTCGTGAGGTATCTATGAATATGATACCCAGCGAGTACCTATTTATAGATACCTCGCGAGGTACTAAGTGATTTTTACTTAAATTTTTTCACAAAGTTTTTATTATTTTTTAATATTTTTTAATCTTAATTATTTTTGTTCTACCTCGCGAGGTATATGCATTTCCTCGTGAGGTAATAAGGAATTTTTTTAATTTTTGTTGCGTATTCTTTTATTATTTTTTTGAATTTTCTTTTTTTTTATTCTTTTTTTTTCTTTTTTTTGTGATTTTAATTTTGCTAAACTTGTACTAAGGATTTTTTTTTCTTATTTTTTAATTTTCTATTCTCTTTTTTTTTTTTTTTTTACTTATGATACCTCATGAGGCACTCAGGAAATTTTCTAAATTCTTTTGCTAATTTTTTTTAATTCTTTCATTTTGAATTAATTATCCTTAATTTTTTGTGGTTACCTCGCGAGGTACCTATTGATAGATACCTCCCGAGGTAACGAGTGATTTTTACTTAAAAATTTTTCACGGATGTTTTATTATTTTTTAATATTTTTTTAATCTCAATTATTTTTGTCCTGCCTCGCGAGGTATATGCATTACATCGAGAGGTAATATAGAATTTTTTTTTTTATTTTTTTTTTTTGAATTTTTTTTTTTGGACTCACCACCCAAGAATTTTTTTTCTTATTTTTTTTTGGTGATTTTAATTTTGCTAACCTTGTACTCAGGATTTTTTCTCATTTTTAATTTTTTATTACTTATGATACCTCATGAGGCACTCAGGAAAATTTTTTAAATTTTTTTGCTAATTTTTTTTTAATTCTTTAATTTTGGATTAATTATCCTTATTTTTTTGTGGTTACCTCGCGAGGTACCTATTTATAGATACCTCGCGAGGTAACGAGTGATTTTTACTTAAATTTTTTTCACAAAGTTTTTATTATTTTTAATATTTATTAATCTTAATTATTTTTGTCCTACCTCGTGAGGTAATAAGGAATTTTTTAAATTTTTTTTCCTTATTCTTTTATTATTTTTTTGAATTTTTTTTTATTTTATTTTTTTTACTTAGGACCCAAGAATTTTTTTTCTTACTTTTTTTTGTGATTTTAATTTTGCTAACCTTGTACACAGGATTTCTTTATTATTTTTTAATTTTCTATTCTCTTTTTTTTATTACATATGATACATCATGAGGCACTCAGGAAATTTTCTAAATTTTTTTGCTATTTTTTTTTAATTCTTTAATTTTGGATTAATTATCCTTATTTTTTTGTGGTTACCTCGCGAAGTACCTATTTATAGATACCTCGCAAGGTAACGAGTGATTTTTACTTAAATTTTTTTCACAAAGTTTTTATTATTTTTTAATATTTTTTAATCTTAATTATTTTGTCCTACCTCGCGAGGTATATGCATTACCTCGTGAGATTATAAGGAATTTTTAAATTTTTTTGCTTATTCTTCTATTATTTTTTGAATTTTTATTTATTTATTTATTTATTTATTAATTAGGACCCAAGAATTTTTTTTCTTACTTTTTTTGTGATTTTAATTTTGCTAACCTTGTACACAGGATTTCTTTATTATTTTTTAATTTTCTATTCTCTTTTTTTTATTACTTATGATACCTCATGAGGCACTGAGGAAATTTTCTAAATTTTTTTGCTAATTTATTTTAATTCTTCAATTTTGAATTAATTATCATTATTATTTTGTGGTTACCTCGCGAGGTACCTATTTATAGATACTTCGCGAGGTAACGAGTGATTTTTACTTAAAAAATTTTCACGGATGTTTTATTATTTTTTAATATTTATTTAATCTCAATTATTTTTGTCCTGCCTCGCGAGGTATATGCATTACCTCGTGAGGTAATATAGAATTTTTTTATTATTTTTTTGAATTTTTGAATTTTTTTTTGGATTCAGCACCCAAGAATTTTTTTTCTTATTTTTTTTGGTGATTTTAATTTTGTTAACCTTGTACTCAGGATTTTTTTCTCATGTTTTAATTTTTTATTTTTTTTTTTTTTTTTTTTTTTTACTTGGACCCAAGAATTTTTTTTCTTACTTTTTTTTGTGATTTTAATTTTGCTAACCTTGTACACAGGATTTCTTTATTATTTTTTAATTTTCTATTCTCTTTTTATTTATTACTTATGATACCTCATGAGGCACTCAGGAAATTTTCTAAATTTTTTTGCTAATTTATTTTAATTCTTTAATTTTGAATTAATTATCCTTATTTTTTTGTGGTTACCTCGCGAGGTAACGAGTGATTTTTACTTAAAAATTTTCACGGATGTTTTATTATTTTTTATATTTATTTAATCTCAATTATTTTTGTCCTGCCTCGCGAGGTATATGCATTACCTCGTGAGGTAATATAGAATTTTTTTATTATTTTTTGAATTTTTGAATTTTTTTGGATTCAGCACCCAAGAATTTTTTTCTTATTTTTTTGGTGATTTTAATTTTGTTAACCTTGTACTCAGGATTTTTTCTCATGTTTTAATTTTTTATTACTTATGATACCTCATGAGGCACTCAGGAAAATTTTTTAAATTTTTTTGCTAATTTTTTTTTAATTCTTTAATTTTGGATTAATTATCCTTATTTTTTTGTGGTTACCTCGCGAGGTACCTATTTATAGATATTTCGCGAGGTAACGAGTGATTTTTACTTAAATTTTTTCACAAAGTTTTTATTATTTTTTAATATTTTTTAATCTTAATTATTTTTGTCCTACCTCGCGAGGTATATGCATTACCTCGTGAGGTTATAAGGAATTTTTTAAATTTTTTTGCTTATTCTTTTATTATTTTTTTGAATTTTTGTTTTGTTTTGTTTTTTTTTTTACTTGGACCCAAGAATTTTTTTTCTTACTTTTTTTTGTGATTTTAATTTTGCTAACCTTGTACACAGGATTTCTTTATTATTTTTTAATTTTCTATTCTCTTTTTTTTTATTACTTATGATACGTCATGAGGCACTCAGGAAATTTTCTAAATTTTTTAGCTAATTTATTTTAATTCTTTAATTTTGAATTAATTATCATTATTTTTTTGTGGTTACCTCGCGAGGTACCTATTTATAGACAGCCTCGCGAGGTATATGCATTACCTCGTGAGGTAATATAGAATTTTCTTTTATTTTATTTTTTTTGGACTCCGCACCCAAGAATTTTTTTTCTTATTTTTTTTTGGTGATTTTAATTTTGCTAACCTTGTACTCAGGATTTTTTTCTCATTTTTTAATTTTTTATTACTTATGATACCTCATGAGGCACTCAGGAAAATTTTTTAAATTTTTTTGCTAATTTTTTTTTAATTCTTTAATTTTGGATTAATTATCCTTATTTTTTTGTGGTTACCTCGCGAGGTACCTATTTATAGATACCTCACGAGATAACGAGTGATTTTTACTTAAATTTTTTTCACAAAGTTTTTATTATTTTTTAATATTTTTTAATCTTAATTATTTTTGTCCTACCTCGCGAGGTATATGCATTACCTCGTGAGGTTATAAGGAATTTTTTAAATTTTTTTTGCTTATTCTTTTATTATTTTTTTGAATTTTCTTTTCTTTTTATTTATTTATTTTTTTTACTTGGACCCAAGAATTTTTTTTCTTACTTTTTTTGTGATTTTAATTTTGCTAACCTTGTACACAGGATTTCTTTATTATTTTTTAATTTTCTATTCTCTTTTTTTTTATTACTTATGATACCTCATGAGGCACTCAGGAAATTTTCTAAATTTTTTTGCTAATTTTTTTTAATTCTTTAATTTTGAATTTATTATCCTTATTTTTTTTTGGTTACCTCGCGAGGTACCTATTTATAGATACCTCGCGAGGTAACGAGTAATTTTTACTTAAAAATTTTTCATGGATGTTTTATTATTTTTTAATATTTTTTTAATCTCAATTATTTTTGTTCTGCCTCGCGAGGTATATGCATTACCTCGTGAGGTAATATAGAATTTTCTTTTTCTTTTTTTTTTTGGACTCAGCACCCTAGAATTTTTTTTCTTATTTTTTTTTGGTGATTTTAATTTTGCTAACCTTGTACAATATCAATATATGAAAAATGGTTGTTGTGCTATTACTGTAACACAACATCACTAACCTTAAACCCAACTTTGTTATCAAGAGAAGCATTCCAATCAGCCTTCATTTCTTTCAAAAGCACCCGATCATGAGGTCTGAAAGTGTTCAGCCAACATAAATCAATATACAGAATAAAGATATTAGATAGAAATTAAGAAACCAAAAACTAAATAAGGGGAAAATGTAAAAGGATGTATAACTTACCTCTTTGGTCCCGAGATACAGGGCTCAACATCATCAAGGTTTTCCCTGAGATATGCCTCTATCATGGCCACCTATATTTAAGCCAAAATGAAGGTCAATAAATGTCATAAGCATATCACATCCTAAGCAAAAATAAATAATATGACAAAAAGTTATAGTGCCAGTACTCACTGTCTCGTCACTTCTTCCAGTTAACTTGAGGTATTGTAGAGTAACATGATCTACAGGGAAGGCCCATGGTGGCACCATACTCAAGAGACATGTTAGCGATAGTGGCCCTATCAGCTAATGATAGCTCGCCCATGCCATCCCCTAAGGAACAAAAATCAATAGCTCTCTAATTAGTGGGACAAATGAAAATACGTTCAAAAATAAAAATAAACAATTAAATCAACATGCCTTATGATAACTTAATCACTAAAAAATTCAACAAATTTCCCAACAACACCATGCTTCCTCAGCATTTGGGTAACAGTTAAAACCAAATCAGTTGCTGTAACACCATTGCGTAGTTTCCCGGATAACTTGAATCCAACAACACCAAGCAAAACCATACACATAGGTCATTACAATATTACAAGCACATGGTGTTAGTACAATCACAATAGCTAAGTTACTCCATAACTACATTTCAAGAAAAGGCAAATTGGACATCCAGTTAAGAAAAGTTAAATATTCCATGCACACAAGATTAGATATTATGTTCCTGACCGAGCATTGCTGCCTCTGCTTCGATGCCTCCAACACCCCAACCAGCCACCCCAAGCCCATCTATCATAGTAGTGTGGGAATAAGTACAAACCACACTGTCAGGATAGAGCAAGCCATTATTGTTAAAAACAACACGTCCAAAGTACTCAAGATTCACCTGGAAGCCAAAGATGTTACAAGCTCACATTATTAGCAACAAATGGAGGCAGTGTCTTAAATTCAATTGAGTCCTTTAGTTTATCTGCTTTTAAATGTACCTGATGTACAATACCAGTACCAAGAGGAACAACAAGCATGTTGCGGATTGCGGAAAGCATTTGACCCCATTTAAGAAATGCAAATCCTTCCTTGTTTCTTTGGAACTCAAGCTTCATATTGGCCTGCACTGCATTCTCTGACCTTTTACATCAACTTGAACTGAGTGATCAATAACAAGATCAACTGGTACCTACCAACCATATATATTTCTAAAAATTACTAGTAGTTGTAAGAAAATAACATATAATGCGGAAAATCATAACATGAAACAAAAAGCAAGCAAATATATTAGCAAATGATGATCCTAAGAATCGTGTATGACCCTCTTACTCTATATTAGCCTCAGAACCCTTTCTTTGTTTAAAGTAACAAAGTGAAAAAATTACATGATTTACAACTCTATCAAAGAAAATTGCAGAAGCAAAGCTAACTTGATCAAATATAACATATAAGATGTAATAGTACAGATAAATAAGTTTAAGGTGCATTAGGCACTCCAAGATGTATATTTAGAAATTTGAAACCTTCTTGTGAGTGCCATCGATGTATAATAGAAGAAAGGCACATGCATGTGGTAACTACAATGTTTACCAGAGGATTAATCTTGTTAGAATCGCTGCCAAGCTCCTTCATAGCATCACGCATACAAGCTAGGTCAACAACAACCGGGACTCCTATAAAATCCTGGGGAAGAGAGGTTACAAGGAAGATTACTCACTATTTGCAATCACTCAGATAAAATAATAAATTATGCTTTGTGCAGAAGTCAATACAGAACCTGCAGGAGAACACGAGCAGGCTTGAACGGAATTTCAACTTGCTTAACAGAACTACTTTCCCAGTCAAGAATCTTCTCAATATCTTCTTTCTTAACTTGGAAATTGTCTCAATTACGAATGGCAGATTCCAGGAGAATTGGACATAGTTCATATCAGCGAGAGCTCAAACAAAAATGGATTCGCTTCTCCTTCGGTATGAATTGAGAATTGATAGGTTTACCTCTTCTCTCAGCAACCAAACAAATTTAAAGAAGAACAGAGGTTTACCTGCTTCAGTACGAATCGAGAATCAAGAGCTTTACCCCACTGGGTTCGACGAGTAGCGAAGACGGTGGAAGGGACGGCGTACGGTGGTCTGACGGAGTGAGAAGAGGGGAGACGCATGACGGGGAGAGCTGCGGTGGGAGATGGAACGACTATCAAGGACCGACGGACTGCAAGAGGAGGAATGACGGGAACAGGGAGGGAGTAAGAGCTTAGCGACGCTGCGAGAGGGAGGGAGAAATGTGAGGGATTTTGCGAGGAAGACTTGTGCGCTGGAGATGAAATGCTCAACTATGTGAATGAAGAATGAGAAAATTAGGGCTCGTTTGGCGTCCTAGAATAATACTTAAACGCCAAAAAACCCAAAACCTCATAAATTTGGCGCCAACCTTTTCGTTTGCCGCCGCTTTTGGGCCTCTTTGGGCCACTTTTGGCGTCCTAATAAAGTTTTAGGACGTTTTAAGTACACTTTCTGCGTCCTAATATTTTTTAGGACGTCCAATATATCAAATTTTTTTCATATATTTACAAAATTGCCATCGCGTTTACATTTTACTTCCCTTTTTTGAAATAGGACGTCCTTTGCAGACGTCATATCTATTTTTTGTAGTAGTATATGTGGCTATCACCAAACGGCGCGCTAGTAAGCTATGGTAATTTGTAGCGGTTGGATCATATAAATTGCTACAAAATGTGGCACCACATTTGTAGCAGTGGATTATAACGGTTGAATGAGCAGAACCACAAAAAGTCACAGATTTGTAGTTGTTCGTTCCTATGAACCACTATAAACTTTATCATTGTTTGTAGTGGTTTTTGAAATGATAACAGCTAAAAAACAAAAAACGTTGCATGCTTGTAGCAGTTTTTTCGAAACTACTACAAAGTGTCAAGTATGTAGATCGAGATGACAGTCCTCCACCGCATAACACGTCAGGAGCACATCATAGAAAATACATTGGGCAACATAATAACAGCCCTTTCTCAGATGATATTCTGAACGCACCTTACCCGGACGACTTCGATTTAGCTGACCTACCAAAGTACGATGGAACTCAAGACCCCACATCCCACCTACTAAAGTAATTTAATTAACTTCTTTAATCTCTCCGAAAAAGTCAACTAAGTTTTATAATTAGGACCGGAGGGAGTAACTTATATTTAGCTTCCTTAATATTTTTAAAAAAAGCCAACTAAGTTTTATAACTAGGATCGGAGGTAGTAAAAAGAATAACATCACTTCTTAGTACTAAAAATTTAACAGTCAACATTAATTTTTAATTACATTACTATATTTTGAAAATTTTAACTAACATTGAACAAAAAAATGAAAGTTTTGAGACAAATTTACACTTTAACCCATAAACAAATATCAAGAGTTAAGGAAATTTTTGCAAAACATAACCTTTAACCTTTAATTGGAGAATTGAACCTCATGATCGTAAAAAATAAAGACTACGCTCACATATTTGTGGTATTTCTTGGTTGATCAAGGAAAACTGGTGGATGGTCGTATAGTTGCAGTGAAGAGATTGTATGAAAACAATGATAAGAGAGTTGAGCAGTTCATGAATGAAGTGGAGCTCTTAACTCGTTTGCGTCATGATAAGTGCATATTTTATAATTAATTAAGTATCAATTTTGAGATATATATTGGATTAAATTTATTACTATTGTATACTTATTTAATTATCTTTTATATACTTTTCCATTGAGTCAAACTTAGGATTAAAGAATCAATTGACATAAAATCTACTTATTCCTTATTATATTTTGTAGGAAATATTAGCTGATTTGGAAAGAAGTAGAAAAAGCAATTAAGAGGATATGCAATCAGTCAATCTCGGTGGTCCCAAGAAAGAAAAATAGAAATAAAATCAATTGCGTAATCTGGTGGAGTAAATTACAAGATATGAGATATCTTTTTAATAAGAAAAGGAGAATCAATGACCCACGGCCTAAGTTATATGTAGGCTATATATATGAAGAGAGGAAAGAAGAAGAGTAGGAGGAGACGGCTGAAGAAAAAAAGAAGGACACAAGAACAATTCTGATTTTCATCTCTTTTCTTTTATTTTGTTAACCTAGCCATGCTTGGCTAGTCTTCTTTAGTAGTTAGGGCAAGGATGAACCCTATGCGAATTTGAGTATTTGTTTGAATTCTCTACTGAACGTTATTTACCATGATTGAATGAATTATCTTTGCTTAAAGCTTTCTTAAAGATTGATCACCTTTTAGATTGTTCATAGGTTGGTGTATGACAATAGAGATGTTGGTGCATTTAACTAGAACCGTTAATTCATCGTAAAGTTGCATGACCTAGACATAGGCTTACGAGTTTATGCGATCTCATAATTCTGGTTTATATAATCTTTCCAAACAATACTAAGACATTAGGTTGTTTTCAAATATAATGGACTAAGGTAGCGTCAAGACATTGGGAATTAGTCTAATTTTAGAGAATTGATCGTCAATCATGGGAATAATAATCAATTAGGGATTTAATTCAAATACTTAGAGGAACATAGGGGAATTCTATGCCCTAACTGCGTTTTTCTCTATCAATTTTCTTTTCTTTTAATTAAATTCAATCTAGTTTTCTCAACTTAAACGAAATTGTGAAATTAATTAATGCCTAACTAAAGTTTGTGATACTAAGTCCTCATGGGAACGATACTTTTCTTATCACTTTATTACTTGATACGGCCCGTATACTTGCGGAGTTATAGGCATTAAAGTTTTGCTCTATCATGCCACTAAAACCCTGTCCAACTTTATGGCTGCACCTCTTGCCATAGCCGTGAACTTCTGCTTGTATATGAATACGTTCCTAACGGAACCATTGCCGATCATCTCCACGGCCAAAGAGCAAAACCAGCAGACACAGTAATCCCCTGGCACACTAGAAGGAACATAGCCATAGAGACTACAAGTGCACTGGCATATCTTCACTCATCTGACATCATCCACCGTGATATAAAAACCACCAACATCCTTCTTGACAATCATTTCGTTGTCAAAGTAGCAGATTTTGGACTCTGTTGTCTCTTTCCAAATGATGTCACTCACATTTCAACACCCACGGGGAACCCCTGGATACGTGGATCCAGAGTACCATCAGTATTACCAGCTTACTGATAAGAGTGATGTGTATAGTTTTGGAGTAGTGTTCATTGAGCTGATATCATCAATGGCTGCTATTGACACGAGGCATAGGAATGAGGTGAATTTGGCGTCCATGGCTATTAACAAGATATAGAGTGGGGATTTGCATGAGCTTGTGGACCCAACTCATGGGTTTGAAGAAGATGACAGAGTGAGGATGACGATAAATGGAGTGGCAGAGTTGGCATTCCAGTGCTTGCAATGTATGAAAGACACGAGGCCGTCCTTGGAAGAGGTGGTGGAGAGGTTGAAGGAAATACAGAAAGAAGGGATAGGCAAAACAAAAGAAGAGGAGATGGAAATGGAAATGGTGTCAGCAGATCATGTGGTGTTGCTCAAGAATGAAATGCCTCCGCTTTTACCCGATTCAAATATGAGGAGCACGGGGACGATCCCAAATGCCGCGGATAATTAAGTTGAACTTCCAATGAATCTCAGCCAGTAAAGTAAGGCCAGGTCAATTGCAGAGAAAGCATGGATAGACAGATAGCTTTTACTATGTCCGGTACGAGCCTTGTGCGTCATGTCATTACTCCAACATGTACATAGAATGACATAATTAATCATAGAGATCTGGTTTCCCTGGCTATCCAAGAATAAGAATAGGCAGGGAGATTTTTAAAAAAATATTAGTTGAGAGATTATTTTTATTTTAAATGCTCTACCTATTAAAATAATTTGTTTTTGAAAAAATAAAAAGGAAAAAAATTAAATCTAAACCGTTCAAATTAGATTAATAAATAATGTTAACGCTATGAGATCTCGTCCTTAAATTTTGTGGAAAAGATAAAGCAAATCTTAACGCAGTGTATGTCGCTATTGTGCTTTCAGAGTTTTTTTTTTTTTGGGCCAGGGGTTGCATAGCTAGCGAGTGAACTTCTATAATAGGCATGGGCATGGCTACATTGGCAGAAGTATCAAAAAAAAAAAAATCCAAAAGCTTGTGCTAAAAAAAATATAGGGAAAATTACGCGCAGGTCCCAAGGAACAAAAATAATTACAAAAAAATTCCTTGAAATCACCAAATTACACAGAAGTCCCAAGGGACTTTTTTGATATTATTTGTATGGAAATAAAATCCAGGATTTTAAATATTGTTCTAAATATATACATTTCTTATTGTAAATATGACTTTTTCATTGTAAATAGCCATATTTTAAATTTTGTTGTAAATACAAGACTTCCAGGTTGTAAATCTAGTATTTTTCGTTGTAAATGACTCTCTACGTTTAAAATTCAGGTGTTTAAATGTTGTTGTAAATATAGACATTTCTTGTTGTAAATATGACTTTTTCTGTTGTACATGTCAATATTTTAAATTTTGTTGTAAATACAGCACTTCTTGTTGTAAATCTAGCATTTTTCTGTTGTAAATGACCTCTCTACATTCAAAATCTAGATGTTTAAATGTTGTTGTAAATATAAGCATTTCTTATTGTAAATGTGACTTTTTCTGTTGTAAATGGTCAGGTGTTTAAATGTTGTTGTAAATATAGACATTTCCTGTTGTAAATATGACATTTACTGTTGTTAATACAAATAATATCAAAAAAGTCCCTTGAGACTTCTGTGTAATTTTGTGATTTCAATGGACTTTTTTGTAATTGTTTTTGTTCCTTGGGACCTGCGCGTAATTTTCCCAAAAACATATTATTTTTTCTAAAAAATAATACTTCATCCGGTTCTAATTATAAGAACACTTTTATAGTGTAATTTACACTATAAAAGTATTCTTATAATTAGGATCAGAGGTAATAATTATTAACACTGGTTCATTCTCATATTTCATTCATTTTTCCTTCAAGTTGTTCATATATAAGAACCAGTTTCTTGGAAGTGCCGCGAAGGAGCAAATCTTTAATTTGTCTTGTTGCTAAACGTACACCATACATCATTTTTATTAGGGAAAATTACGTGTAAATCCTAAGGATAAAAAATAATTACAAAAAGCCCATTAAAATCACCAAATTATACAAAAGTCCATAGGGACTTTTTTGATATTATTTGTAAGGAAACAAAATCCAGGTTTTTAAATTTTGTTGTAAATATGATACTTCCTGTTGTAAATATGACTTTTTCTGTTGTAAATGGCCAGATTTTAAATTTTGTGGTAAATACAGCACTTCTGTTGTAAATCTAGTATTTTTCTGTTGTAAATTACCTATTTACGTTCAAAATCCAGTATTTAAATGTTGTTGTAAATATGACACTTTCTGTTGTAAATGACCAGATTTTAAATTTTGTTGTAAATACATCACTTCCTGTTGTAAATATAGCCTTTTTTTGTTGTAAATAACCTTTCTACGTTCAAAATCCAGGTGTTTAAATGTAGTTGTAAATATGATTTTTTCTGTTGTAAATGGTCAGGTGCTTAAATGTTGTTGTAAATATGACATTTCTTGTTGTTAATACAAATAATATCAAAAAAGTCCCTTGGGACTTCTGTGTAATTTGGTGATTTCAATAGATTTTTTTGTAATTATTTCTGGTCCTTGGGACCTGCACGTAATTTTCCCTTTTATTATTTTTATTTCTAATTTTTAAATTTTAATTTTTCTTCTTTTAAACTTACCTTGCGAAGTGTAACATCCCAACTTTTCACAAGCAGTATAATTTTTTTTTTCCAAAACATCATTTCAAATCATCAGAGTAGAGCAACAGAGCGATTGAGTAACTGATACTTGTATTTAGAATGCCGTAAGTCTGGCTGTTTACAACATCGGTACAGTAACCGAGTATTTCAAAAGTAGATAATAACAAAAGGAAAGACTCCGTCGGAACATCAAAAGGAAGTCTTCAGCCGGGTCTTCTACTCGGGCTGCTTGCCTCTCTCCTTGGTCCTCCGGAGCTTGACGCTACGTTAAGAGCTGAGATCCGCACCGGATCTCAAGTAACGGTTAACCTCATATTTACAGACACAACATATGGACCACAGACAATCATATCAACAACAGTATATGTGCACTCATCGCCCAAAAGCATGCATACATATATCGCCCAATAGCATGGAAATCTCATTAAGAGTCTAACGGAAGATAAAATTCCACTGATC
Source organism: Acacia pycnantha (assembly GCA_025563575.1). Classification (NCBI taxonomy): domain Eukaryota; kingdom Viridiplantae; phylum Streptophyta; class Magnoliopsida; order Fabales; family Fabaceae; genus Acacia; species Acacia pycnantha. The sequence goes on from JAMWYP010000219.1 coordinate 53,837, forward strand.
AATATTTTACCCTGACTTTGGAAATCTCATTCCTAGATCTCTAGATAGGGTCCGTTTCCTATTTATTCCATTACTATTCACTACAATTAATTATATTATAAAATAATATAACTTTAATTAATTATATAATATAATAATAATACAAACTTACCAACTAAGTTATCTATTTTTATTCTTTTTTATTCTTTTTTTTTTCTGCCCATTTTTTTTTAATTTCGTTTTTTTATTAATTATTTAATTAATTAAATAATTATTTTTACATAATTTTTACAGAATTTTCCCATTGGTCCATTCATGCATTTAGGCTTAAAAATACATAAACTCAACTATTTTTCTCAAAATTTCCAATTAATTAGTAAATATACTTTTACTAATTTTCAACCACTTTCCACTAATTTTTGAGCTTTACATAATTATTCATGAATTTCCTCTGCTTAAGCTTAAGTAATTAGCCAATAATTTCCTAATTACTTCCTTATCAATAGTTGATAATTTTCTTACTTAGGATGCCTCATTACCTCATAACTTTTGTATTGACATTTTTGCTTTCATGTCTCCTGCATTATCTTAGCATTTACGGGGGTATTACGGTCATTTCCTTACTTTTTGAGTATTCTTCTACAATTTCTCCAAGTTTGTAACTTAATAAATTACCTAAATTAGGGACAATATCCTTTCCTATTTCAAATAGATTTTTACTTGCTTCTTTTATGGCTTTCACAGGGTATTTATAACCCATAATGTGTTTAGGGACCTATTTGCAAATCTTCAAACGTTTTAGGGACCTAATTGCAAATTATCTAATTTCAAGGGAAATTACCCTAACAACAAGGTAAACTCAATACAAGGTGTTTGAGACCTCATATTCACCTATTTTCAATAGGTATATTTCCCAATTTTTGATATTTACCCTAAGTGTGATTTTTAGGGTATTACACGAAGTAAAAAGAATTTTTTTTGGGAATTTGTTATAAATTGTTTTAATTTTAATTTTATATTTTTTAAGTCAGCTCGCAAGGTATATTTACTCTAGCACCTTGCGACGTAAATAAAAACTTTTTAAATTTTTATTCTTTAAGTCTTACCTCGCGAGGTATGTAGGAATTTTTTTACTTTTTTTGCGAATGTATTATTATTATTTTTGCGAATTGTATAACTAATTTTTTAATTTTTATTATTTTTTGGGTACCTGGCGAGGTCAACAGGAACATTTTTATTTTATTTTTATTTTTTGAAATTATTATTATTATTTATTTATTTTTCTAATTTTCTAATTTTTTTTTGAGGTACCTCTAATACCTCGAGAGGTAAACTGGAAAATTCTTAAATTTTTTGTCTATTTTTTATTTTTTTATTCTTATTTTTTCTGCAGTATCTCGCGAGGTATTGCTTTTCTTAAATTTTTTTGACGAATTTTTTATTATTTTATAATTTTAATTTTTTTATCTCAAATATGCATTACCTCGTGAGGTATCTATGAATATGATACCCAGCGAGTACCTATTTATAGATACCTCGCGAGGTACTAAGTGATTTTTACTTAAATTTTTCACAAAGTTTTTATTATTTTTTAATATTTTTTAATCTTAATTATTTTTGTTCTACCTCGCGAGGTATATGCATTTCCTCGTGAGGTAATAAGGAATTTTTTTAATTTTTGTTGCGTATTCTTTTATTATTTTTTTGAATTTTCTTTTTTTTTATTCTTTTTTTTTCTTTTTTTTGTGATTTTAATTTTGCTAAACTTGTACTAAGGATTTTTTTTTCTTATTTTTTAATTTTCTATTCTCTTTTTTTTTTTTTTACTTATGATACCTCATGAGGCACTCAGGAAATTTTCTAAATTCTTTTGCTAATTTTTTTTAATTCTTTCATTTTGAATTAATTATCCTTAATTTTTTGTGGTTACCTCGCGAGGTACCTATTGATAGATACCTCCCGAGGTAACGAGTGATTTTTACTTAAAAATTTTTCACGGATGTTTTATTATTTTTTAATATTTTTTTAATCTCAATTATTTTTGTCCTGCCTCGCGAGGTATATGCATTACATCGAGAGGTAATATAGAATTTTTTTTTTTATTTTTTTTTTGAATTTTTTGAATTTTTTTTTTTTGGACTCACCACCCAAGAATTTTTTTTCTTATTTTTTTTTGGTGATTTTAATTTTGCTAACCTTGTACTCAGGATTTTTTTTCTCATTTTTTAATTTTTTATTACTTATGATACCTCATGAGGCACTCAGGAAAATTTTTTAAATTTTTTTGCTAATTTTTTTTTAATTCTTTAATTTTGGATTAATTATCCTTATTTTTTTGTGGTTACCTCGCGAGGTACCTATTTATAGATACCTCGCGAGGTAACGAGTGATTTTTACTTAAATTTTTTTCACAAAGTTTTTATTATTTTTTAATATTTATTAATCTTAATTATTTTTGTCCTACCTCGTGAGGTAATAAGGAATTTTTTAAATTTTTTTTCCTTATTCTTTTATTATTTTTTTGAATTTTTTTTTATTTTATTTTTTTTACTTAGGACCCAAGAATTTTTTTTCTTACTTTTTTTTGTGATTTTAATTTTGCTAACCTTGTACACAGGATTTCTTTATTATTTTTTAATTTTCTATTCTCTTTTTTTTATTACATATGATACATCATGAGGCACTCAGGAAATTTTCTAAATTTTTTTGCTATTTTTTTTTAATTCTTTAATTTTGGATTAATTATCCTTATTTTTTTGTGGTTACCTCGCGAAGTACCTATTTATAGATACCTCGCAAGGTAACGAGTGATTTTTACTTAAATTTTTTTCACAAAGTTTTTATTATTTTTTAATATTTTTTAATCTTAATTATTTTGTCCTACCTCGCGAGGTATATGCATTACCTCGTGAGATTATAAGGAATTTTTAAATTTTTTTTTGCTTATTCTTCTATTATTTTTTTGAATTTTTATTTATTTATTTATTTATTTATTAATTAGGACCCAAGAATTTTTTTTCTTACTTTTTTTGTGATTTTAATTTTGCTAACCTTGTACACAGGATTTCTTTATTATTTTTTAATTTTCTATTCTCTTTTTTTTATTACTTATGATACCTCATGAGGCACTGAGGAAATTTTCTAAATTTTTTTGCTAATTTATTTTAATTCTTCAATTTTGAATTAATTATCATTATTATTTTGTGGTTACCTCGCGAGGTACCTATTTATAGATACTTCGCGAGGTAACGAGTGATTTTTACTTAAAAAATTTTCACGGATGTTTTATTATTTTTTAATATTTATTTAATCTCAATTATTTTTGTCCTGCCTCGCGAGGTATATGCATTACCTCGTGAGGTAATATAGAATTTTTTTTTATTATTTTTTTGAATTTTTTGAATTTTTTTTTTGGATTCAGCACCCAAGAATTTTTTTTCTTATTTTTTTTGGTGATTTTAATTTTGTTAACCTTGTACTCAGGATTTTTTTCTCATGTTTTAATTTTTTATTACTTATGATACCTCATGAGGCACTCAGGAAAATTTTTAAATTTTTTTGCTAATTTTTTTAATTCTTTAATTTTGGATTAATTATCCTTATTTTTTTGTGGTTACCTCGCGAGGTACCTATTTATAGATACCTCGCGAGGTAACGAGTGATTTTTACTTAAATTTTTTTCACAAAGTTTTTATTATTTTTTAATATTTTTTAATCTTAATTATTTTTGTCCTACCTCGCGAGGTATATGCATTACCTCGTGAGGTTATAAGGAATTTTTTAAATTTTTTTGCTTATTCTTTTATTATTTTTTTGATTTTTTTTTTTTTTTTTTTACTTGGACCCAAGAATTTTTTTTCTTACTTTTTTTTGTGATTTTAATTTTGCTAACCTTGTACACAGGATTTCTTTATTATTTTTTAATTTTCTATTCTCTTTTTATTTATTACTTATGATACCTCATGAGGCACTCAGGAAATTTTCTAAATTTTTTTGCTAATTTATTTTAATTCTTTAATTTTGAATTAATTATCCTTATTTTTTTGTGGTTACCTCGCGAGGTAACGAGTGATTTTTACTTAAAAATTTTCACGGATGTTTTATTATTTTTTAATATTTATTTAATCTCAATTATTTTTGTCCTGCCTCGCGAGGTATATGCATTACCTCGTGAGGTAATATAGAATTTTTTTTTATTATTTTTTTGAATTTTTGATTTTTTTTTTGGATTCAGCACCCAAGAATTTTTTTTCTTATTTTTTTTGGTGATTTTAATTTTGTTAACCTTGTACTCAGGATTTTTTTCTCATGTTTTAATTTTTTATTACTTATGATACCTCATGAGGCACTCAGGAAAATTTTTTAAATTTTTTTGCTAATTTTTTTTTAATTCTTTAATTTTAGATTAATTATCCTTATTTTTTTGTGGTTACCTCGCGAGGTACCTATTTATAGATATTTCGCGAGGTAACGAGTGATTTTTACTTAAATTTTTTTCACAAAGTTTTTATTATTTTTTAATATTTTTTAATCTTAATTATTTTTGTCCTACCTCGCGAGGTATATGCATTACCTCGTGAGGTTATAAGGAATTTTTTAAATTTTTTTGCTTATTCTTTTATTATTTTTTTGAATTTTTGTTTTGTTTTTTTTTTTTTTTTACTTGGACCCAAGAATTTTTTTTCTTACTTTTTTTTGTGATTTTAATTTTGCTAACCTTGTACACAGGATTTCTTTATTATTTTTTAATTTTCTATTCTCTTTTTTTTTTATTACTTATGATACCTCATGAGGCACTTAGGAAATTTTCTAAATTTTTTTGCTAATTTATTTTAATTCTTTAATTTTGAATTAATTATCCTTATTTTTTTGTGGTTACCTCGCGAGGTAACGAGTGATTTTTATTTAAAAATTTTCACGGATGTTTTATTATTTTTTAATATTTTTTTAATCTCAATTATTTTTTTCCTGCCTCGCGAGGTATATGCATTACCTCGTGAGGTAATGTAGAATTTTTTTTTTTATTATTTTTTTGAATTTTTTGATTTTTATTTTTTTGGACTCAGCACCCAAGAATTTTTTTTTGTGATTTTAATTTTGCTAACCTTGTACTCAGGATTTTTTTCTCATTTTTTAATTTTTTATTACTTATGATACCTCATGAGGCACTCAGGAAAATTTTTTAAATTTTTTTGCTAATTTTTTTTTTAATTCTTTAATTTTGGATTAATTATCCTTATTTTTTTGTGGTTAACTCGCGAGGTATATGCATTACCTCGTGAGGTTATAAGGAATTTTTTAATTTTTTTTTGCTTATTCTTTTATTATTTTTTTGAATTTTCTTTTATTTATTTATTTATTTATTTATTACTTAGGACCCAAGAATTTTTTTTCTTACTTTTTTTTTGTGATTTTAATTTTGCTAACCTTGTACACAGGATTTCTTTATTATTTTTTAATTTTCTATTCTCTTTTTTTTTATTACTTATGATACGTCATGAGGCACTCAGGAAATTTTCTAAATTTTTTAGCTAATTGCCTCGCGAGGTATATGCATTACCTCGTGAGGTAATATAGAATTTTCTTTTATTTTATTTTTTTTGGACTCCGCACCCAAGAATTTTTTTTCTTATTTTTTTTTGGTGATTTTAATTTTGCTAACCTTGTACTCAGGATTTTTTTTCTCATTTTTTAATTTTTTATTACTTATGATACCTCATGAGGCACTTAGGAAAATTTTTTAAATTTTTTTGCTAATTTTTTTTAATTCTTTAATTTTGGATTAATTATCCTTATTTTTTTGTGGTTACCTCGCGAGGTACCTATTTATAGATACCTCACGAGATAACGAGTGATTTTTACTTAAATTTTTTTCACAAAGTTTTTATTATTTTTTAATATTTTTTAATCTTAATTATTTTTGTCCTACCTCGCGAGGTATATGCATTACCTCGTGAGGTTATAAGGAATTTTTTAAATTTTTTTTGCTTATTCTTTTATTATTTTTTTGAATTTTCTTTTCTTTTTATTTATTTATTTTTTTTTACTTGGACCCAAGAATTTTTTTTCTTACTTTTTTTTGTGATTTTAATTTTGCTAACCTTGTACACAGGATTTCTTTATTATTTTTTAATTTTCTATTCTCTTTTTTTTTTATTACTTATGATACCTCATGAGGCACTCAGGAAAGTTTCTAAATTTTTTTGCTAATTTTTTTTAATTCTTTAATTTTGAATTTATTATCCTTATTTTTTTTTGGTTACCTCGCGAGGTACCTATTTATAGATACCTCGCGAGGTAACGAGTAATTTTTACTTAAAAATTTTTCATGGATGTTTTATTATTTTTTAATATTTTTTTAATCTCAATTATTTTTGTTCTGCCTCGCGAGGTATATGCATTACCTCGTGAGGTAATATAGAATTTTCTTTTTCTTTTTTTTTTTGGACTCAGCACCCTAGAATTTTTTTTCTTATTTTTTTTTGGTGATTTTAATTTTGCTAACCTTGTACTCAGGATTTTTTTTCTCATTTTTTAATTTTTTATTACTTATGATACCTCATGAGGCACTCAGGAAAATTTTTTAAATTTTTTTGCTAATTTTTTTTTAACTCTTTAATTTTGGATTAATTATCCTTATTTTTTTGTGGTTACCTCGCGAGGTACCTATTTATAGATACCTCGCGAGCTAACGAGTGATTTTTACTTAAATTTTTTTCACAAAGTTTTTATTATTTTTTAATATTTTTTAATCTTAATTATTTTTGTCCTACCTCGCGAGGTATATGCATTACCTCGTGAGGTAATATGGAATTTTTTAAATTTTTTTTGCTTATTCTTTTATTATTTTTTTGAATTTTCTTTTTTATTATTATTATTTTTTTTTTTACTTAGGACCCAAGAATTTTTTTTCTTACTTTTTTTTGTGATTTTAATTTTGCTAACCTTGTACACAGGATTTCTTTATTATTTTTTAATTTTCTATTCTCTTTTTTGCTAATTTTTTTTTAATTCTTTAATTTTGGATTAATTATCCTTATTTTTTTGTGGTTACCTCGCGAGGTACCTATTTATAGATACCTCACGAGATAACGAGTGATTTTTACTTAAATTTTTTTCACAAAGTTTTTATTATTTTTTAATATTTTTTAATCTTAATTATTTTTGTCCTACCTCGCGAGGTATATGCATTACCTCGTGAGGTTATAAGGAATTTTTTAAATTTTTTTTGCTTATTCTTTTATTATTTTTTTGAATTTTCTTTTCTTTTTACTTGGACCCAAGAATTTTTTTTCTTACTTTTTTTTGTGATTTTAATTTTGCTAACCTTGTACACAGGATTTCTTTATTATTTTTTAATTTTCTATTCTCTTTTTTTTTATTACTTATGATACCTCATGAGGCACTCAGGAAATTTTCTAAATTTTTTTGCTAATTTTTTTTAATTCTTTAATTTTGAATTAATTATCCTTATTTTTTTGTGGTTACCTCGCGAGGTACCTATTTATAGATACATCGCGAGGTAACGAGTGATTTTTACTTAAAAATTTTTCACGGATGTTTTATTATTTTTTAATATTTTTTTAATCTCAATTATTTTTGTCCTGCCTCGCGAGGTATATGCATTACCTCGTGAGGTAATATAGAATTCTTTTATGAAAAATCATTGAGTTTAGGTATTTTTAGGCCTAAATACAAGAATGGACCAATTAGATAATTTTGTGGAATTTTTGGAAAAAATAAATAAATAAAAAAATAATTAATTAATTAAAAAATAAAATAAAAATATTTTAAAAAAAAAGGTGTGTCTTGGCCGACATCTTTGTTGGTGAAAGAAGAAAAAAAATTAATATATATATATATATCAACTTGCAATATAATAATAATATAATTAAATATAGTGAATAGTAATTTAAAAATTAGGAAACGGATCCTATATAGAGATCTAGGAATGAGAATTCCAAAGTCAAGGTAAAATATTGATCAGTGAGTTTTTACCTTCAAGTGACCTCTTCCGGAAGTTAATTCCGAGGCCGTTAGCACATTTTCCTAATAAAACAAAATAGGGAAAAATGCATATAGGCATATTTTTGGAAATGAAGAAAATAAATTCTAACTCAATATCTAGAAATGAGTTTGAATTTATTTAGACATATTTGGAATCAGTGAATTTTTCTGAAGAGGTTGATGTTTCTGAAAACGAGTTTCGAATGCTTAGGACCGCACGGACACGTTTTCGAGGAACTTGATCTGTCTGTTGGAACCCTGTAAGAGACTGAAATCTAAGTTAAATTAGATATTGTTGATGAGAAATAGAAGATATTCAAAGTTATGGATTTAGAATTTTGAGATTTTCCGAGATTACGCGAAACGGGGACCGATCGGGGAAAATCTAGTGTACCGGGCATAAAGTGAACAATTTTAAAATTCCCACCTTGTCCCTTCAAAATCCTATAAATACCCCCCCTCCATCACATTTTCTTCACACCATTTCTTGCTCTCTTGGCCGAAATCCTTGAGAGAGAAAGAAGAGAGAGAAGCTCTGGGGGAAGTTCTGCAGAAATCTTCAACGGGTAAGTCCTTCGGTCTTTAGCTTTCTAGTTCGGTAGTTAGTAGAATTGTTAGATGGTTTTAGCAAGTAGGGAGTGAGATTCCTACTATTGATTTTTAGGCCTCATTGCATTGAAAAATATGCCTGACGAGGTAAAAACATAGTAGGGATTGAGTCCCGAAAGTTGAAATCTTCGTAGTTCTTTCAATAGTTAGAGTAGTAATGCTAGAATAGCCTTTAAATTTTCAAGTATGATTGGGTATCATATGGGAGGGCTATTTTAGTCTTTATTTTCGAAAATTGAAATGGCGTCGAAGTTCTGGCAAAATTTCAGGAAGAAAATTTGTCAGAGTAACGAAGTGCTGGCGAAATTCCGCCAATTAGGGGTAGAAGGGCAAAATGGTAATTTTTACCTAAAATGCCAGTTATAGTGTCAAATCACTAATGGAAGTGATATTATTCTTATAGGACGTCAGAAATCCTAGTTTGCTGCCGTTACGCTGTCCAACGAAAGTACAGTTTCCGCCAGAAACATCTACGTACATCAACGAAGGTACGGACGCGTACTGTAACACTAATCCTATAGTTCTCATATACATATATGTCATAGATACGTTCATATACCGGGGCTCTGCTTAGGGTCGTGTTGTTATGTCATGAATATCTGTTGTCTATATACTGTTTTATTTGAGCATAAGGTTAACCGTTACCTGAGATTCAATGCGGTGAATTGAATCTCAGCTGTAGCTTCAGGATCCGGAGGACCACGGATCGGTGATAGGGGAAAGCAGCAGGAGTAGGCTTCCGGCCGGAGTTATCTTATCGCTTCTGTACTTATCTTTTGAACAGTAGGATCACTGTAATGTCATTACTCTATTACACTATGGTTCATATTTTGTTATGATCAGTTACTCTTTCGCTCCCATGCTCTACTCTGATTGAAAAAAAAAAATTCCGCTTTAAAAATTGGGATGTTACACTGGATGAGTAGTTAGATGGGGTAGATGGAGAGAAATTTATTACCCTATAATTATAACGGCCGACCACGTTTCTAACATTAGATAGTTTTACTCCTATATTGAATTAATTATCATAAGTTAATCTATTCTACTATAATTCTAAATAATTTTAGGATGTTACAATTTTCAGCATATTCATCGTAAAATTCAGGTTCACAATGATTTCATTGCCCCAAATAGCGAGAGGGCATAATGTATAACAATGGCTGCTGTAGTATATGTTAGTCCAACTCTATCTCTCCCCGAATGTACCTGAACCCTCATCCATCACCCACAATTTAATACATTATATATCTTCTGTGGAAAATTTGACCCAAAGCATGGCGAGATTGTTCTCATGCACGGAAAGAACCCGACTTTGCATTTCATCACTATCATCCTCAACAGGCATTGACATCAATGAGAACACTTCATTTTCTATGTCAAATGAAACTACTCGGCAATTACAACCATCTGTGCTCGGGCCCGCCTCAAACCCTAACCAAAACACATGTCCATTTAACACTAACAGGATTAGCAGCAACAAGTATTTCCTTCAAGTTTCAAAATTCTACTTCTTTCCACAATCTTGTACGTAACAAAAACACTTTAACTCGAAACACACTCCAATTCTGTCTAAAATGCCTGTAAATTAGCACGATCTTATAATCATTAACAGTAGGACTGAACCCAAATCCTATATCTAATCCATCGTCAACGATAGTTATAGGACCCATAAAACCTGGTTCTCTTGTTGTTGGGTTCCACAATAAAATTGAACTTTTTACTACCAACAAGTCATTGCATTTGGTCTTTATAGTTTCACATTTTAGACAAAGCAAGCCATTGCTGGACCCACAAAGTCGAAGGCGGGATAAGGAATCAATCAAAGATGAACTCTAAACTATAAGTTCTCGCATGTCACAATCCAGATTGTAACATCCCAAATTTTTGGACCAGAAGGTTGGAAATAAAACTGCCTTAAGCTTATTATGAGGAAAAGCTTAAAATAAGTATTAAAATTATTTTGGACCTTGAAATTTGAGAAGATTATGAAATAATATTTTGAGGATATAGAAATATTATGGTGGAATTAATTATGGGAAATTTGGCCTGCATAAATGTTAAAATTAATTTAAGCATATTTTCCCATAATTAAGGACAAATAGTTAAGAAAAATTTATGACCTAAAATAATTATTGGAATTTAAGGCCAATATTCCTTGAAATTTTGATAGAAAAATAAATTTATGGCGGTACTTTTTTTGTCGCGAGGTAGCTCGGGACAAAAAAAGAATTTAATTAAAAAAATCAAACAAATAAATAAATAAAATAATGTGGCGGTATTCCGTACTTTTTTTGTCGCGAGGTAGCTCGGGACAAAAAAAGAATTTAATTAAAAAAATCAAACAAATAAATAAATAAAATAATGTGCCGGTATTTTTTTTCACTATAATTAAAATAATAATAATAATAAGAAGAAATTAAAAAAAGTAAAACGGCGAGTTTGCTTCGCGAGTATCCCTCTAAAAAGAAAATAATCTATTAAAAAGAAAAAATAATAATAAGAAAAAGAAAAAGAAATGTTTTTTTAAAAAAAAGATGCTGGGTCACCTCGCGAGGTAGGTCAGAAAAAAAAAAGAATATAATCTAAGAATAAAAAAGCAAAAAAAAAATAAATTAAAAAATAATGTGGGGTACCACACGAGGTACTTTTTTCACTATAATTAAAAAGATAATAATAATAACAGATTAAAGAAAGTAAAACGGCGCAAACAAAAAAAAAATGCTGGTCTACCTTACTGGAAGTACCTCTCGAGGTAGGTCCGAAAAGAAAAACAGAGTTTAATCTAAAAATTAAAAAACAATAACGTGGCGATACCTCGCGAGGTACCTTTTTTTTACTATAATTAAAAAAAAGGCTAAAGTATACGTTTGGTCCTTTATGTTTGCCTCTGGTATCAGTTTAGTCCCTTAAGTTAGTAAAGTACACATTTGGTCCCTAAAAGTTAACACCGTTAGTTTAACTTAACGGAAAATACTAACCCAACAATTTTTTGCGATGACTGTGCAATTAAATGCTGATCAAACATGCTTAAGTGTTAATATTTTAATAAATTAATATTTTAAATCCTATTAATTAAAAAATATTTAATTTTCACGGACTATCATACAATTTTTTTGTTTGTGAAGATTAAATATTTTTCAACTAATTGAATTTAAAATATTGACATATAAGCATGTTTAGTCAGCATTTTATTACACAGTCATCGCTAAAAATTATTGAGTTAGTATTTTCCGTTAAGTTAAACTAACGGTGTTAACTTTCAGGGACCAAACATGTACTTTACAAACTTAAGGGACTAAACTAATACCAGAAGCAAACATAAAGGACCAAACGGATACTTTAGCCTTAAAAAAATAATAATAATAAATTTAAAAAAAATGCTAGACTACCTCGCGAGGTAGCTCAGAAAATTTTAAAAAAAATCAAAAATTAAAAAACCAAAAAAAAAATTAAAATTTTAAAAAATAACATGGCGATACCTCACGAGGTACTGCTAGTGCCTTCACGAGGTACCTTCACTATAATTTTAAATAATAATAATAATAATAATAAATTTTAAAAAAATGTTGGGTTACCTCACGAGGTACTTGTATACCTCGCGAGGTAATTCGGAAAAAAAAAAGAATTTAATCTAAAAATAAAAAAGCAAAATTTTTTAAAAAAAATAATGAGTTGGTACCTCACGAGATACTGCTAATTACCCTTTTTCACTATAATTAAAAATAATAATAATAATAAGAATAAAAAAAAAATGTTAGGCTTAGTAGGTTGGGGAAAAAAAGAATTTAATCAAAAAATAAAAAAGGTGGAAAAAAATTAAATTAAAAAAAATAATGTGTCTTTACCTCGTACCTCGTGAGGTACTTTTTTACACTATAATTAAAAAAATTAATAATAATAAAAAATTAAAAAAAAATGTTAAACGGCGGTGGTGGTGGTAGTGGCCGTCAGTGGTGGTGGTGGGGTTGGGGGATTTTTTATTTATTTTTTTATTTATTTAAAACTAAGAGTAAAAGGGTAATTTCATACGAATTTGCATATCCCTCGTAGGTCCTTGGTACCTCTCAGTCTTTTTATAAATTCAATGGACTTTTGGGGTTTTACAATTTCAAAAGGTATTTATTTAGAATTCTTTATTTTTATTTTTTATTATTATTACTTTTGAGATGTACCTTGTGAGGTACTTGCCTACTTGGTCTACCTCGCGTGGTATGGTAGCCTTTTTATTTTATTATTTTTGTTATTTTTGATTTTTTTAGATGTACCTCGCGAGGTAATTGTACTACCTCGTGAGGTATCCTTTTTTATTTTTTTATTTTTGCTCGAAATGGTATCCTTTTTTATTGGGAAAATCCTTATCAGGGCCCTTTTAAACTCTGATATCCCACTGCAGGCCCTATGATCCTGACAAATACAGAAAAGGCCCCAGGGCCCTGATGGGGATTAAGTTATAAAATGAAAATACAGGAATACCCTTACTGAAAAAGCAAAAGCAGAAGGGAAAGAAAAAGGTAAACAGACGATAGATTGATTGAGATTGAGTTTTGGCGCCACATGAAGAACGAGAAGAGAGGAATGGCAGGGACGATGCGAATGCGAGGAGAGAACGCAAGTCACAATCCCGAACCTTTATATTTTCTCAACTCAGCGAGGGAGAGAAGTTTATAGCCGAATCATCCACTGCGTGCTGACATTAGGGGATTTAAATTTGCTGTTCATGAAGGTTTTTTTCAGTTAGAAGGTTGGTGGCTGAAAGCTTTGAGCTTGGGCAAATTTATGTTATTATGAGATAGGAAATATGCAAGAAATAATAAGATTTTGCTCAAGATATCATTATCACCATTCTAGTTGGTCTTTAATCATTGGTGGGTGGGGTGGAAAAATATGTTGCTCTGTTTTTCGCAAGAAAACAGAGGAAAGGTGTAATGGGTTAATGGGATGAAGCTCCATTTGGTAAAAAACGCTGAAATGTGATAGTTGTTAATACACACTGTTTTAGTTGTTAATATGACTGATATAGTTGTTAAAATGACTGATCAAGTTGTTAATACAAACTTTATGTTGCAGATCATAATTAAGGATGGCTAGTACTTCCGGGAAGAACCTATTATGTTTCATCCATGTGGGAGGTAACATTGTATATGGGGGAGGACAAGAAAGTGTGTATATTGGTGGAATGGTAAGAACAAGAAACGTCAAGGAAGGAACAACATACAAGGAGTTGCTAACTTTCATAGCGTCTGTAATTGGGGAAGAAAATACTGAAATTTGCGTGAAGTGAAAACTTAGCTTGCAAGAAGGCGGGAATCTCAGTTCCAAGACAAGTTGGTTTATCGTTGTGGTAGATGCCATGAGGAAGGACACTCAATCAGGACTTGCAATAATCCAAATCCAAGTTGATCATTCATGGTGGCTTGGCGGCTTGTTTTTGTGCATTGCCTCTCACACTCTTTTGTTGTATATGTTTTTATAGAGAAATCCACACCCATATTATTTTTTGGAGATGGTGTGTGATGTTGTTATTATGAATTTGTAGATGCATTTGGTGTTGTAAATTAATGTTGGATATTGTTGTCACAATTGTATCCAAGTGTCATTTATGTACACATTTTCATATTGTAAGACAATTGTAAATGACGTTGACAAATATATGTTAAGGAGCTATGATTTGGTTGTTAAAGGGCTGATATGGTTGTTAATGGGGCTGATCATGTTGTCGGTGGGGCTGATCATGTTGTCGGTGGTTCTTTGATCATGTTGTCAATGGCAATGATGATGTTGTTAGTGGGGCGATCATGTTGTCGGTGGTTGCCGATAATGTTGTTAGTTTGGGCTAATGATGTTGTCAGTAGGGGCTGATGATGTTGTCAGTGGGGGCTGATGATGTTGTCAGTGATTGCTGATGATGTTGTTAGTTTGGGCTAATGATGTTGTCAGTGGGGCTGATGATGTTGTCGATGGGCAATGATGTGGTTGTCGCTTTTTTTCGATATGGTTGTTAATTGGGGTTGATATAGTTGTGCATTTTTTCTGATATGATTGTTCTTTTTTTCTGATGTTGATATTAAAGGGGGTTGATCATGTTGTTAGTGGGGACTGATCATGTTATCAGTGATTGCTGATGATGTTGTCAGTGGGGGCTGATGATGTTGTCAGTGGGGGCTGATGATGTTGTCAGTTGGGGCTGATGTTGTTGACATTTATTTATGATATACTTGGAGTTGATATAGTTGTATATTTTTTTTCTGATATGGTTATTCTTTTTTGTCTGATGTTTATGTTATATGGGTCTGATTTGGTTGTCAAAGGGGGCTGATGTTGTTGTTAAAGGGGGCTGATCATGTTGTTAATGGGAGCTGATGATGTTGTTAAAGGGGGCTGATCATGTTGTTAGTTGAGGCTGATGTAGTTGTTAGTTTTTCCTGATAATGTTGGTAAATGGGTACCTTATTATATCCCATTTTTCAGCATCTGCACACACAACTAACAATGACCTGAGATGCATGCAGGAAACAATGGTCGTTCTCATTCATATTAAAATGTCATATC
The DNA here is from genome assembly GCA_025563575.1 of Acacia pycnantha. Lineage (NCBI taxonomy): Eukaryota > Viridiplantae > Streptophyta > Magnoliopsida > Fabales > Fabaceae > Acacia > Acacia pycnantha. The sequence goes on from JAMWYP010000219.1 coordinate 68,981, forward strand.
ACCTACATCGTAAAATTTACAAAACTTTGTTCTACATATGAACTCAAGTGTTCAACACAATTGTTGTAATAAAATCTATCATACAACCACTGAAATTTAGGTACACTTAAAAACAAGTCACCTATGTACATAAATACATATTTGTGGTCAATTACAATGTGTCCTAACAATATACCCCTAATGTCTCTTCTTCTACAATATGTCCATCAGTCTTCTCTTCCTTAATTACGTCACCGCATTGTTTTTCTTGAGAACCAATATCGGCAGAATCTTCGTCATCGCTATCATTAAATGTGGTCTTTTTACCCTCTTAAAGATAGAGGAAGATCAGAAGCCCCATCATGGCGGGGAGGTGGGGTTCTCGATCGACAAGTGGGGCACACCATCTGAACCAAGCCCTAACGTTATGAATAACAATCCTGAGAGTAAATACACTCTTCCCAATTGATCCTGCACAATTGTAGAATTAAGAAATTCCTTAACATAGTGCATCATCCAAATATGGAAATAACTGTAAATATGTCAACAAGTATCAATGACAAGATAAAAGAGGGGAAAGGGAATGTTGTGGTTGATGCAAAAGGTTCTTCATGTACAATATACTAATTTAAGTAAAATCTCAAGGGCATCATCATCCATCTTCGGGACTAAGAGAAGTAAGATTTCAAATGGGTTAAATTATTTCATGAAACAAGCAATCAACTATGACTCCATGAAAGCATACTTGAATAGGGAACACAGGATCACTACCATTAATGAAGGCAAAGGGGGAAACAGGAAACAGTGAACATCGGTAGAGCATCGACATATACAATTTATAAAGCAAGAGACAAACCATCTACATATGCATATGGCATAATGGCTTAAGTATAACCACCTTAGCTGGCACAGTGAACTTGGCAAAGCCATGATATGTGCACATGTACTGTGGCGATGTTGAGTTTGATAGAAATCTATCAGCATCATAAGTTTGAGAGGCATCAATACTTAATAATGACTAACCGATACCTCAACTCCCTAAGCCAGAGGAGTCAATAGATTCAAAGTACTTACCTTCCAAACATCTTTTGGCAGTGTACAAACTGATAGCAGAGTCAAATATATAACTAATCCAAATCGCATGACTATATGTGACCTAGCTGGCAGAACAACCAAAGCCAAAAGCCATACCTGTAAAACTTGTCTGATTTAATTATTAAAAAAACCCCACACGCAAAAAAAAATGGAGACAAACAAAGAAATTCAGCAAGGCAAAGATTCTGTAATGTTAAACAATTGCTCATCATTCCACCATGATTTATGGATAATGAGAAATCTTCAACATTTATTTGTAGACTATATCAAAAACAGTCCAGCATGTATCAAAGAAAACTTCATTACCATGTTCAAATAGCTTTATTCAAGACCTAAGCTAATCAAAAAGTTAATTGATGCATCGCCATTTCATATTTTATGAAACGGATGGAAATTTATGTTCTCATTGATTTATTCTTATGTTTCAATTGTGGTAATTAGACTATCCTCTATCAACGGCTTCTAGGAGGATACCACAAATTACACTGGGCAGTAGCAAACTAAAGCTATACTTTTCTTAATAAACATAAAAGATAAAGCGTGTTATTGCTAAGTTTATAAAGGCTTGCTATTATCCATTCATCAGTAAAATATTGTAACCTCAAAATACAACGCTTCCGCCTCAATTCATTGCCAAAGCTCGATAATCCAGATCCTATACTTAAAACCGAAGAATTGATATCAAAGTCACTCACCAATTTGATTCGGGGTCTGAGAATGGAGAAACGTGGTGGGTGAAGCTATGTACTGACCAACTGGGTGTAAACGCTTGTTAAAGCGGCAAATTTAGGTCAGGTCAGGGGAACTTAGAACCAGAGGATTGGAGATAGCAAGAATTTATAGCCAAAGAAAAAACCCGCCGGAGATCAGGGAGATCGGTGAGGATTTAACAAAAACGTAAAAAAGATTAGGTTTAATCAACACATACTCTTTCTTTCTAAAACAACTGTAGATCGACGAGGAGGGAGGTGCAGAGGCGAAGATCGACGGGCACGGAGGCGCAGAGGTGGAGACCAACGAGGACGGAGGCGTAGAGCAGGAGACTGACGACGGAGATCAAAATCGGGACCAGAGACAGAGAGCCAAGGAGCATAGGCATATCGAGAGAGAGAGAGAGAGATAAGAGAGATATGTACAGTGGGTTTTTTGGTCATTTCATTTAATATTCAAATGTCAAAAAGGGCCCTAGGGCCTATTCTGAATTTGTCAGGATCTTAGGGCCTCAACTGGGATTTCTAGGTTTAAAAGGGCCCTGGTACGGATTTTCCCTTTTTTATTCTTTGTTATTATTATTTTTAAAAAAGTTGTACCTCCCGAGTCCCGAGGTACTAATATTACCTCACAGGTAGTCTCGCGTTTTTGTTTATTATTATTATTGTTTTTTTTAATCTACCTCTCATGAGGTAGTCTCGCCTTTTTATTTTTTATTATTGTTATTATGTTATTTTTTTAGATTCCTCTCTCTAGAAGTGATCCGCATTCAACAAACATTACCCCAGTTAAAGGAAAAAAAAAAAGACAAAATTGTTCAATATACGTTGAACAATTTTGTATACTTTAGTAATTTTTAAAATAATTTTTTTTTTCAAAAAAGCTAATTTAACTCACTTTTATTATCAAAATAAACGGAATTTGCTCATATTTATGCTACAAATTTGTTTTTATAATTAGAACTGGAGGTAGTATCATCTTCATAGTTGTTGCTTATGCTAATTATTGGACCCAGTTCCCCGTGCTAGTTAAAAGTGCACCAAAACTCATAAAATTTAAATCGTTCAGATTTAAAATTTTAGACTAACGATTTTTATATACTTTTTTTAAAATAAAATGATAGTTGGGAGATTATTTTAATTTAAAATTTATATCTATTAGGTGCAAAAATGCACATGTGGTTATAAAAAATGTACAAAAGTCACAGCACCGTTATAATCTTGGCTGACGTTGTTAATTTTGATGGTGGAGCCCACACTATAATTTTAAAAATACCAAAATGTCCCTGATTCCTCAGCTCTGTCAACTTGTCCCCTCTTGAATTCCTTCTCGCCCTATGAGAAAGCCAGATAATGCTGGGAAGACTACTTTACTTCACATGCTGAAAGACGAGGTTGTGTTCTATTCTGTAATTAACTTCGGCGGTTTTCTTGTATTGAAATTTAATTTCTTGAAGTTCTTATTTTAATTAGCAACCACTCCTTACTTCGTGCAAGTCACCGCATAGAATACTTCGGCGGTAATGTAATGAATGAAGGCATGACCAGTCGAGTAATAGAAGGCCCAATACCTATAACAGTTATAACAATATTATCATCCAGTATCTGGGTTCAAGGCATTTGAAACTCACCAGCACTACTAGTAGTGCAGTGGTATTGAGATTTGATTCCCCTCCTTAGGTCTTTAGTTCGATCCCCCTCCCCTCGCCTTGTATAAAAAAAAAAAAGCACTTGAAACTCATTAGGATTTAGCTGAGCCTTATATTGCTAATTAAAACATGCAGCCCAAATCCATTACAGAATGGAGTTCAGACTTCAGAGGAGAGTGAGGGTTGCTTGATGGACAAGATTTGGGTGGGGCCCAAGTTGCTCCTTGAGTACATACGGAAGAGGATTCTCTCATCAGCGTTTTTCTGCCCATCTGCCCGTCGAAATCTTGATCCAAGGGCCCAGAATAATTAAAAAAAAAACGCATGCGGTGTCGGGACCGTATGCGGTTTTTTTAAAAATTATTATGGGCCCTTGGATCAAGATTTCGACGGCCAGGATGAGAAGATGATGAGGGATGAGCAGAAATCCGAAAATGAGAGAAACCGGACTCGCGTACATACTTGTCAATCTTGCAACTTCTCATTTGTCCCTCCCCCATTAACTTTCTCATCATTCCGTTTTCTCATCCTTCTGCTCCCTCTCTCATACTATCGTCCACCTATATCTTCCCTTCTACATAACGACACCCTTTATAAAACTTCCAACCACTTCTTGCTTATTAATCCCAAGCCTTTCCTTTTGACTCCTCCTCTTTCACTTCCAAAAAATGAACTTCATTGTTTGATTATACCATGTATGTATATCTCATTATCTTGTCCTTCTTTTATGTCTGGGAGCTGCCTGGAAAGATTTTTTGCCGTGTCTTCCAAAATAAACCAAGTTCGAAAACAATTTGCAGAATTAGGGAACCTGGGTCGTTTCCCAACGAATTTGCAGCGGGCTTGTTCAATAACAATAGTGAAACAGAATGATAAAATGGGGGGGACAGATTAAAGATGATCAACCCAACGAATTGATTCCGAAACCTCCATCATTGAACGAAAATATAACTAACCCACGTTTGGTTCGGATGAATCGAAATCTCTGCATTCATCCGGAGATTCCTCGCCTAGACGATCGCCTAGAATCTGCCGGACAGGTGGCGTCTCACTGTGCAATCGCACAGCAACACTGTAACCTAGTCCGAACTAAGTCCTTGGGATGAACCAAACCGAATATTAAATCTAATATTCGAACTATTTTAAATCGAATCCGATAAGATGAAAACAGAATCGAGTAGTTACCGATTAGGCACGAGTTCTCTGGATGAATCATGGAATCCTCATCGTTGGGTTAATCACAAGAGTTTAGCCGATCATGGCTGGGAAAATCGAAGAACGAACGAAGAACACGAAGACACGCGAAGAACATGAAGAACAGATGAGAGAAAATGAAAACTTGTATTTTGATCCACTCTAATGTTAAAAACGTGAATGAATATGTTTGTGGCAGCTGCCATACTTAAAAATAACCTAAAACGAAATGGGCTCTCATAGTTTTAGCCCAAAACAGAAATAAAATATAACTGGACTTAAATTACAAAATTCGGGTCCAAAATAAATCCAGAATTGTACATCCGACTTTGGCTCCAAAATTGACCTCCTTCTTGACCGAATTTGCTCTTGATGTCTTCATAACAATTTTAGCTCTCTGAATCATCTGAAATATGAGACAAAAATGAGGCAAATCCGATGTCTGGTTCAAGAGTTATGGTAGAAATAGTGAAGCAACACAAAACTGGAATTTTATTATTAAAAATAGCTAAAATGCAATAAAAGGCCCAAGGCCCAAATAAACATAAGAGTCATTATTTATTAGCTAAAGGGTCCTAAATTATTATTCAAGAGACAAAAATAAGTGTATAAAATATTCAATTATCAAATTCCCCACACTTATCTTTTTGCACTCTGAGCAAAATTCAAAGAGAAAGACCTAAAGGAAAACTCTTCTTTACTAATAATTGCTAACAATGCAAAAATTGAATCAAGGGACACAAAGCTTCAAAAGACCAATCATTCAAGACCAAAACCCCTTCATCTCAAATTACAATTCATGGTAGTGTCAATCAATGATGCTAATCACAAAAGATGATCTCTCAAATGATGCGCTCAATCAATCGGTCTCTCAAGTGTTTAAGGTAAATAAGTGTATCGCTCAAATTCTACTCAAGAAATTTGTTCTACCATAAGCTTGCTCAACTTCTACGTCTCCACTACTCATAACACATACATGCACAAATCAAGAGAGCTTGTAATTAAAGGTTGTAACGGGGCTAGGGTGAAGGTAGGTAATAGTATGGAATAAGATGCTAAGCACCAAAGAAATCAAAAGGAAGAGCACTGATTAACACAATCATTCTCTATGTATGAGACTTTTATTCTACTCATATATACATTCCTTTTTTTTTTTTTTTTCATTGTATACGTAATTACAATGTCAAAATCAAATATCCCCCCCACACTTAAACTGTTGCACTCCTGAGCAACCCCCACACTTAAACACAAAACAAGTTGAAACCAATGCTCAATAAATCTTCAAGGTGCGGAATAAAATGGTTTTACGCTTAGGCTTGTAATGTGGCTTAGAAAAGAATGGGTCAAAAGGCACAAAGGGGCTAGCAAGGGAATCATAATGTAAGGGAAAGCTATTTGGCCAAAGTGAGGAGAATAAAAGAAAGAAAACAAGCTTCCATCATACTTATGCACGTAAGTGAAAAATGTAGTTTCAAAAGAAAAGGAGCAAGTTCTAGAGAACACAAATCATGAGAGATGCACACAAGAAAGAAAGAATGGCAAAAGATGAATTCCATTCATGCAGCCCAAAACCTCACAAGGTCAATACCAACTTAGGTAATCAACAACATCAAATCAACTACCAAGACTTGTAATCGAAGAGTCAAGAGTTCCAGACTAAACAGAATGATCCATTAAAACCAAAATGTCCTAGTTCAGGGGATCCCTCATGAAATGGCTTGAGGCGATGCCCATTGACCTTAAAAGTCCGTCCTGTGGGTGGATCACATAGCTCAACAGCACCAAATGGAAATATGTTAGTGATCACAAAAGGGCCATCCCATCTAGATCGAAGCTTACCAGGCATAAACTTCAGACGGAATTAAATAGAAGAACTTTTCGGCCCACGTAAAATTCTTTCCTCGAATATGCTTATCATGGAATGCCTTAGTCTTCTCCTTATACAACCGTGAGCTCTCATAGGCATCCAATCTCAACTCATCTAACTCTTGCAACTGCAGCTCCGTTCCATCCCAGACTTAGCCAAATCCATGTTACATTGCTTAATGGCCCAATAGGCTTGATGCTCCAACTCAACCGGAAGATGACATGCCTTACCAAAGACAATCCGATAGGGAGACATCCCAATCGGCGTCTTGTAGGCGGTGCGATATGCCCACAAAGCATCATCTAGTCGCTTACTCCAATCTTTCCGGTAGAGTTGACAGGTCTTCTGAAGGATTTGCTTAATCTCTCTATTGGAGACTTCACTTGACCATTGGTCCGAGGATGGTAGGCCGTGGAAACCTTGTGAAGCACTCCATACTTGCGTAGCAAGGCACCCATGCTTCGATTGCAAAAATGGGAACCCCGATCACCGATAATAGCTCTAGGAATGCCAAACCCGCAGAAAATGTTAGACCTAACAAAATCCACCACCACGAAGAATCATTTGTCCGGGTGGCTTTCGCTCAACCCATTTCAAACATAATCAACGGCCAAAGAAGATGTAAGTGTAACCATATGAAGCAGAAATGGACCCATGAAATCAATACCCCAAACATCAAAGATCTCACAAAACAATATAGGGTTTTGGGGCATCTCATGCCTACGGAAATACTCCCGCCCTCTCGACGCTTATCACATGACTTGCAAAACAAATGGGCATCATGAAACAGGGAAGGCCAAAACACTGCATGGTCAGAGAAAACAATGACTCTACTAGCTAGCAGATATGACCTAAACTTATCAAAGGCAAATACAATGGCCAACAACTCCTTTTCAGTGGTGGTGTAATTAGATTGAGCAGAATCCAAAGTCTTGGAGGCATAGGCAATCACATGGGAGGCTCTATCAACCCGTTGTGCCAAGATAGCACCAACTGCATAGTTGGAAGCATCGCACATCAACTCAAAGGGAAGGTGCCAATCAGGGGGCTGAATCACTGGGGCTGTGGTAAGGCAACGCTTCAAGTGATCGAAGGCCGCCTTGCACGCATCATCAAATACAAATTCGGTGTCCTTATGCGAAGGTTGGACAAGGGTTGAGCGAGTCTTGCTGAAATCTCGAATGAAACGTCGATAGAAACCCGCATGACCAAGAAAAGAGCGAACTTCCCGCACGAAGCGGGGTAAGGCAAAGCAATAATAACATCAATCTTAGCAGGTCAACCTCAATCCCTTTCCTAGACACTATGTGTCCCAAGACTATACCCGACTCAACCATAAAGTGACACTTTTCATAATTCAAAGACAAGATTAGATTCAATGCACCTATTCAAGACTCTAGACAAATTAGCTAAGCATGCATCAAAATCAGACCCATATACAAAGTGAAATCATCCATGAAAACCTCCATGCAGTCCTCTAGGAACTCGAGAAAATACTCACCATACAACGCCGAAAGGTGCCGTGTGCATTGCAGAGGCCAAAAGGCATCCTTCGGTAAGCATATGTCCCAAAGGGGCATGTAAAGGTCGTCTTCTCCCGATCCTCGGGAGCAATATGGATCTGGAAGTATCCAGAGTAGCCATCCAGAAGCAAGAATGAGACTTACCACCAATCGCTCTAACATCCGACCAATGAAAGGTAGAGGGTAATGATCCTTGCGAGTGGCTTGGTTGAGTCTCCTATAGTCAATGCAAACTCTCCAACTATTCGAACTCGAGTAGGAATGAGCTCATTCTTTTGATTGGCTACTACAGTGACTCCGGATTTCTTCGGAACCACCTGGATTGGGCTAACCCACTGGCTATCAGAAATAGGATAGATGATGCCAGCTTGCAGAAGCTTAGTGACTTCCTTCTTCACCACATCAAGGATAAGAGGATTAAGGCGTCTCTGGGGTTGCCTCACCGGCTTAGAGTCCTCTTCCAACAGAATCCGGTGCATGCACATAGAAGGGCTAATGCCAACTATGTCAGCCAATGTCCACCCAATAGCTTTCTTGTTCACCCTCAATAAGCTTAGCAGCTTCTCTTCTTGATCAGGCGTGAGATTGTTTGCCACAATGACTGGCAACTGGCGGTTGCTCGGTGGAGGGAAGAAGCTTGGGTGGTTGTTGCAACAACTCGATGTCATCACACCGGGAATACCGAAACCATATTCAAAGAAGCACAAGGAAGGACCGTGTCTATACTGACTCAAGGTTAACATCGATTCGGTTCATCAAAATCGAATGAAGCTCATCAAAATCGAATCGGGATGCACGTTAGATCAGGGTGAAGCTCAAACTCAGACTCAATATCAGAGTCTACAAGTAATGTAGAATCACCAAGCAAATCAGAATCACCAAACAATGCAGTCTTAACCAAATTAGTGCAAACAGAGCACCATTCATTATCATTGCATGCACAAATGGGGGTATCACTTTCAGATGAAAAATAAGGATAATCAGCACACCAACCAGTAAGAACATCATCCACAAAGATCATCAATCACATCAATACGAAAACAGAATGCTCTTCCCTAGGATATTTCATGGCATCAAAGATATTGAAATTCACAGATATATCACCAAACTCCATGGAAAGAGTACAGAATGCACATCTATCTTAGTCCTAGCTGTTTTCATGAAAGGCCTCCCTAGAATGATTGGTGACCGACTACTAGGAGACTCATCCTCCATATCTAAGATGTAAAAATCAGCAGGGAATATCAGTTCATTAACTTTGACTAATACATCTTCAACTAAACCAGAGGATGGGCATTACTCCTATTAGCTAACTGAACAATAACACCAGTTGGACACAAGGGACCAAGACCAAGAGATCTATAAACAGATGCAGGCATGACATTAATAGAAGCACCTAAATCTAGCATGCAATCATCAAATCTATAGTTACCAATAAGGCAAGGGATAGAAAATGTCCCTGGATCTTTGCATTTACGAGGCATGGTAGGTGGATGAGTCGAGACATTCGGTTCAAGCTCACTCGTTCATTTCCCTTCGCCGCCTCTTGTTGGTGCACAACTCTTTCGAAACTTGGCATATTTAGGAATTTGTTTGACCGCATCTAAGAGAGGAATGTTGATCTCTACTCTTGAATGTCTCAAGTATATCCTTCTCTTGTGCTTTATCCGCCAACTTCTTGACTGAATCGCTCTCTCGAGGGAAGGGAAGAGGGATAGGAATGTCTTCCTCTTCACCTTGCTGCCTTGCCTTTTTCTTTTCGAGTCAATCTTCACATTTCCGACTCGTTTTCGATGTGGAAGTCACATCTGCAGCCTTACTTAGGTTCCTCCAATTGCTTTCCGCATCAGTAGTGATATAGCACTCACATTTCCCTTAGGATTGGGAATTGTTTGTGAGGGAAGGGAATTGGATCCCTGCGGTTGAAGCTGGTTCAATGATGTTGCCAATTGCCCAATCTGTGTTTGCAAACTCGAATGGAAGTGTCGGTTCTTTGTTGGAACCGCATATTGGCTGTGACAAATTGCTTCATCATATCTTCAAGTGAGGAACCACCACTACTACTAGCCTCGTTGTGCCGCCTTTGTGGAGGTGGACATATGGCTGGTCGAGGAGGTGGTGCTTGCAAAGGCAAAGGGGTGTAGACTGTTCTTTGGAAAGTCTCGTGGTCCGTACCTCTCGCCGGTAGTTCCCAGTGCTGATCTTGGTTACTCGATTCGATTTTGGTATTGGTTGCTCTGGATCTGATTTTGGTTCCAGCGAAAGTTGGGGTGATTTCTCCAACCAGGATTATAAGTGTTGGAGAAGGCATTATTCTCGTTGGTATTGTGGCCTTCCGGAAAAACACCCACCGCAGCCTACCGACTGATCTTGGTAAGTAGGATCATGCAAGGTAGGGCAAGAGTCAAGTAGAATGATAAGGGTCGAACAAAACCCACAAGAGTACCCATGCCGAGAAGGGGAAGACTGCACTGTCTCGTGTCACCGCCACTGCCTCACAAGGGAGGTCGATCATCAAGTCTAGTCTCTAATCTCTCGAGAATCATGCCGGACTCGGAGCTTGAATATGGTAAACAGGAGTACTATTGGCCCCGGTGCCAAACTGCCGAGAGTTATCTCGCCATAATGGATATCAAGTCTCGGGCTTCTTGGGTGTCTTGTTACTCATAGCCCCACCGCTAGAAGCATCCACCAACCCTTTGTCTAGGTGATAGACCATCATAGAAAGAGTTGATCAAGTCTTTGTCGATATCGATGGTGTGGACAGCTTGCACATAACCTTTTGAACCTCTCCCAATACTCATACATAGTCTCCCAGCGACTTGTTTAATGTTGCCAATTTCCTTCTTGATTGCGGTTGCTCTTGAGGAAGGGAAATATTTCTCCGAAATAACCTCGAATATCACCCAGCTCCCAATAGATGAGGGTGAAGGTACAAAGAACCAATCCTTGGCTCCACCCTCCAATGAGAAAGGAAAAGCTCTCGGCTTGATATGATCTTCATCAATGGCATGAGGTTTCATAGTGCTGCATACTACATGGAATTCCTTCAAATGCTTAATGGGGCACTCACCGCAAGACCATGAAACTTAGGCAACAAGTGTATTAGACCAGAGAATGGACACAATCAGAATGGCCAGAATCAGACTCTAATTGAGTATCCAGTTTGGTATTAATCTTATGACTTAGCCTAACAACTCTTCTAGCAGTAAGAATTGTTCTTTCTATTTCAGGATCAAATGGCAACAAATCTTCTGGATTAGTAGTATTCCGGTACTCATGCAACATGTACACAAAGCGAATTGGCAAATACTCGTAATGACAAAGATGCCTCCGAAAATCAGAATTACGAAAATGCCACAAGAGGTGGTGAAAAGTAGAAAAACACTAAGAGACACAAAGACAAAACACACAAAAGCAAAAACCTATGCTAGAAATTGACCAAAACAAGTCCAGAAACAGTATCAAATGATTTTTAAAATTTTTGGGACTTGGACAGGGCAACTCTTAGACTATTGGGGGACTCAAAAATGGGGGGTTTGGTTTAACAGAATGATAAACCTAGTCCGAACTAAGTCCTTGGGATGAACCAAACCGAATATTAAATCTAATATTCGAACTATTTCCAGAAATCGAATCCGATAAGATGAAAACAGAATCGAGTAGTTACCGATTAGGCACGAGTTCTCTGGATGAATCATGGAATCCTCATCGTTAAGTTAATCACAAGAGTTTAGCCGATCATGGCTGGGAAAATCGAAGAACGAACGAAGAACACGAAGAACGCGCAAGAACATGAAGAACAGATGAGAGAAAATGAAAACTTGTATTTTGATCCACTCTAATGTTAAAAACGTGAATGAATATGTTTGTGGCAGCTGCCATACTTAAAAATAACCTAAAACGAAATGGGCTCTCATAGTTTTAGCCCAAAACAGAAATAAAATATAACTGGACTTAAATTACAAAATTCGGGTCCAAAATAAATCCAGAATTGTACATCCGACTTTGGATCCAAAATTGACCTCCTTCTTGACCGAATTTGCTCTTGATGTCTTCATAACAATTGTAGCTCTCTGAATCATCTGAAATATGAGACAAAAATGAGGCAAATCCGATGTCTGGTTCAAGAGTTATGGTAGAAATAGTGAAGCAACACAAAACTGGAATTTTATTATTAAAAATAGCTAAAATGCAATAAAAGGCCCAAGGCCCAAATAAACATAAGAGTCATTATTTATTAGCTAAAGGGTCCTAAATTATTATTCAAGAGACAAAAATAAGTGTATAAAATATTCAATTATCACTGCCACTTCAAGAGCATGCATCTGGCTAAACTCTAAACCCTGTTGAATTCAAGTCTAATTATAAGGCAATGCAATGATAAAATATATAATGAATAGTAAACTTTGATCAAATATATAATACTCAACCTTTTCAACTAAGAAAATCACAGGCACTCGCAGTAAGTAACTACTTAAGTAATGTCCAGGGACGGACATAGGGAGGGGCGAGGGGTGGCCCCCGCCCCTCCTAATATTTTTTCTTTTAAAAATAAAAATCAATCCAAGCGTCCAACTATTGCGTTAGCTTTCATATATATATGTTAACTGAAATATGAACCACATATCTCATTTCACTTGCTTTCATATATTAAAATAAAAAAATAAATAGGTGGGGCCCCACCTTTTAATATATCCCCAATGTTTTGCTCTTTTACGAAAACTCCTCCACCCCTTCTTCTTCTCTCTACAGGCTCATCCACCATTTTTTCATTAAATTTTCTTCATAAAATTTATTATATATGATTTTGTCTTTCTAATGATACTACTTTTATACTGATTAGAGAATATTTTAGGGTTAGGATTTTGGGCAAGTTTTAAGTTTTAGCACAGATTTAATTATAGATGAGTTTAACAATATGAAAACACTTAGAGTAAGAGTCAAATAAAATAATCTTAATTTATGTAATAGATTTCTTTCAATTGTTTGTATAGTAGGTTTGTATCGTATTTCAAGTACTTTTATTTATGAGGTAACATTTTTTATGTTCGCCCCCGGTCAATAAAATTCCTGGGTCCGTCCCTGGTAATGTCTATATATCGAAACCAAGTACACTGTTTCATACAAGGGCCCACAGGATGATATATATATCAGCTATGGAGGTAGGCCACAGTGGCCAGTTTGAGCTGACCCCCCGCCCAAAGGTTTAGGTTCTCATGTGTCAAAGTTGTTCGAAAGAAGGGCTTTAATACAGTAAAGTGGCTTTTATATAGAAAATGAGATGAGTTAAAGGCTGCTTAATTAGCACATACAGTGAGACTGCAGAATTTTTGGGTTGGGAGTGATCAGACTTCCACTAATGGCATCGCCTTGAAAATTACTCCTATAGGGATAACATATTATATAGTACATCCGGTTCTAATTATGGGAACACTTTTATAACTACAAAAGTGTTCCTATAATGACCGGAGGGAGTAGTTAGATTTATAGTACAATTTGCATGTAAGCAATGTCAAATTAAATATGTTATGGGTCCCAAACGTTTTTGTCTTTTCCAGGTCCTATGCCATTCCTTCATCGCAGTGAACAACACCAAAAACAAAAAAAAATGAAACAAACAGACAAATGAAGCAGGAAAAGATATAGACTGATAGAGCATGGCCACTTTGATGTTACACAAAGGCTAGATAGCGGAAGGAAGAACTTGCATGGTTTATGTAAAAGACATAATATGTATGCTAGAACTTGAAGGATTGAAATAGAGAGGAAACTATATATAGTCTCTTAATAGTATTGAATTTTTTAAGTAAAAAAAGTAGATATGAGCCTTTATATATAAAATAACAATATATGATATAATATTGATATATATAATATAATATCCATATCAAATATCTAACACGGCTTCATAAAAAGCAACTTAAGTTTGTCTATTAAAAACTTGAAGCGACCAAGATTAAGAGATTCAGTAGACAAATCAGCTATGTTGATGCTTAGTTCGAATGGGGACAAGCTTGATAGTGCCTTGCATAAGATGTTGTCGAGTTAATAACAATCAATTTCAATATATTTTGTTCTCTTATAGAACACATTATAGTGAGCAATCTTAATAGCTGCTTGACTATCACAATATATACCAGTGAAGGATGTTTGGGAAGCTCCCAAATCATCAAACAACTAAGAACTATCGAAGCCATATAACCTCAGCAATAGTGTCGGCTAAAGCGCAATATTCTACCTCATCACTAAATCAAGAGGCTAGAGCTTGTTTCTTACTCCTCTAAGAGATAAGAGAGTCACCAAAAAATAAACAAAATACTGACAAAACATGTAGGACAATTTGCAGTAATATGGCCCTTTTGTTGACATTTTTTACACTCAATACGGACAAAGATCAAATTAAAAGAATGATCATGCTATCGGATGGAGGTAGAATAAATGCGGCACGCGTGAGAGAAAAAATGAATTAGAGCTCTAATACTATATTAAAATTTGAAGGATTGAAATAGAAAGGAAACTAAGTTGAGTTTCTGAATATTATTGAATCTCTTAAGTAAAATAGAATATATATGAGCCTTTATATTGACAAACTAAAAGCAAAAGTCTAACAATATAATATGGTCTAATCAAATATTAAACCTAATAATATTTCATATTTATACTTTTTAGATATATAGAATACATTAAATAACGATGATATAATATTGATATGGAATAAAATATTCACATCATATATCTAATAATGTAAAAAGGACAGGGGCATATCAATTGTAGCCTCACCTGTTTAAGATACATTAATATCACCAAAAACTAAAAAGAGTATTTTTTCCATTAAAAAAGAGAGATGGAGTCTTCATTTTTTCAGAGGAAAGATAAATAGTAGTTGCTCCGAAGAAGAAATACCCGCGAAGTTTTGCAGTTGACCCATAAAGTATACGGCCAGGACGGTGGAAAGGTATGGGATTGATGACTGAGTCAGGTGGACCGAGTCATGGATCGTCCAGATGAAAGGCGGGATTCTCAACAAAGATGCCAAACCCAACCACGATGTAACGCACAAGATCAGCATATTCTGTCTCACCCTCCGTTATCTAATTCTAATCTCACCAGCATTTCATCAACAATAATCTTCATAAAATTTCTCATTTTTTTGTCTCTGAGCTGAGACAGGAGTCATGCGATTACCTGTCTCATACATATCTTCCCGCGTAAACCCTTCTTCCCTTCATTCTTGTTTGTGATCATTGTCATCCCAAAGTTTCCATCCTTCAGATGGGAACCCTGGCTTCTTTCCCGATGTCGTCCTTCTTCACCGGTGAGAGAGCCGTCGTCCTCTTCTTCATCTCTCTCGTCATCTGCTCCCTCCCATTCTCTCTTCTTTCCCACGCCCTTGCCCTTTCTCTCCTCACTCTTGCCTCCCTCTTCCTCGAGATCCGCTTTGAGACTCCAAATTCTGGCTCCCTTTTCGCCACCAGGTTTGCATCAGCTTCCCCTCTTCCTCAATTCCCTTCCCATTCATCTAATTCTACTGAATTTCATGTACTTCCCCTCCTAATTTAATTTTTCATCCCATTAGCTCAATTATCGAATGGATGCTTGTCGTTAAGACTTAGACTTGTTTTTCTTTCAGGCCTGGTGCCTCATCTGGCTTACTGCTCGGGGCCGTCACTCTGCCGGCGGTCATTCTCTCGAAGATGATACTGCTGTCAAGAGGATTGTCGTTGGGTGAAGTTAAATTTGAAGGTATTAGCTTCCCTGATGATAATGTGTTAATTACTTTGGGATTTTAATGATACGTGATTCGAGGGAATCAGTTGCTTGGTTCAGCAATGCCCTGTTGAGATTCAATATTATGAAAATCTGAGTAAATTTTACGGTTTGCGCGTGTTTTCATGGCCTTGTGACTGGATTGCCTTCTAGTTCTCTTGATATACCAGCGGCAATCCAGTACTTTCTCAATTTCCCAATATGTAGGTTTTGTTGCTCATGGACTTTCAAAGTCTTACTTTTGTTCTATCTATTTCAATAAGATACGAGTTATGATTTTGACAAAGTAAATACAAATATTCCTTTTTTTTCTTATATAGAGCTTCAGTATCTGACATTGCAATATTGGGCCACATCTGCCAGCAGCTTGAGTGTACTGATATTCCTCAGCTTAAATCTGCGGCATGCACCATTTTCACGGAGTGATTGGATTTTGAAGCTCAGCTTATGCTCCATGTTCGTACAAGCTGCAGTCTGCTGTGTGTCCCTTGCTGCTATATATCAAGGTGGTGAATTTTTTTAGGAAAAAAAATTAGCATCCATGCTGGACCTTTCTATACATTATAATTTGTTCAAAAGCAAAAGTTCGCATTTGCTCATTACTTTGGAATAAAGTCCTGTTGAATAGATATCCTTTCCCATTTTATTATTTTAGTCCAGATAAGAAATATCCATTCCACTAAACTCTCACCTACTTTTTCATACAGACTTGCACCCAGCACTAAAACTGTCATGGCTTGTTTGTCACGGACTGGCAGCAGTGAAGTTAATTCAGCATTTTCTCAGAACTTTTCCATCTTGTGCTTCCATTGGTATGCTTGAATATTTCAGTCGTGAATTCTAGTTGGTACTTTGACTATTATTGTCAGCAGGGGAAGCAATATACATTCTATTGAGCTCTTTTTATAATTCATGAATTTTTCTGAATTTGATGGGATTCATTACTCTTCTAAGCAATGATTTATATCGGTTAGCAAAAGTGTGAACTATCCAAATTAAACTTTATGGTATATAGGGGTCCCTTTACATGGAAAGATGAGCAAGTTTTCCCCCCTGTATAAACAAGATGAGCGAAGCTTTCTTTTTACCAATACTGGTTCAAGTGTGGTAGCATTAGCTTGTTCATTTTTTCAAAAAAATTATGTATGAAATATCTATTACCAGCACTAGATAGTCATATCTTAGTATGTTGATCAAGGGATATTTTGTTGTTTTTCTTCTGTTCCTAGGGGAATCTCTTCTGGTGACTACCGGTGTTGTTCTATATTTTGGTGACATGTTACTGCGTACTATGGCAAAGGTTTGTGAATTTATACCAAAACCATATTGATTTTAGACAAATTAGATGAATATATATTTAATTTCTGGTCATTACATTATATATGCAGCTATCTGGACTTTTCATGTTGTCGGAGGTGCATCCTACAAAATATGGAATTAATCGAAGTGAGATAAGCACTTTTATTCAAGTATGTGTTCTTAACTAATGAATTTGATGATTAATGTTATCTCTAGATCAATTTAAATGGTTACTCTTCTTTCAGGGATTGCTGCTTGGCCTTCTGCTGTATTCATTAGCTTTTAAATATATTATCCAAATATGGGAGTGGTCCATCAAAGTTGCTTCACCAGAAGCAAGACACAAGGAGATTGGAAAATCTGTTGTATTTTTCACTTCCCTTGGATTTGTCATGATTGTGATTGTACCATCATGGATGCAGTTTGTTCAGGAGTTTCATATGCATCCCATATTTTGGTATGAAACCAATATCTGGTTCATTGGCACTTTTATTGATGATTACTGGTTTTTTGCTGTTGCCATATATGTTAAGTGGCATTGTGAACCTCTGGTGGTAATTGTGGGTTGTTTGGAGTTAGGAAGTATAGCTCTTATTAGTTATATGTTAAACAAGTATATTGTATTTGTCATGCTGATAATCCCAATATGAGATTGCATGACTTACATAGACTTTCAATCTTGCTTGGAAGTTTAAAGCATAACTAATAACTAAAATAGTAAAATTTATGTGATATTTTGTATTAGAACATGCAGCCTGTACTTTTATGGAGATAAAATAGCAATAGAGATAGTTAGGCCTAATCCCTCTAGGTCTAAGTTAGAATATTAGGAAATAAATCAACTTTATTATTAGGATCCCTTGATTATTGTCCTCCTTGATTATAGGATCCTAATTATATCAGCTTTATTTGCCTTTATTGTAATTTATCTTAGTCCCTAAGTTTCTCTTCTATCTGCCTATATAAAGGCTACTGTGTACTCTCTTTTATTTACTGAGTTTAATAGAGTAAATTTTATCCCTCTAAATTCAACATGGTATCAAAGCAAGATTAATTCCTGAAGAAAATTAATACTTCTGTTCTGGTTTTCCGGCGCTGGTGACTCGCTGCTCTGTTCAGAGTTTTAGAGAGGCAGTGAGTTACATAGCGCTGGGAGACACACAACTTTGGTTAAACCAGAGAACACAAACAAGACCACCATAGTCAGATCCACAAATCACCAAAACAGAGTTGCAAATTCCGACGATATTCCTAGATTCAGGCGAGCGTTCCAAAAAGAGGAAAAGAGAAGAGAGCGCTGTAGAAGGAGAACTCAGGGCAACATAGATTTCCAGAGCAACACCGATTGCCACCTTCACCGTCGGACAGCCTCGATCTCACCGCCGGAAAAAGGAAAGAAGTCCAAATTCGCCGGAAGCTAAGCTGCAAATCAAACCAGACACAGCCACCTTAAGCCACCGTCGAACAAGAGAAGAGGGAGAGAAAATCAGAACCCGCCGACCGCCGTGATGGACTGAAAAACACCAGAGCACCTCAGACGAACAAAACCATAGCCGCTGTCGTGAAGGAGATTCAAAGAGGTCAGAATCAGTTTTTCAGGTTCTCCAGCGCTGAGGCAAGACCCATTATCTTCGTTCCCTTAAGCTTCAACGACGAGAGGAAAGCAGAAGACCAGATGCGCTGAAGAACCAGAAAGACCCAGTCACCACCTTCGCTCGGCTTGCCGATAGGTCACGAACTCAGTCCGTAATCTCAATCGCAAACATCGACAATCGAAGCCGTCATGCGTCCTCTGTCTTTTTTGTCGCAGATCGGAGAAGGAGAAGGAGCGAAGAGAAAGGAGGCGAAGTCTGCGGCACTCAGGCTGGAAGAAGTCACGAGTCTGATCTAAAAGGTCCAATTTGTCATTTATCAAATTGAGGGACTTGAGATTCTTTCGGGTAAGTTCTGCTACTCAATATGGGACCTCCGAGACTCCAAAAATGAGTACAAGCCCAAACAAAACATGGGACCTCTGAGACTTAAGAAGGAGTACAAGCCTTAACAAAATATTGGACATTTGAGACTTAAAAAGGAGTACAAGCCCAAACAAAATAAATGGGCTGCTGAGACTCAAGAAGAGTACAAGCCCAGACAAAAATAAATGGGTCGCTGAGACTCAAGAAGTACAAGCCTAAAGATTTTGAAGATTGAAGCAGGCAGAACAAAGTTTGAAGGATTTCGAGGCAAGCTGGGTATGATCGACATATACTCTCCAGCTTGAGGGGGAGTGTTAGAATATTAGGAAATAAATCAACTTTATTATTAGGATCCCTTCATTATTGTCCTCCTTGATTATAGGATCCTAAGTATATCAGCTTTATTTTCCTTTATTGTAATTTATCTTATTCCCTAAGTTTCTCTTCTATCTGCCTATATAAAGGCTCCTATGTACTCTCTTTTATTTACTGAGTTTAATAGAGTGAATTTTATCCCTCTAAATTCAACAGTCTATAACTTGGGAAAATTTGTAGTCGTCTTTCCTTCAGAGTCATGTTATATAAAAATAAGTCTTTTCCAACCGGTTAATATGGAAATTAGGAAGCCAGACTCAGTTTCAATTCTCATTGGCAACTATCATGTTTATCATCATCTTTTTCATCCATATTGACATATTACTAATTCGTATTCTTCCAATGTCTTTTGCAGGGTGTTTTCTTTTGTGTTCTCGGAGCCTGTCAAAAGACTGTCTTTATGTATCTATTGGGTGTGTGTCATCTGTTTTTCTGTTTTGCGATTCTATAACATTTCAAAAAGCAGTAAGATTGAGAGGATTCTTTTGCGGAAATACTACCATCTTTTGGCTGTGTTGATGTTCTTACCTGCTCTTATCTTTCAGGTGATTTCCTGATGCTTGTTTGTTTTTTTGGGTTATAAGTATTATGATGAGTAGTGTTAGCTGTCCGTCAGATGTAACACTCTCTTTACTCACTGCTCCTTTTGCTTTCAGCCCAAGTTTCTGAATCTAGCTTTTGGTGCAGCCTTGGCAGTTTTTTTAACATTAGAAATAATTCGGGTAAGTATCTAGACTCGCATTCAATGTAGCATAGTGGTTTCATATTTGTCACAGAATTGGTCCTCATTATTTGTTTATACTTTTGCTTCAGGTGTGGAGAATTTGGCCTTTGGGACAATGGGTACATCAGTTTATGAATGCATTCACTGACCATCGTGACTCTGATCTATTTATTGTCAGGTATAGTATGCCCTTTCCCTTACAGATCAAACTGTAAGGCATATATTGTTTTATGCACAAGAGTTCCAACTTCCAAGAAATTTCATTACATGATTTAATGTTCTTTTTTCAGCCATTTCTCACTCTTACTGGGATGTGCACTTCCTATTTGGATGTCTTCTGGGTACAATGATCGACCTCTAGCCCCTTTTGCGGGAATATTGAGTTTGGGAATTGGGGATACAATGGTAAACTTGATCTTCTTTTCTATTTGACCTAAGTAGTTATTTTTGCGTTGTTTGACTCTTCATTTGCGCTAGTCTAGGGATAAATGGTGAGATTACCCAAGTACGTGAGTAATGTTGAAGTAAATCAATATGTCACTGCTGCATTGATTCCTATTTATTGTTGATTGTGTACTCATGTTTCTTTATTATGTTTAGGCATCAATGGTTGGGCACAAGTATGGTGTTTTAAGGTGGAGCAAAAGTGGCAGTAAGTGCTTCCTTCAGTACTGAATACTGATCTGTACCAGAATTTTCCTGTGTATGACGAGGATGTTTTTCCAATTTGCCAGAGAAAACCATTGAAGGCACGGCTGCTGGTATCACATCTGTCCTGGCTGCTTGCTCATTGCTCCTTCCACTCTTAGCGTCAACTGGACACATTCTTACCCAGGTCTCTCTCTCTCTCTGTGTTTGTTTCTGTGAGTTTGGCGGTAATACCTGTTCCTTCCACCAATATGCATACGCATAGTTATGTGCTGAAGCTTTGTGACGAACTAGAACTTTTTTAAGATAACACCGTGTGCTTTCATAGCTCACTCTACTTCTAGCTGATGTCTTCGTTACCAACTGTCTGCAGCATTGGTCCTCTCTACTAATAGCTGTTACCGTGAGTGGTTTGTTGGAGGCTCACACCGCACAACTTGACAATGCATTCATTCCACTTTTCTTCTATAGTCTTCTCTGTTTGTAGATGCAATTCCTTCCTCCCTGAAATAAAGTTGCCTTGGATGAGCGGCAGCGGAATCCAGCAGAACTCTTCATGATTCCTCATGATGGGCTTTCTCTGCTTACATTCTTTTCTGTAGATATGTGCATGTATCAACTAATGCAGCGATATTAATAGAGGATGCTAACAGAATTACGTTATGACCAGATAATGCTTGACAGTTTAGATTGACCTCAATTAGGGTTTTATCTTACAGAAGTGACATGGATAGTTCTCTGTATATTGTAGAACATATATATAGACAAATTTTTCAAAGAAATGAGATCATATGTGGCTTGTGGAAGAGTGGACTAGAATCTAGAAAGCGGAAGAACATCTAGTTAACTTGAACTGAAAGAACTTTGTATACCTTTCATTTTATATGGCCGTAATGGCTTCTTGATGATGCATGTTTGCAACCACCCTTTTTTCATAGATCTGGGTGTGCCCATATAATCATTCGTGGAAGTGTCAGTATGAGTGGTTGTTACAAAATGTTGCGATGTTACCCTTAAAAGACTATTTCATGTCAGGCTCTTATTTCTCAGTGGATTCAGAGGCACGTTATCTTCTTTGAGAAGTAGAGATTTTAATGTCCTTCATGTACTCCGCGTTGGAATATATATATATTTTTTTGAAGTAAAATAGTTAAAATTTCCAAATACAAAAAAGATTGTAAATTATGGTTTTTCTGAACTTCTAAGTTATCACTCATTTTCTTCCTGCACTGGGTTTTTGGATAGATTTTCAAAATTCAGAAGAAATGAGTGATAACATGTAAGTTCTCCAAGACTGCATGAATTCATTTGTTTGTCTCTAAAGTTGCTTCTTTTAATTGAAGAATGGACATTCATGGAGGTGGAGTAGAGTTATGAGTATGATAAATAGTATAAACTAAGTTAAGGAAAGCTGGTATAATACAATAATAACCCGGGTTGAGTCCATTATTTCCAAACAGGGTACAAATAGTATGAACTAAATGCGCGAGGGCTAGGAGTGTTTTGGTCCACAACGCATGTAAAATCCAATCCCTGCCGCTTCCAGGACTAACACTTGGATACGACATAACATACAGTGTTGTCAAATCGAACTGGCGTCCACGTTTCTGTACATGTCTTTTTCTCTTATTGTAGTCTCTATAATATAATCGGTTGATTTTTAAGATAAGTGTTTCTGGGTTCTCAGGTGCACCCTCTTGTCTATGGCAAATAAAAGAGGCAATCAATTTCTGAGGGATGGACTAGCCCAAGTGGCAATTATAATCATCCCAATTAAGATTTTTGTACCTTTGGTTGTCAATTCTATGTTGGGAATGCGCGTTTGTATCTAAATATAAGGTTGCTTGAACAAGACAGGTAGCGGCATAAAATGACCGACATCAGCATGCATATTTATTTCTCTCAAAATGAAAATACATGATGCATCATGTTACTGTTATTTTGTCATGTATGTGATGTTACTGTTATTCTGTCATCTTTTGATGCCGGAACTATATAGCCTCCATGCTAACAAACACACTTCACTACGGAAAGGATAGGCAAGAAGAGCTCCTTTCTCTTGGACCGTCTAGATCAGATTTGGATGGTCCAGATCTTTTTTTATTTTTACTTTCTATTTTTTCAAAAAAATTATTTTAATAGGTATAGAATCTAAAATAAAGATAATCTCTCAACTAACATTTTTTTAAAAAATAATTTTTTATTCAAAAAACAGCAGTTAAAAAAAATAAAATCTGAACGGTTTAAATAGGCAAATTGTGCCTATCCCAAACCAGTTCTCTTCACTGACTTGCTTTTCCATCCACGCAAGACAGCCACCCTCCATCATCCCTCAGCGCTGAGATGTTACTGTTAAATGTCACTCCATCACCCCTCAATTAGGTCTTATATTTTAAGACCGAAAATAGTAATATATAAAAAATACTATGATTAAGTAATTTATTAATAAATAAAAAAATCATTTGACTCTTATATTAAGAACGTTATGGGGGTAGTTTTTAACTTTTTATCCCCATGTACGGACTATAAAGGAGTTAAGCGTTCTCGGGGCCCTTTAATCAGGCTAGCTGCTGCTTTTAATTCGACCTCAAGGATGAAATATTTAGGTACAAAGTACAAGGTAGAAAATACCCAACACTTGTGTATTACCATTTTCTTGACAGCTAGGAGTTGAATGGTTAATTCATGGAAATAGCAACGTAGTACTTTCCCCCCTTCAATTACGTAACTTGATCTCAAAACCTTTCCCTTGTGTTTGTTTTATAGGTCCAAGTTGCCGTAGTTAATTAGCTCACATGTCTCCTGCATGCTTTTTTCTAATCTGAGTGAAGGTGACTATTTATAGCATTTGGGTGATTGGGTCCCTCCCTACCGTTCTCTCATGAAAATCATATATTCATCAGGGACCCATTATGACTCTAAAGAAGTATCAGATATCGCGTGAAGTGTCTACTGATATATCATCTACGGACCCACTGAGAGTCTGTGACCGTCACCACTTTGATCATAATCCATCTCGTTTTTCCCGTGCTAAAATAAATTAACCATCGAATCTCTAGCCAGTAACAAACACATCCAATTTTTTGGTTCTCATGATCCATATTAACTCCCAATTATTGCTTCTATATATACTGTACCAGCAGCTTAGCTCTTAATATATTAAATCTCACTGGCACGTATCTAAAAGAAATGTAGAGTCTAATGTATAGGTCTCTAGCTAACATACTTGATCATATCAAAGTCATCACAAACTACTTATAACTTTATTATATTTATTGTATCCCCTCTATATCTCTGTATATGTGCATGGTTAATTAGGATGTTAGCTAGGTTGGAGAAATGCAGTATATATAGGATATTCCAGTAATCTTCCACATAAAAGGGATTGGATTTTTTTTCCCCTTTCAAAAGCTCAAGTGTTTTCTACACACGCGCAACCATGTACGGTAGAAAAGAATGCCATTAATAATGAACGAATTTGCAGTACAAAGGCACATGGACGGAGCAATATTTGTGATGAGAGGATCACGTGCAGAAAGGAGAGAACGATAAAGTCCAAAACGTATCACCAAAAATGATAAGAATTCCATGGTTGAAGTTATTGCAACCACGCTGAAAATGCAAAGATTGGTAGAAGAAGTAAAAAGATGCGTACTTTTGTGTTACAAGTATAAACAAGTATGCCGCATAATGGGTCTTCCATGGTGAATTTAATAATATTGAAGCCATGAGGTGAAAGAAATTCCCGAATATTGATGCCTCTTGAACTGTAATTGGGCCAATTTCATCTCCTAAATTAAAGCTCTTATCTTCTCCATGTTAATGTAAAGTAAGCCTACTTTGTATTTTACTGTTTTACTTAGGCCAGGAAACTGTCGCTTCATAGATTTGTCTATATATATTTAACAGTTTTAATGAAACCGTTAAATATGAAGTGGCGAAGTTTCGGGAATCACATATATAATGGTTTTTTTAAAACAATCCATCGTTAAGTATATTAGAATATATTTAACGGTTTTATAATCCAACTGTTAATATTAATTTGGTTTTTTTGGAAAAAATTGTATCTTTTATTTGACGGTTATTTGTGAAAAACCGTCAAACATAGGTGATGTATATTTTTTGGTTATTCAAAAAGAACCGTCATATATAATATATTTAACAGCTTTTTAATAACAACCGTTAAGTATACTCTTTTAAAAACACCTCTCAGACCCATTTTCTTTCAACATTTATAAATTACAAAGTTACATAGAGCTCATTTCTACAACTCCGATGATGTCGTTCCGGCTTCTCCACCACCATTTCACTCTCCTCCGTCACTCCTTGGTGGTTTTGCTCCATTCTCCTCCGCCATAGCTCTCCTTTGTCGTTCATCGTTCCTAGGTTCGTGGGTTTTGTGGGTATGGTGAATTTTGGAGTTTTCTAGGTTCGTGAGTACTCTTACAAGTGGCGTCTGGGTTGGTTTCTTCTTCTAGGGTTCGTGGGTTCGGTATTTAATTTGAACTCTTCTTGCTAAAGGTAAGTTCAATTGAGTTTCTCTACTAAAGTGGTTTTTCAGCTTGTTTTTTGGATATTGATTGAGGTAAAGAGTAAAGATTGTTTTTTTTAGTGATTTTGAATGTGTATAGGGTTTTGCCACTGATTTTAAGTGTTTCTTATTACTAGAGTTGTTATTTGTTAGTATTGATTTGGGTAAAGAGTATGTAAAGATTATTTTTTAAGTGATTTTAAGTGTTTGTTATTACCAAAGTTGTTATTTATTAGTATTGATTTAGGTAAAGAGTATAAAAAGATTGTTTTTTTGTTTATGCTCTAGATGAAGATTGCAAATAAATAATGGATGTCTGCCAATCGTCTATCAAATGACTACAAGGATGGGATAAGGGATTTCATAAGGTTGCTGAAGATCGCGGTTTCATTATTTATACTGATTACTTGAAAGATGCATGTGATATTGGCCTTCGGTGTCTTAGTATGAAGGAAAGATAATTGGACAAGGGTTAATGGAAAAGAAAGTTATCACTATCTAAAACCAACACGGGAGCAAGCATACCTATACGTACTTTACAACTCTAAAGAGATTGACACGTATTTAGGCATTCATACGGATGAGCTTAGGAGAGAAAACCCCAATAGAGTCCAGAGTTGGAATGCCAAGGAACATAATAAATCACGACATGGTTGAAGCAACACACACTACCACAATAAATGAATTTTACGTCTCTAGTTTTTCAAGAAGGGAAGTAAAAAATAAAGGCACTGGCATTTTTGTAATTATATACAAGAATTTTGACATATTGGGTGTCCCTTTAACAAAAAAGGATTCCAAAAGTTACTTTTTGGTGTCCCTTTAAAAAATTGGGATGCCAAAAGCCCTACTTTTTGCGTCCCAATTTGTAAATAGACGCCAATAGTAGGGCTTTTGGCTCTAAGAGCACCACTTTTGTTGTCCTTTTTTA
Organism: Acacia pycnantha; assembly: GCA_025563575.1. Taxonomy (NCBI): domain Eukaryota; kingdom Viridiplantae; phylum Streptophyta; class Magnoliopsida; order Fabales; family Fabaceae; genus Acacia; species Acacia pycnantha. The sequence goes on from JAMWYP010000219.1 coordinate 95,234, forward strand.
AATTGGGAGCCAAAAGTAGGCTTTTGGCATCCCAATTTTAAATTAGGATGCTGGAAGGATAAAAAACATCCATTTTGGCTTGTCCTCTATCAAGGGTTAATCGAGAGTCAGTGAGAGAAGCAGAATAAAGGTAGTGAGAGAGAGTAGTACTGTCGTTCTCTCTTTCCAACCTTTAGCAGCGCCTCCGCCATGCTTCGTCATCGGATCCTCCCTGCCCTTCGAACTTGTGGAGGCTCCGCCTCTACCACCACACGCCGGACCATCCCCAGCCATAAGGATCGTCGCAAGGGTTACCTTTTCAATCGTACCCCGCCACCACCTCGTCAATCTCGCAAATCGTTGATCTACAGGTTCAACCATAACCAAACTTCATATTTGCTCGCTGGAAAAAATGGTGTGCTTAATCAAGGGTTAATTGAGAGTCAGCGAAAGAAGCAGAACAAAGGCAACGAAGGAAAGTAGTGTTGTTCTCTCTTTGCACCCTTTAGCAGTGCCTCCGACACGCTCCGTCATCGGATCATCCTCGCCCTCTGAACTTGTGGAGGCTTCGTCTCTGCCACCAGACACTTGACCATCCCTGCCCATGAGTATCGCCTCAAGGGTTACCTCTTCAATTGCACCCCACCACCACCTGGTCAGTCTCGCAAATCGTAGATCAACAACTTCAACTATAACCGAACTTCTCATTTGCTCACTGGTGAAAATGGTGTGCGGGATCTATAGAGTCTCATAAACCGTCGTCGCTCTTCCTCCTCTCTTACTCACCATCGTCGCCATCGTGTGAGAGGTAACAGACCTTGGTAACAAATCATGGTCTACGCCCCCCAACGCCGGATCTGTAGATTTTTTTTTTAAAAAAAAACTTACGGGGTCCCTTTTTTAACGGACATTGTTCCCAAACTTTACTACGTCGTACACGTAGGTTTCTCCTTAGAAATTGACATAGAAAGGGCCTAAAAACATACATTAAAAGTGCTTTCTGTTGTAGTGATGTGGATGACAAGTATAATGTTGATCGGCTCATTTTGCTGATACAGGGATTTTTTAGTTTCTGTTTGATCAGCTCTGTTTGCTGATGTGTTGTTGTTTTCAGTTCTGTTAGTCTTGTAGTGTTTGCTGTTGATGTTTGAATTATGCTGATGTACTCGTTTATTTAGTAATACCAGTTCCTTTACTGAGCAAAAAAAAAGTATAATGTTGATCATAATTCAATTTCGGAGAAAGTAATAATTTTCTTGGCATATGGTCTAAACAGACATGTGTTTTCTTTCTCAGGCTATCATCAATGGATATACCTTCAACACTAAAGAGCAAGATGCCCAGAGCAAGATGCAAAATAGTGGGGTAACTGTTATTGTTAACACCATGCATGTAAAGTGCAAAAGATAATAATCCTAACTATGCCAATATGTCATACTTTAGTGTAGTTGAGCACATCTAGGAGTTGGATTATGCAAGTAGGTTGACAATAATAATCCTTTGAAAGTGGATGATTTAGGTTGATACAATTGAAATTGAACAAGGGTATAAAGAAGAGCCTTTCATTTTGGTTTTTCAAGCTAAACAAGTATTCTATGTTCTTGAACCTACTAATAAAGAATGGTTTATTGTTTTATTATCAAACAAAATAAATGAGGATGCAAGAGGTGAATTCAATGAGGATGATCATTTCCAAGGATCGTCACTTGAAACACAATTGAATGAGGACGATGCTTTGTACGTTAAGCATGACCACAATGAAGAAATTTGAATATCAAAGAGAGGGAAGTTGCTTCGCAAATTAAAGAAAACAATTATAACTAAAAAGAGCATTAAAATTACTAAGACTAGGAAAAGAAAAAGGGATACTAGATCATATGTATATTCCCTTACCTTAGCTTTGATGTGTTCATAATTATTGTATAAATATAATTCAAAGATTTGTTATTTTGTGTGTGTGTGTGGATAAATCTAGCCAGCACTAGATTTGTTTGGGTGTTTGGTATATATATGTTGTTTCTATAGGTTATTTTGCAAGGGATTGATCAAAATGTGAGCCCCCAATTTTTAAAACAAATTGTCACATATACTTAACGGTTATTCGCCAATAACCGACTAACCGTCATATATTCTAAATGTATAACGGTTTTTACATATAGCCATCAAATAAATGTTGGTCGATTTTCTTAATGGCAAGTGAACCAGTCAAATAAGAAATAAAGGGTAAGTAGAGTATCGTCCCACAGAGATGAGGTACCGATGATGATACTAATTCACGCAAACAGTTATGTACAAAATTAGAAGAAAAGTATGATTGGGTTGGGATTTTTATAGTTATAACTAATAAGGAAGAAAGCGAACAAATGATCGTAGTTGTAAAAAATATCAGTTAAAAGATAGGTTGGGCATCAAATTTCATTCTAAGCATATTTATCCCCAGTTTACCTTAATGCATTGCTATAACAATTGTACTGCACAGCTTCCGCAATGCTACAACATAACCACCTTTCACAATGTTATTCAGTTAACCCACCACCACATTATGTAGAAGCTTCTGCGTCCTATACATACAACCTTAACTATACTTCTCCTATATGCCTATGGCGATTTTCTAGTTCAGATTATCTTTCCAAATCAAGGTGTTATGGTTATGAGTGGTAGACCCATTCCTGAAGCCTACAATGGTAGGTTGATAGCGACTTCGGCAAGTGCACCGATCGTTACAAGTAATAAAGTATGTGAGAAAGAGATCGTCCCACGAGGAATAGTACTCCAACCACTAATTCGTTATTTAAGCTTTAGTTGGATCAATGAGTAATAGGGGTTGATTTGTAGCCAAACAGAATTTTTAAGGAATTTAATCAAGAAAAGCATTCAAGATTAAGAATCTCAAGAACGGTTGTTTAGAAAAGATGATCAATAAAGAAAACGCAGCTAGGGCATAGAATTCCCCTATGTTCCTCTAAGTATTTGAACTAAGTCCCTAATTGATTATTATTCTCACGACTGACGACCAATTCTCTAAAAATTAGACTAAGTCCCAATGTCTTGATGCTACCTTAATCCGTTATCTTTGAAAACAACCTAATGTCTTAGTATTGTTTAGAAAAATCAATTTGTTTACCAGAATTATGAGATCGCATAAATTCGTAAGCCTATGTCTAGGTCATGCAATTCTATAATGGATTAACGGTTCTAGTTAAATGTACCAACATCTCTATTGTCATACACTAACCTATGAACAATCTAAAAGGCGATCACTCTTTAAGAAAGCGTTAAGCACAGGTAATCCATTCAGTCAAGAAAACAATAATCAAATAAGATTCCAAATAAATACTTTAAATTCACATAGGGTTCATCCTCGCCCTAACTACTAAAGGAAACTAGCCAAGCATGGCTAGGTTAATAAATTAAGAAAAGATGAAAAGTTACAACTACTGCGTCGTCCGAATTGCTCTTGAATTTGTGCTGCTTCTTCCGTCTTTTCTTTCTCCGCGGCCTCTGTGTCTTCTGAGATTTTCACGTTCCGTTCTTTTATTTTCTCTGTTGCGTCTTGTCCTTGGCTCTCCCCTCTTCTAATATATATATTAGGTTATGTGTTGTGGGCCCCACGTGCGTCTTTGCTTTTTCGTTTTTATCCAAATCTCTAATCTCTATCCATCTGCATCTTTTCTCATGGTAATATAATATTATAATATAATAATATATTATATTATATCTTTTCAATTTAATTTGTTGCATCCCTTAGATCACATAATATCTCCTGCACAAATAAGTAGGATATCAATAGATTTTTCATTATAATATCATTTTATCCTATATTTAATTAAAAGATAGATAAGTACATAAAGATAATTAAATAAGTACAAAATATTAGTAAACTCAATCCAATATATCCCAAAATTTACCCTTATTTAATTATAAAATATATACTTATCATAGGTCAAGCCTTGCACCAGTTTGCCTAGCAAACACTTCCTATCAGATGTCTAACCCCGACTCCCTTCCAGTAAGCCGATGCCACAGATCTAGCCTTAGCTTCCGCTAACTGACAGGAGATAAAAATATTGATAAACAAATTGAATTTATTAAATTAAAGAACTAGCAAACTGGGTTCATTTTACACTTAAGAATCCATCCTCATTCAGCCCAAGGAAATTTAGTTCATGACTGATGAGGGAATCACAAAACAAATCACAGCAAAACCAGACCATGGCAAAAGATAACTAAAAATCAACAGAAGTAAATAGAAAGTTCGTTGGAGGTTTCGACGGTGAGGGTGAAGCCTGTCACTTGACAACCCCACGTCTTCTCGTCTCCGCCTCACTGCAAGGAAGGATGCTGGGTTCTTATGGAATTCTCGTGCTTCGTAACTTCTCTCACTCTTATTTTGAGCCTAGCCGAATAGGAATTTCTTTTTGACTCTCAACGACTCGATGCCCTTAGGATTGGCCGCCTTTTCCTTTTGTAGTCAGGTTTACTTACGGTGTAAGTTCAGTGAGCTGGGCCTTTACAAATCTGTCAGGTCCAACTGGTCTAACTTTCCAAATTCGATAGATTGATTCTGTGGGATTCTCCAAATCTAAATCTTCGATCCTTCGCATCTTCTAATCCAATACGTCAACAATCTACCCTTGAACTAACGTGCGTCCATATCAACATGCACTTATTTCCTAAAAAAGCCTTGAGTAAAAGTCAGAACATATGGCGCATAACATTGCTTCACTTACGCTGCTATAGCATATGGGTTGCATTGTATTGCAGCTTGATATGGCTGACCCGATGCTATAACATTGTATCGACTATACTATGTGCGTTCATAATAAACCCTTGAACTTGCCTTCTTCTTATGCACACAGGGGCGGAGGCAGGGGGTGCTAGGGGTGGCCCCCGCCCCCTAAAATTGCAGCAAACAACCCAAAGTTTTAAAAAATTATATTTTAGCCTTATATAAATTTTAATATTTTTAGTTTAGTCCCTACTATTTGTTTCATAAAGGGACTGAAATGAATATATTGAAACTGTTTTGGGGTTGAAATATAACCTTATTAACATTTGGGTTATATTCTATAATATTCGCCCCTAGTTGCTATTTCGGCTCCGCTCCGTATGCACATGTATAGGATAATTATGCATATATCATTATTTATAAGATCTATCATACATTTCCCTCTATGCGTGAATTATGACATATTTGCTCAGATTAAATGCTTTTAAGCTCATATTCACTACACAAAACAGTCACACACGGTAGGGAAAACATGGCATAATTAGTACTCATCAATAAACCCCTTCATATGGTGACAAATACTTTACCATTAATCATTTAACCGTTAAGTATATTGTAAAAATATCATGGTTGTTACTAGGGGCGGAGTCAGAAATTACAATTAGGGGGGGCGAACATTATGGAAAACAACTCAAATGTTTATGAAATTATATTTCAGCCTCTACAAACATTTCAATATTTCCATTTTAGTCCCTTCATCAAACAAATAATAAGGACTAAAGTAAAAATATTAAAATCTGTATAAGGCTGAAGTATAATTTTTAGAAACTTTGGGTGGGATTCTGTAATTTCAGGGGGGCGGGGGCCACCCCTAGCACCCCCTGGCTTCGCCCCTGGTTGTTACTAAAAAACTGTTAAATATAAATTGTTATATTTAACAGTCATTGTCTTACAACCGTTAAATATAGTCCCTTACATAATGGTTTTGTTTGAAAAAAAGAAAAGTGAAATATAGTACAGTGTTCAATATTTAACAGCTAAAAACCATTATATATAAATATTTGACGTTTGGATATTAAACGGTTGAAAACCGGTAAATATCAATAAAAAAACCGCTATATATAAACAAATCTATAGTAGTGTGTCCAAAAAAGAGAGGTCAGGGAGACAAATCTTGACCCATTGCACTTCCATATCCCATTTGCTAAGAGAAGTTTCATAGAGATATTTTGTGACATTTCTCAACTAGTAATTGATAATCATTTTTTGAAATTATTAAGTTGATAATTAACTAACGGCCTAAAGTTATAAGCTGACCCACGATCTTTCGCTTTTAGGGAAGCTCTCATGTCATTAGGCTACAAGGCCATTGTGGTAACAACAATTTCATCACAATTTCCTATATGGAAAAAGAAAGAAAGATGGGAGGCATGTAAAATGATGAGTATACGGACCAATGATAACTATAATATAGTCTCACATTGAGAGGATTATCTTGAAAGAGAAGCCTTATTAAGGTTTGGGCTCTTGAACTTCAATGGCTAGTTTTTTGGTGTGATTCTTTGAAGAACGTATACTTATTACATCTAGGTCTCAAGGAGAGTGGGGACCTCTCATTTTTCCTTCTCATCCTTTACCCTCCTTTTCCCATTTTATAACAATTATATCAACATTTGAATAGTTCATATTAGGCCATAAGAAAAAAAAATATTTTTTTATAAAACCATTATGGTTAGAAAAGAAAAAAGGTGGGAAGAGAAAAGGAGAGACTCCTTTCCTTGTTGGGTGTAGCTCTTTCAAACACTTGTTGATGTGAAACGGGTTGGGGAAAGGGGAGGAGAGAGAGAGACTATAGGAGGGAGGGGAAATCAGACGAATAGGGGGAGGAGAGAGAATATTCAAAGGGAAAAGGAATTCTTATTCAATCAATTAATTAAAGCTGCCTATAATAGAGAATCCTAAGCTCTACTTATAAAGCTTAAAAATAATAAAATAACAATTTAAAATTCAAATCTAAATCCTAAATTTAAAATTTAAAATTCAAATTCAAATCTAAATCATAAATTCAAAATTCAAATTCAAATATGGATAAATATCCTTATTTAATAATTATAATGGATAACCTTATATTCCTAATTAAACACTAGATTTTCTTATCCCATATCATACTATTTCTCGCCCGCTTGAAAGACTCGGCTCCTAATGAGTTAAAAGTGACTCACAAATCTGGGAGGGAGGGAGGGCTAATTCTTCAACATATCGCTTCTATCTAGAAACCCTTTCCAACAAGAGAGATACTAAAAGAGTAAATCTTGATAGGAATAACCAGATGAATCTTAAAGAGTGTCTAGAAAACCTTTCCAATAGGCAAGGTATTGTTAGAGTGAACCATTCAGCAATGGAGTGACTTTAGGCAGTGTAGTGTGTTGAGGAAGTGAGGTTGTTGTCCTTTGAACGTGAACCTTACTAATCTCAATCTTGTTGGGTGGATGACATGATCAACAAGATTATTGTTATTGGTAGCATCAATCACAAGAGTTTTCCTTGGAGCATATAGGGCAGGTGCAGGTGAAGATATATCCATGTCATGATTGGGTTCCATAATAGCTGGTGATAGTTCTTCAGTTAGGATATCAATCTCATATCCTTGCTTTAAAGAAGGAGCTTCAACTTCTCTCAACTCTCTTCTCTGGATCGTTGTGAGAGAATTGCCAAGTTCTTACAAAATAACCAAGTTCGATAAGGATTTGCAGTAATAGGGAACCCGGGTCGTTTCTCTAAAATTTGCGGTAGGACTAATTTAACAAGATCGAGACAAAAGACTGAACAATAACAAATTGGGGGGAGTTTTTCAGTACGCAATTAAAATCAATACAAAACTAACATAGAATGAACTAAAATGAGATTAATCAAATAAACAGAAGATCAGTCCAGGATTTCGAATTCCACCACTTTCCTTCCTCGGACGACAATAGATTATTAATCGAACTCGCGATTGATTCTGGATGAACCAAAATCTCTGCGTTCGTCTAGAAAATCCCTCAACTGGACGATCGTCTAGAATCTGTTTGAACTCGCGGTGTGTCACTCTGCAATCTCACAACAATCACTTCAACCCAGTTCAAACTCAATCCTTGGGATATCTCAATCTGGGTGTTAAATCTAACACTCAATTTGAAAGTAAATCGAATCCAAAATTACAAAACAAAAACGAATTTGTTATCGTTAAGAATGAGTCCTCTGGATAGTGGAATCCTCAATTTGTGGGCCAATCACAGAAGCTTAGCCCATCATGGTTGTGCAGAACGAAAATGGAACAAAAATGAAGAAGTTCATCATGAACACGATGAATAGTTGAGAGAAAATGGAGAGTTTTTATATTCAATCTGAATTCTATCCAAAAACGTAATGAATCTGTGTTGGTGGCTGACCTAGGTAAAAACCTAGTTACAAAATGGACTGGGCTCCAATAGTTTGGCTCAAAACAGAAATAAAATGAAAATGGACTTAATTACAAAATTCGAGTCCAAATAAAAATCCGAAATATATATCCGACTTCGGCTCCAAAATTGACCGCCCTATTGTCCAAATTTTCCCTTCAAGTCTTCATAACAATTATAACTCTTTGAATCATCTAAAATATGAAACAAGAATGAGACTAATCGGATATATGGTTCAAGAGTTATGGTGAAAACAGTGAGGCAATGTAAATTTGGAATTTTATCATTAAAAATGATTAAAATCTAATCAAAGGCCCAAAACCCAAATAAGTATAAAAACTATTATTTATTAACTAAAGAGTCCTAAATTATTAATCAAGAGATAAAAAGAAGTGTATGAAATATTCAATTATCAATCGTTATACTCCTGTTTACATTGTGCAACTCATGAAGCTGTTGACACAAAATCTTCATGTCTTTTCCCATACGGGCATGTTGACACTCGGCTTCAGCGTTCAAGTGTTCCAGTTGTGCCTTGAGATGTTTATCTTCAGCCCTCCAACATTCCCAAGAAGCCTCATACTCTTCCTTTTCCTTGCGGCATCTTTCAGCTCTCTTGTAATCTTGAACTTCAAGCAGAAAGAAATTAGAGTTCTCATCTTGACTGAGGTTAGGATCTTTTTGTTGGTGATGATCATCTTCCTCAAATTGAGGATATGTGGCATAGTATTCATGTTGAACCACATAATTATGTTGACGGTGATAGGCATATCCATGTTGTCGTAACTCAATATATCCATAATGATCATCATAATTGCATGGTACATGATGAGCACACTTGCGCATACTCATATTGTCGACGGGTTGGGTACTCGTATTGAGAAAATCAACGAGCTGGGTACTCGTATTGGTGCTCATTGATAAGCACTATTTGTGCCATATTTTCCCTGTATCCTATGACTGAATTGTGTGGTAAACATAAGCTTAATTGCATTTAATCCGAGCAAAAAGGCATTAATTCATTATATGGGGAACTTAAGGATGAAGTTTATAAACATGAATAAATCACATACGCATCCTAAACATGTGCTGAGAAAAAGATCGAGTTTTGAGATTTTGTGTGAAAGGCACACAGCATGGCCGATACAATGCTATATCATCGGGACAACCTCCTCGAAGCGCAATACAAGCAGAATCAATCTACCGAGATTCGAAAGGGAAGATATGATTGGATCTCGACATATTAGGAAAGGCCCAGTTCGTTGAACGTACACAGCAAGTAATCCCGACTATATAAGGAAACAAGAGCCAACCCTAAAGGGAGTTGAAGTCATTGAGAGTCAAAGACCACCCCTTACGGCCTGACTCAAGAGGAGAGTGATAGAAGTTACAAAGCATGAGACATTCAAGAGAACCCAGCATCCTTCCTTGCAAGTGAGACGAAGATAAGAAGACGTGGAGCTGTGACGTGACAGGGCTTCTTCCACGCCGTCGAACCTCCATCAAAATTTCTGTTTTGCTTTCATTTATTTTAGTTAATCTTTTGATCATGGGCTATTCTGTTGTACTCTGTTTAGTGTTTCCCTTGTCAGTCATGAACTAAACTTTCTTTGGCTGAGCGAGGATGATGTCCTAAGTGTGAAATGAACCCAGTTGCTAATTTTAATTCAATACATTCAGTTTGTTTATCAGTGATTTAATTTATTGTCGATTACCAAGAGCTAAGGACTAGATCGGTGGCTTCGGTTTCGAGAGGAGTCGAGGTAAGACCTCCGAGCTTGATGATCGCTAGGCAGGTTGGTGCAAGGCTTGACCTATTATTGTAGGCTTTAGAGATGGGTCTACGGCTCATAACCATAACACCTTGAATTGTAATGAACAACTTAACTAGAAAATCGCCATAGATGTGTGGGAGAAGTAAGTTAGGATTGTACGTATCGGACGTGAGAGCTTCGATAGATTAGAGTGGTGAGTTAACTGAATAGTTGTGTTAACGGTGTCTATATATGTTGTAGCATTGCGAGAGCTATGCAACATAGATGCTATAGCATTGTGTGTGGGGTAACTGGGGGATTGATGTGCTTAGGGAGGATTCTGAGCTCAGCCTAATCTCTTACTGACATCCTTTCAACTACAACCGTTTGTTTCTTTTCTTGCTTTTAGAATAACTATAAAACCTCAAACCAAATCAGATTTATTTTCTTTTCAAACACAATTGAATTCGTGATTAGGCGTCAACATTTGGTATCCCAGTTTACGTGGGACGATACTCTACTTACTTTTTATTACTTGTTCGACTGGTTCACTTGCCATCAAGGAAATCGACCAACACTCATCATGTGTATGATGCTGATAAGCATCATAATTATAATTATATCGACGCGAATCAACATATTTATAATGACGGCCTGGAAATGTACTTCTTTCATAATTCATATATTTTACTAAATAGCATGTCAATTCACTCTCTCTTTTTCCTCTTTTTTTTTTGGCCTTTTTTCAACTCTTTTTTTGTTATTTTTTTTAGCTAGAAGCTCAAGCTAAACACAACAATGCCTAAATAGTACAAATTAAACAGATTGTTGCCTCTCTCTCTCCCCCCCCCCCCCTCTCTATATATATATGATCAAATGAAATCAGCAAAGGCTGGAAAATCGAGCATGACATAATCAATTCTAGAAGAGCTTTTTTTTATAAAAAAGAATGCCTTTGGGAGGGTGCATGATTCAATGCGTAGTGAAGGCCACCAGCATGTGAAAGGTGATGGCTATGGTGCGTTTGATGGTAGAGGATTAGATCTATGGGCTATGGCAGGTATGACGGTTTCAATGGGTTATTAGTTAGGGTATGTTTGATTATGTTAAAAGAGAGTTTTGAACATGGAAGGAGATGAGAACCAAGCTCTGATATCAAAATTGATGTGTAATGGGTTGGGTAAAGGGCCGGGAGAGACTATAGGAGGGAGAACAACAAAAAAGAAGGTAAAACTAGATGAACCAAGGGAGGAGAGAGAATATTCAAAAGGAAAATATATTAGTATTCAATCAATAATCCATCACAAACTACAATAGAGAACCCTAAGTTATATTTATAGAGCCTTAGAAATAATAAAATAGCAATTCAAATCTAAATCATAAATTTAAAATTAAAATTTAAATATAGATAAATATCATTATTTAATAAGTATAATGGATAACTGTACATCTCCTAACTAAACACTGAATTTCCTTATTCCATATTACCACGTGTGCTCTATACAATCACCAAGAGATCGAGTCTCCGGCTAATAATTTCAGAACCAAACATAAAGCAAGAAATGACATCTCATGGGTAAATTGAGCTCGAACACACACTCATCCACATGCACTTGTCCCCTGACTCTACACGCGCTCTCTCTCTCTCTCTCTCTCTCTCTCTCTCTCTCTCTCTCTCTCTCTCTCTCTCTCTCTCTCTCTCTCTCTCTCTCTATATGCCGCGTTATTATCTTACCTCTTTGACTCATTCTCTTTCTTTTCGATGACGCTATAAATAAAGAAACCTACCTAAAGCTACTAACCAAAACCTGCGGTAGAACTTGGTCGAGTTAGCAATCATCATATACATGCACTCACCACTACTATTATATTATATTATGGCCAAGCACAGAAACAGCAACAACAACAACAACATTGAGAACAGCAAGAAGAAAGGTGATGGGGTGGTGAAGCTAAAGGTAGTAATTGAAAAGCTGCAAAAAAGTCTGTTACTTGGAAAGAGATCATCAGGTTCTTATGACGTCCCAGAAGATGTGAAAGAAGGGCATTTTGCAGTGATAGCTGAGGATGGTGAGGGACCAAAGAGATTTGTGGTGCCACTAAGATGTTTGACCCACCCTACCTTCTTGAGGCTATTAGAGCAAGCAGCCGAAGAGTACGGTTTTAATCAGGAAGGTGCAATTAGCATTCCTTGCAGGCCCAGTGAGCTTGAGAGCATATTGTCTGAGCCATGGCATGAAGAAGAAGATGATGATGAAAATCCTCGAGTTAGCTGGAAGTCTGCAACGCTCGTCAAGCCATGCTTCAAAGCTGCTCATGCAGATGATTATACCAACATGAAGAAACGGTTTTGCCAGCCTCACTAATATCTTTTGTTAAATTTTAAGTGTTTTACTTTCTAGTGTGAAATCCATCGGTAACATATATGACATACTGAAACCGATGCATTTTACTCAGAAGCAGGGTTAGATAGCTATAAGGCTAATTTGAGACGCTATCTAATTATCATCTGTCTCGTTCAATATCTATAAAATGATTAGCTATGGGAGTAAAATCTTGGATTAATTTGCCTTTGGAACAAAGTCCGTCAAATGTTTTGATGATTAACAGTAAAAACTGTTTTTCCAACATTATTTATAATATATAAGATAAATATATTAAAAGAGTATTGTCTCAACTTGCCTGAACATATTTCTCTAATACTAATTCAAACATACCCATAAACAAGAAAAGAGAGGAAAAAAAAAACATGCGTAGTTTGTTAGAATCGGGTCATGCATCAGATTAACAGATTCATTAATCACTACTTCAGTGCTAAATATAAAAGCTAGACAACTAATTTACATATTTAAGAAAATTGATTAAATTATATGTAATGGGCGCTGCTTTCCTTAAAATATCATATTTAATTTATGTGTAGTAAAATTATTGTTAAAGCAGACTCTTTAATAATGTGCGCCAATGAATAGGGATACATTTAGGTAAAAAATTAATGGATTGAGATATTATGTTAAAGACCAAAATAAATCTCTTGTCTTAGTCTTATATTGGAGATGAGAGGAAGGGAGTACTATTGTTTTAAAATATCTAGAAATCGTTTAATTGTTAGGATATTAATTAGTCGGCACTGACGAAGTTCGATAATGGGAGTGAGATGGTGAGGGGAATTAAGCTTTTCTGTTACTTGAAGCAACATGACTGCACTTTTTGGCCCATTTTCTATTTGAAGCATCGAAATGATTAAAAAGTGTAAGGAAATTATAGGCAAAATGGTTGGCGCTGCTTCCTCCAAAAATCATTTATGATAGGATAGATATGGGTCATATGCTGCAGGCCGATCATCGTGGGGTCTACCTGCCCCATACTTAAGAGTGATACCATGCTGCATTAAAGGCAGGCTAGTGTTTTCCAAGACAATGACCATCAATATTTAGGTGATGAAGCCTTAACTTAGACCAAGGGGTAGCTGGAGATGAGGGTAGTGAATTGTACTTGCAAGTATTTTTCTACCGACTCTATGAGGTGCCCCAGAGAGAGTTGTATTCCTTTTTAAGAAAAATAAATAATAACTGTGTTTATTCTTCTATTAGAGGGAATCTTATGCATCATTAATATTTGACACTAAATTTGGGCACGTTTTGAACCTTGACGTGCCACTTTTGGAGGTGCTAGCCGGATCTCTAAAGAGTATAAAAATAAGAAATTAATAGGGTAGAGATGCAAAAATACACATGTGTTTTGCTCTTAGGAGCGCCCAACACCAAATATTTTTTAGAAGTGTAAAATTACCCATGAGCTTGTAAAATTGGAACAAAATTCACACATCCGTTAAAAAGTCTAACTTTGTTTGTGAGCCCCCCTTTATTTTACAAAAATAAAAATATCTAAATTTTTTAGTTTCCTTAATTGCCCTCGAATCCATACGATTGATAATTGAATATTTCATACACTTTTTTTTATCTCTTGATTAATAATTTAGAACTCTTTAGTTAATAAATAATGGTTTTACACTTATTTGGATTTTGGGCATTTGATTAGATTTTAGCTATTTTTAATGATAAATTTCCAATTTTACATTGTTTCACTATTTTCACCATAACTCTTAAACCAGACATCGGATTAGCCTCATTCTTGTCTCATATTTTAGATGATTTAGAGAGCTACAATTGTTATGAATATTTGAAGGGAAAATTCGGACAAGAGTGCGGTCAATTTTGGGGCCGAAGATAAATGTATATTTCTGGATATTTATTGCGCCCGAATTTTGTATTAAAAACCATTTGTTATTTATTTCATTTTGGGCCAGTTGTGTAGCCCTAGCCCATTTCCATTTTAGGTTAACTTTAAGTCAGATGGTGTCTACAACACAATTCATTCGCGTTTTTATTTTTTTGGGATTGAAATAGAAGGTTTGAAATTCTCTCAACTGTTCTTCATATGTTCATCGTGTTCATGATGAACTTCTTCATTTCTGTTCGATTTATGTTCTGCATAGCTATGATACGCTAAGCTTCGGTTATTAGCCCACGGATTGAGGATTCCACTATCCAGAGGGCTCGTTCTTAAACAATAACAAACTTGTTTCTGTTTTGTAATTTTGGATTCGATTTACTTTCGGATTTGGTGTTAGATTTATCACCCAGATCGAGATATCCCAATGATTGAGTTCGAACTAGGTTAAAGTATTACTGTGTGATCGGACAGTGAGACGCCGCTGTTCGGACAAATGCTAGGCGATCGTCTAGTCGAGTGATTTTCTGGACGAACGCAGAGATTTCGGTTCGTCCAGAATCAATCGTGATGTTTAGTTATAAATATGTTTTTTCCGTCCAAGGAAGGAAATTAGTGGAATTCGTAATCCTGGGTTGATCCTCTCTTAATCTGATTTAATCTCGTTTTATTTAGTTCTGTTTTAATCTTTACTACATTGAAAACAACTCCCCCCAATTTGTTGTTGTTTTATTGCTGTTAGAATTGGACCGACTGTGAATTCGTTGGGAAAACGGCCCAGATTCCCTATTACTGCAAATCCTTTTCGAACTTGGTTATTTTGAGAAACGCGGCAAATCTCTTTCAACGATCAATCTCCGTCTCCTCTCTCCAAATCTCCGTGGTCATCTCACTTTCATGATGCTTCCCCTTTTTCTGCATCTCCCATGGAAGATAGCTCCTCGTCCAGTGTTTTATTGGGCTCGTTAATCCGGCAAGAAGGCCATATATACTCGCTTGCGGTTATATACAAGATCTGATAGCAAGAACATTCCGGTATGGAAGAACCACAAGGAATTTTCCAGATTCAAGGCGAATAGTGGTTTGGTAAAAGCAATTGTGATTGCCAGAGAAAGTATCCTCACCGGTCATCAAGACGGAGTCCGGAAAGTCTCCAGCAAGGATCAAAACTTGTACAAGCGAATGACCACCATGCTTACTCTAAGAAATTACATCAAATGCGCAACGATTTTCTGGGTTTCGATTTTCAAATCCATCGTTTTGAAAGATAATTAGTTCCTGATTTTGATTTAATATGGTTTCAGGAGGGGATGACTCAATAACCAATCAGAGGATGCAATAACCATATTCATCGAGATTGGGGATTCAATAACCAGATTCAACAACCAATCAAAGATTCAATAACCAATTCCGTCGAGATTACAGATTCAATAACCAATCCAGATTCAATAACGAAGTCCATCAAGAGGCAATAACCAATCACAGAAGCAAGGTGCTCAATCGGGCTTGGCTTCAGAATTGCAAACCAAGAAAGAAGTTCAAGAGAAAAACAGGCAAAAGGCTCCTCTGAACTAGTGATTCCGGACGCCATGAACTAACCTCGGGATGTCGCGATGAGACAAATCCGAAGACACAGACGCCACTCTATTTCGTGTTCCTGAGCTACCGGAGATGTTGACCGTCGTAGATTCAAGAACTAGATCCGTTGAGCGTCACAGATTCAAGAACCGGGTTCAATAACCAGATCCATTGCGGAGCCGTTAGAGCCTTCTCGTCGCCGTCAATATATACCCATTACGAGGGAAAATCAAAGTCATTCGCGCCTCGGCATAACAGAGGATTGCTCCCTGATTTATTCAGCTTCTTGGGATAAAACGTTCAAAGTGGCGGTCGAACTACAGCTTTGCTAGACCTGTTGGGAGGAAGAGGTTGGGGGCATTTTGGTCCTTTCAAGTGGTAATTAACTTTTGTTAAGCTCTTTTAACGGTTGTGTGAATTTTTCTCTAATTTTATAAGTTCATGAGTAGTTTTACTCCTCCAAAAAGTATTTGGTGTTGAGTGCTCCTAAAGGCAAAGTATATGTGTATTTTTGCACCTTTACCCAAATCAATAAGAAAGTAGTGCATGATGTCTTCAAGACGCGGGCATAACTTTTTTTAGGCTTCATTGCCTCCACCTATTTTCTATCTAATAGGTGTAATATAATTTGGATTCACAGACAAATTTATTTTACAAAACTCTTCATATAAATCTCTTAATTTATATGAACATAGACTTTACAGAAAAACACATCCTTTTACCAAAGTTGGTGTTTATGCTTTCTCATTACTAGATTTGTTTATCTGTAAAATAACATACACACACACATCCAGTGGTGGACTCAGAAAATTATAGAAGGTGGCACAATTGGTGGGGGATTCGGAGGCAGTGCCCCCAAATTTTTTTTTTTAAGGAAAGTTTTAAATCCATTCAAAAAAAATATATATAAACAAGAAAAAAAAATATCAAAAAAATATTTATGAAATCAAGTGAATATTGATGATGTAATAAGAGAGACAATTATTTTACAAACCTGTTATTTAGAAAAGCAAGGCTAAGTACTGTTAGAAATAAATGCAGCTACATAAATAACAATGAAGGGTGGGTACTCAATAAGTTCAAGTACATATATTTTAATAAAAAAAGTATATTACAATAAAAATAATTATAATGTCATCCTTCTAAGCCTTATTTTTTGGAATTCCATCATAATTGTCTTATTATCAATGCTATCAAATACATCTTTTTTCAATATAAGGCACTAAACAATCATTCAACCATTCACCCCTCATCCCATTACGAAGTGTAACCTTGATGTATTAAGGGTGAATACCTAATTTAAGAGTGGACAATCATTCAAACATGTATTAATTTTTTTTTTAATCCCAAATAATTGGGGGGCACTTGCCCCCCCCCCCCAACTTTATACCTAGGTCCGCCACTGCACACATCTCGCTTTTATGTCATCCCATATTGTTGGTCCAAATGCATGAATGGAACTTGATTTTTGTTGTTGGCTTGAAGCTTTGCATGATTAACAGAAAAGAAAAACATAAATAAAGTTGACCGAGCAGCTATCACGCTGATCCTATTTATAAGTCTCTTTTAACTAAATTACACATGGATCCGGATTGTCTCAGAATCTCTTGCCTCAGTATCCCTCAGTATCTTTTCATCTGAGCCATCCAAAAGTTGATCTAAGGGTCCAGAATTATTAATGTCAAAAAACCGCATGCGGTGCCAGTACCGCATGTGGTAAATATAAAAATTTTAAAACTCTCTCTAGCCGTCAGATTCATTTTTGGACGGCCCAGATTAGGATACTGAGGGAAAAGGAGGGAAGGATACTGAGATAATCCTTTTCCAATTACACATACCAAGAAGAGGTAATTAGCTCAATGATTATGAGGTAAATTTTCAACTTTGTCCTCATTTATGAATATATATCTTTCTTCTCTCTTTTTTCATTGGTACAATTAATATGGGCAAAATTATCACAGTCTTATTTATTACTTGAAAGATGACTTAATATGACCAATTTTTTTTATCAAAAGAGACTTATAAATAGGAACAAAGTGATACATATTTATCATCCTAAAGTAATAAATTATTGTATTTTTATGAGCCATGTGCTATATATGCATAACAAAATGTCGAGAAATATTTTATATTATATGTGTGGTGTGAATGCATGTGTTGGTATAAGTTGGACTAGTGTTGCGCATTAATAATAGGAACATCACTGCAAAGACCTATTCATTGCTCCAGCCACTTAAAACTTCCAACTACGAGGGGCTTGCTGGCTTATGCATTGAAGGCGCCGCGATCTCATTTTGACCCCTTTTATGTATTGCGTCATCCCTGACACCCCCCACAGAAAGAAGCTCATAACATCCAAGGGCCCATTTGGCCCATTTGGTATGGAGAGATTTAAGGAGGGAAAAGAATGGAATGAAAGATTGAGAGAGAACTTAAAAAATTAACCTGTTTGGTAGATATGAAAAAAAAAAAAAAAAAACTTAAATTGAGGGAAAATAAAATGTTTGGTAAGAAGAATTAGGTGTTGGTTAAGTGGGAAGGTGAAGTAAAATTCCCACAATGCCCCTTGCTTGATTCGAACGAAAAACGTAAGTTCAAACGTAACATGCAATTAAGAGATTGCGTTCAAACGTAAAAACTGACTATATCTTAAGCTATCTATGCCTATGTTCCCAGGTGAAAGAAACAGGACATCGACGATTTAATACGCAAAGCGCTCAAATAATAAAAACCCATTATCTCTTACCTCGATTGGACCCACTCCTTCATCCACCATAGTCAATGCCCTCTCCTTCATCCACCATCGCCGGCTCCCTCTTGCATCACACCACCACCATTGTCAAGCAAATTGAACATCGATTCGACCTTCCTTGCCTAGTCCTTCGATTCAAGCTTCCACTGTCGTCTCAAGCTTCTTCAGCTCCTCCTTCTTCCAGCTCCTTGCTCACATCTGGTTTATAAAACGTGTACTTTTTAGAGGGACTTTTTTGTCCCAATTATTCACTATCCCGAAAAGATTTGAGGATCCCACCACTTTTGGAGGGATTTCAATTTTCCATGTTTATGGGAGCTTGGAGCTAGGCGGGATCTCGGTTTGCCGAGAAGCCTACACGCCAAACATGTTTTCCCCATGGAAACTCTGTTATGTTCCCATTCCGTCCCATCAGTTTCATGTACCAAAGGGGACCTAATAATTACTAGTATCTCTGTTTCACTCTTATAGTTAGATTTTTTAAAATAAATAAATAAATTACTAAGATTAAACGTTAATTTTGACATCTCAGCAGTTGTTCCTCTGCATCAAATCACACATTTTAATATTTTTTAACTGAACACATCAAGTACATCTAAGAACGGTAAGAAAGAAAAAAGTACGGTGGGAGTAAAATAAGGTATTTGGGTTGGCATTTTTTCAAATGGGTTTTTAAGCTAAAATCTACTTTTAAAAAGAAACTACTAAGACCTGCTTTTCATAGTGCATATGGGCTTTTACCACCGTCAATCCAAATATAAATCACATTTATAATATGACTCTCATCTTATTTTAAGTTTGCAAAAGTCAAATTAGAAAAATATCACTTTTGTTACTGCTAATCTAAATAGGCCGGTAAAGTCTCTCGCTCTCTTTGTCTTAATATACGGAGAGGGAAAGAGAGAGACACAGAAAAGCAAACAAACACAGGGTAGTAATATGAGGTAAGCAAGCAACTAAAATTGGTCATATATATGTCTCTTTAACTTTCACCATGGTTAGTATCAATTCCTGTCAATGTACAGTACATTTGGCCAAAGGAATTCGGATGGCTGCGCTCCGTAACCCTATGCTTTCTGGTGCCGATTCACTGCAACTACCTCCGTCATCGGAAGAAGAGGATTTACTTGACAGAAGCTCCAAAAAGATTAAAAATAGCAAAGCAGAAATGAGCGATTCCATGAAGTCGCAGTGGCCTATGCTTGGTGTCAACGCTCAAGGAGGAGGGAAAGGCGCGGTTTCCTTCGCTGATAAGCTGAAAGGAATTTCTCAACCAAATGAGGAAAGGCTGGACAAGAGTAACAATGAAGATGCTGATGGCAACCTCTCAGATGATTCTATGTCTGATGATGGAGAACCCCCGTGCAAAATAATAGAAGACCCTGGGAAGAACTTTCCGACCTTCATCTTCTCAAGCAAGATGAAAAAAAGGATGTACAGAGCATGGAGTAATACAGTTATCATTAAGTTGCTAGGGAGAAATATCGGATTCAAAGCCTTAGAATCCAGAATTCAGACCTTGTGGGCTAGACGTGGTGTGATTAGATTGATCAATATAGGTCATGGGCATTTTGTTGTCAAATTGTCGAATCGGGAGGACTACCTCCATGCGCTTACCGGGGGGCCTTGGATGATTTATGATCACTACCTCATTGTAAGGCCATGGGAACCTCTCTTTGATTCAGCCACTGCCAAGATAGACAAAGTTGCAGTATGGGTGCGTTTGCCTAGCATTTTTCTGGAATATTATGACAAAGAAGCTCTTGAGTGCATAGGGAATAGAATTGGAGAAACAATAAAGGTGGACATCAATACTTCATGCCAGTTAAGAGGGCATTATGCCCGCCTGTGTGTCTTAGTGGACCTTACTAAACAACTTCTGTCTGGTTTCACTGTTGAAGGCAAAATGTATTACGTTGAGTACGAGGGTCTTCATTTGCTCTGTTCTTACTGTGGCAACTATGGTCACCGGCATGAACTATGCTCAATGAAGAAATCGCAAACCAACAATGCTGAAGAGGATGGGAAAGCTGCGGAGGATGTGCAAAGGAATGAGGAATTAGTGCCAAATTGTGAGAAGAACTCAGATCATCAGTGGAAAGTGGTACAGAAAGTCCGGCGACCTCGCAAGACTAAAGAAAAACAGGGGGATAATTTCCGGCAAGGCCAATCTGGTTCGCGATTCACCCTTCTTGCTGACGTGGAAGGAAAGGACAAGAGTGACAATCCTCCCACGATGATGGGGTCTGGGCCATCGGGTACAGCAGAGGCAAAACGAGGTTGGCAGGTGCGCACTACTGTGGTACGGAATGAGACGCGGCAGAATGAAGGGCCAGAGCAACAAATTTTTTGTGCGCAAAAAGGGAATGACGAAGTAACGGTTTTTCATGGGAAACAGCCAATGGGATTACGACGAGTGGAAAAGCGTGGCAGAGACAAGGAGAGAAATAAAAACAAAATAGGGGGAGAGGTCCTGGCATTAACTTGGGCCCAAGATCAGATGGATACAGATGGGTTGCTGGTTGGGCTTCACCAAGCCGAGGAAGTTGGCCCTAATGTTACCCATACCCCTTTTTCTATTGACCCTGGTCCATCAGTTGAAGAGAATTTGGACTCAGGTCAGGCTTGTAATGAGATGGGTGTCGATGGGCCAATGGATGGAGTGGATAAGGGAGACAATCAGGGGGATATAGCTTTTGTCCCTGAGACTCAATTTTCGAATTGAGTGGGTTTCTTAACCTCCTTATTTTAATGGTTTTTATGGATAGCATATTTTATTGGAATGTGAGGGGAGGCTGTGGAAAAGGGCTTCTTCGCAATTTAAAAACTCTATGGGCTGTTTCTAAGCCCAAAGTTGTGATTCTGGCTGAAACCCGTATGGAGGATGGGGCTCGGCTTAAGGTCCTAAACCAACTGGGGTATGATTCGATTCATATAGTTCCGAGTTCGGGACGGTCAGGAGGATTGGGGATTGCCTGGAATTCGCATCTCATTTCTTTGAAGCTTATTGAATCAAATCGGCAGTTTTTTCACTTTGAATGCAGCGGATCGAGTTCCTTCCCTTTCTTTATAACTGCAATTTATGCCATTCCTCATTCAAACTTTCGGGAGAGGCTGTGGGAGGAATTATTAAGGCTGTCGAGAGGAATCCAACGGCCTTGGGCGGTGTTAGGGGATTTCAATGACATCGCTTCAGTTAATGAAAGGATCGGAGGAAAGAATGGAAAATTCTCTCGTATGCAATGGTTCGGAGATCGCTTGGCTCAGTGTGGGCTTTCGGATGTTGGGTACACCGGACCTAAAATGACCTGGAAGGGGCCTCGACTGGTGGGATGTTCTAGGTTGTTTGAACGTCTAGATCGAGCCTTAGCCAACAATAACTTTTTATCATGCTTCTCGGACTCTTTTCTCAAGGTAAGTCCTAGAACTCAATTCTCTGATCATAATCCAATTACTCTGTTTGTAGGTAATAGGATCAATGTAGTTAATCATGAGAAGCCATTTCGTTTTGAAGCGATGTGGTTGTCCCACGAAGCTTTTAATGATTTCATCTCTTCTAAGTGGTCGGCTCAAGATGATCTTGAGGCCTGTTTAAAGAATTTTCAGAATCATGTTACCAACTGGAACAAGGAGGTCTTTGGTTTTGTTGAAAAACGAAAAGCACATCTAATGGCCAGACTCTATGGCATTCAGAATTCTAAAGCATACCCATATTCGCATTTCTTATGCTCGCTGGAGCTTCAGCTGCAAGGAGAATTAGAAGATGTTTTGAGAGCTGAGGAGCTGAAATGGTTTCAGAAATCAAGATCCACGTGGATCTCTCAGGGTGGCCGTAATACCCGCTTCTATCATCTGAAGACCAAAATGAGAAGAAGAAGGAATAGAGTGCTAACTCTAAAGAATGATTCGGGTTTGTGGCTGGAGGAGGAAGACGATGTTAAAAAACTGGTTCTGTCTATTTTATGAGACTATTTCAGAAGGACAATCAACATGATAGCTCTCTGAATACTACTTCGTCATTCCCATCTATCAGTGTTGAGGTGATTAATAACTTGGGAGTCCTTCCTAGCGATGAGGAGATAAAAGCTGCAATGTTTTCCATGGGACCCTTTAAGGCTCCTGGAGTAGATGGCTATTCTCCAGTTTTCTATCAGTCGAATTGGAGTACGGTAGGACCGACGGTTTGCAGCTATGTTAAGAAGATGTTTAATGGTTCTGTATCCTTGCACGAAGCTAATCGCACTCTATTGGCCTTAATTCCTAAGAGGGATTGCCCTGAGATTGTTGGCCATTTTAGACCTATTTCTCTCTGTTCTGTACACTATAAGTGTTTATCTAAGGTCCTGACTAGTAGATTGAGGGGCGTAATGAACAACTTAGTGTCACCCTTTCAAGCAAGTTTTATTAAAGGGAGACAGATTCATGATAATATAATCATAGGACAGGAACTTATGCATGTTATGAAGAAGACGAAGAGCAGAAGAGGATATATGGCTTTTAAGATAGATCTTGAGAAGGCGTATGATCGCATTGACTGGAAATTTCTGGAACAAACTCTGACATTGGTGGGTTTGGGTTCAGATACTATTACCTTGATTATGAATTGTGTGTCTTCAGCTACATATAATGTGCTCTGGAATGGGGAAAAAACTGAGTTTTTTGCGCCAATGAGAGGGCTGCGGCAGGGTGACCCTATTTCACCTTATCTCTTTGTTTTATGTATGGATCGTTTATCTCACATTATCTGTGACGCGGTTGTTAACAATGAGTGGAAGCCAATTCAGACGTCAAGAGATGGTCCAGCAGTATCTCATTTAATGTTCGCCGATGACTTACTTCTTTTTGGGAGGGCCACAGTCGAACAAGCTAAGACTATGGTTAAGTGTCTAGATGTTTTCTGTAAAGCATCTGGAGGCAAGGTGAGTATTGACAAATCATCAATGTTTTTCTCCCCAAAAGTGGACAGCAGCCTTATTAATCAGATCCAAGGCATAACTCATATGAAGACCTCTTGTGAGATTGGTAAATACTTGGGGTTTCCCTTGACAAGGAAAAGGAAACCAAGAGAAACATTCAATATGTTGTGGATAGAGTTAATTCCAAACTGGCAAATTGGAAAGCTAACTCATTATCTATGGCGGGACGGATTACCTTAGCTAAGTCAGTGGTAAGCGCTTTGCCCTTATATCCAATGCAAGCTGCTCAGCTGCCTCAAAGTATTGTTAAGGAGATTGAAAGACTTCAATGTAAGTTCATCTGGGGAAACAAGTTTCACAATTTGAGTTGGGAAACACTGATACTTCCAAGGAACTTTGGGGGCCTCGGTTGCAAGAATTTAGGTGCTATGAACCAAGCATTTGGGTGCAAACTTGCTTGGAAGCTAGTGGCAGGTGAGGGAGGATTATGGGAGGAGATATTTTTTCATAAGTATGCGAAGAGGAATGAAAACCATTTATTGGAGGTTAATTCTCAGGACTCGCAGGTATGGAAATTTATTTGTAGTCAAAAGGAATTACTGGAGAAGGGCATCAGCTGGAGGGTTCGGAATGGTGCTACGGTCAATTTCTTTAGTGACAAGCGGCTATCGAGGTGGTGTTAAGATACGGGATGAGTGTCTAAGACCCTAACCGAGGAGGAAGAAAAGAGTAAGGTTGGGGGGCGGTCTATCAATGGAACATGGGATTATTCCCGATTAGGCTCCTTAGTCTCCCTGCAGGTTTTCGGCGTTTATTGGCTTCTCTCCTCCGATGGAATCGGCGGGTGAGGATAGGATGCTATGGAGTGGATCATCTACGGCGCATTTACGGTTAAATCAGCGTACCATATGACTCAGATTCCAGCCCATAACTTATATCATCCATGTTACAAACTGATCTGGAAGTGGCCTGGGGCAGAAAGAATTCGTGTCTTTCTCTGGTTGGCTTTTCACAACCGGTTACCCACTAAGGAATGGAGAAGTAAGTGGTCTAGTTCGTCGCCTATTTGTCTCAATTGCAATGCTGAAGTCGAATCTGTGATGCATATATTACGTGATTGTAGCTTTACACGTAATTTATGGAAGGCATTAATCCTACCATCATATTATAGCAGCTTCTTTGCTGCCAATTTGAGAGATTGGTTTAACTCGAATCTTAGAAGAGAGTTGGGCGCCATCTTGAGTCTAAGCGGAACCAAATTTTGGTGTAGCTGTTGAAACTCGGAATTGGAGGAACTCCTTAGTTTTTGACACTAATTTTCAAATGCCGATGCGTCTGGTGGTTATTACGAATTCTTGGCGTTTTTTTGCCCAAACTGAGCTGAATCTGGCAAGTAATGTATGTGAGTTGGCTAACAAAGTTTGGAAAAATCCCCCGCCCAACTGGATCAAAGTCAATGTCGACGGTGCTGTGTCTGCATCGAGAAGATGTCTTTGGATGTGGAGGAGTTTTTAGAGGCACGAGATGGCAAGCTGGATTATGGGATTCTCATATCATCTTGGAAATTGTAGTCATTTGGAGGCTGAGGAATGGGCGGTTCTCAAAGCCTTGGAATATGCTCATCAAATGAACTTTCGCTCTATGATAGTTGAATCGGACTCAAGATCTTGGTCGAAGCCTTATGTGATATGAATGATGCGGTTTCTCAGAGCCTGGTGGCGATGAGAATAAAGAACCTGATGTCACTCAACTGGGAGGTAAAATTAGTATATATTCCTAGAGAATGCAACTTGGTAGCAGACAAACTTGCTAAGTTTGGTCTTTCTAGTTCCGTTTATTTGGATAGGTGTCCTGATTTCCTTAGGACCTTAGTTCTTCAAGATTGTATGGGAAGCAATTCCCCCCTGTTTCATTTTAATTTTATATGATTAATCTCTTTTATCAAAAAAAAAAAAAAAACTTTCACCATGGTTAGCTTCAGATTCATTGTATCGATCAACTATGAACATGTTTGTTGGCGAAAAAATAGTGTCGTTCTACCTGCTAAACACAGATATTTGCTAGATTTTTAGTGGGCCTTTTAAATAGGCTTTGCTGAACAGAAGGAACAAAAAAAAAAAAAAAAGAGCCCATAAATGAAACAGACCAATTGTCTTCAGGAATCACATTGATGTGTTTTTTAAGGAGAGTCTGAGGCCTATGCTATACTAACTCAAGGGTGAAATCATCAGGATTTAGTCATGAGAGAGGTTGAGATTCAAAAGCATATATGAAAATAAAGTTTGCAAAAATTCTGGCAGATGGACGCAAAAGTAAAATATCTGTATAACATCGGTAACAAATTGAACAACGGGGGAAAGATAAGGGCAAAGACAGGAATCTCCTCCATATTGTTTTTAATTCATTTGTGAATTCAAAGCGGATATCGATAGGCTGATCTGGTTAGAGATGGAGTGTGATTATGTTAGTTTTCGTCACTTACAAGCAAGGATATGTACGTAAATCCAACTTTCTATACACTAACTGATGATTGCCTGAGTTGAAATCCAAAAGAATTACGTAATACCACTCTGATCCTATTTATAAGTTCAGTTTGATCAAATCTCATATACCAAGAAGAGTTAGGTATCTCAATGATTATGGACCAAATTTCCTACTTTACCCTCATTTATGAATTAGCATCTTTTAAAATTTATTGTCAAATCTCTTAGAAAGATAAATCAGGACAGAGTGGAATGAATTGTCCAAAGGGGTGAATACCTCCTCTGACCACTGACCACTGTGCATTATATAATAACAGAATATTATTACAAAAGAATCCTATCCCTACATGTGGCATATTCTAGAATGATCTCTAATCTCTATTTACAATTGCTTATCTTAACACTCTCTCATCTTCTTCTCTTTCCAACATGCTAGCCAATCTCTCTCATCACATGGCTGGATAGATAAATGTTTGGATTTCTGCGATTATTTTTTAACAAGAATTATTTGATTTTTTTCATTTCAATTAATATGGACAAAATTGTCACAATTTCATTTATTTAGTCAAAATAGACTTATAAATAAGACCAAATTTTTTGGTCAAAGTGGCCTTATAAATAAGACCAGAGTGGTACCACATAAGTAATCGCAAAAAAGAGAATAATTGAATGCATTTAATTATGTTCAGCGTTTCCAGGTTCTCCACTTGCACTGTGATCGTGAAGCCGTCTAAGGCTGGAATACGATCCCACATCGGGGAGTCATCCTGTGAATGAAGCAGCGAGAGCTATAAAAGCCAAGAAGACCCAAGATACCAAGCATACCTTTCTCGGCCTTTTGGCTAAGATCAAGTGTAGTATCTGTTCTTATCAGTTTAATATCTGATACGTGGGCCAACGGCCCACATGATATTAAATTAATTTTTTTAGGGGGAGGTTCCATTACAATAGCTTGCTATTGGGATCCTCAAGTGTCGCCCATGCGTTGCACTACTGCACTGGCCTGGCGCACCCCACTAAATCTTAGTTATAAACTTATAATGCTTTTGTCCAGTTGTACATACACTACTGGTTATGTTATTGGGCTGACCTTCCATTATGTCATTCTTTTGTAACCATATTGGGCTTTCCTTTACTTTTATTGGGCCAATTCCTTCACTTTGATACTTTTTTTTTTTGCTCGGATACTTTGATACTTTGAATATTGCATGGTTTAGGCCCAAATAAAAGTACATTTATGCTTTCTGCTTATTACAGAATAAGAGTGTGTTGGGGAGCCAATGTGGGTTGGTATAGATGGTAAGGGATCCAGGATTAGGCCCTTGGGTCGTGGGTTTGATCCCCTCTACCGTTGGGACCCCTTTGGTAGGCGATCTCGTAAGTCCCCAGTAAGTGCTCATAGAGCCCGGGCCGTGCCGCGCCTCAGTGGGGATCGATGTCGAACCCTCCAAAACTTTTTCTTATAAAAAAAAAAAAAAGTGTGTTGGGAAAAAAAATAGAATAAGTCATATATTAATCAATCTTATACAAGTGCACATCAGCACATGAGCTCTAAAATCATATATTCATCAATCTTATACAAGTGCTGAAATGCCAGGTAAATACATATGAATTATTTTCCCCATCAAAATTTATTCGGTTTCAGTTTATATTAATCCTTAAATATCATTGTATGTACTAAATAATGAAATTTATAGTAAACTCTAAAAAAAATATAATAATCTTAAAAATTGTGTGTGTAATATATATATATATAATCATGTGGAATTAAACTAATTATAATTATCAGGAAAGAAAATACTCTCCCACATTTTTGCCCATCTTCCCCAACCCTCCGCTTTCGGCCAGAAACGGTCATTCTCCGTGCACACTGAATCTGAGAGGGAAGGCCAAGCTAAAATTGAGTAAAGAAGAAGACCCACTTTTCAAAGGAGCGCGAGATCTACTTCGTCACTTCTCTAACTTCTCAGAGGTAGCATCTCGACGTCAGACGGAGCTTCCCCGGAAAAGACGATCCACCTCTGCATCCTCTCCGTTTCCTGCTGCTTGGCCGCCGGTTCGTCTCAGCGCTGGCTAAGTTTGTGATCTGAGCCAACTCCGAGGGAGGTGATCTTCGTTCCCCTTCTCCCATATTCGAAACTGTACTCCTCGTTTTTAGTTCCTGAACCGTAGGTGTTGTTACTTCGGTTGAGCTACCTACTTAGATGCGAAATCAACTCTCCATCTTTGGTTCTTGACCATGGGTATTCTTATGCTGGCTGGAATCTCTGTTCAGAGCGAATATTAGCTTCCTATTCCTTTGGTTTCATTCTAGTTAGTTGTACTGCTTGAATCAAATTGGGAAAATTAGTTTTAGGGAAAATATGACATGATATTCACCAATATTTCCTAAGTTTTCATAGTGAGTTGTGTTGTGATAGCCTATCGGGTTGTTTTGTTTCAACAAAATGTTGGAAGCCGAAGTTCTGCATTCTAATTGTGCAGCACGGATATGGTTTCTGCTTATTCAGTTTAAGTTAATATTTTTTTTTAACGATATATTTACATTTTTCATCTCGCCTAGCAACATAAAGCAATTGAGAAGAGAACTTATATCTATATTTGCATTGGCCTGTCCTTAAATTCCTTCATTTCATTTACTTTAACTAATTTATGTCCTTGACTTCCTCTGCACTTTAGATCCTTGAAGAATGACAGTTTTGAAGCGGTATGTGCTGAGATTATTCATATCTATCAAGTACATTACCGCCAATGTGGTAGACAGAAACAATGGACGGATTGTAGCAACTGCTTCAACTGCTGAGCGTGCCATTAAGGAATCACTAGAGTGTGGTCGCACTTGTAATGCAAAAGCAGCATATGTTGTTGGAGAGGTATTGGCCATGCGACTTAAGGTTGAAGGGCTTAATGAAGGACAAGGAAGAGGCATCCATGCGAATGTAAACAAGGAAATAGAGAAGAAAGGCTTCAAGAGCCAAAACAAGGTCTGGGCTTTGGTTAATGCTCTGAGGAGTTATGGAGTTAAACTCGTCCTTGATGATGATCACCATGATGATGCAAGTAATTCTTGGTTGAGTCATTAATCTTCTCAAGATTCATTTGGTCTATGTATTTCTAAGAATGAAGATGTCATGTACGTGTTTGAAAATTTTGTATGTAGAGAAAAATAGAATAGCATTGTCTTGTGTTGAGAATGACACTTGTTCTAGCAAAATTACAATACTCACACTTATTAGATAACACTACCTCCAGTCTTTAATGTTAGATCTAGCTTTTTGTACACAAAAAGTTAGATCTTAATAATTAAGGACCGAATGTAATACTCAACAGAGGCTCAGATTAAACACATTTGGATTTGTATATTCTGTAATGTAATGTGGTTTTGTCAGATGTTGCATTTATATTGTGCAGTTGACACAACAATAGTATTGCCATGAAGCTAACATGCTTCAAATGGCCAGGCATTTATTTTTTACTATGTTTATTGTGATATTCATAAATTGATCTGGAAATTAGATGAATTTGATCAAATTTTTATTATCTCACTGAAGTTTAAAGTTGATTTATTTTAAAGAATGAATTTGAATATTGGAAATGCTTCTACTTGACTAATTGATAGTTGGTAACATCCCAACCTAAAAGCTAGGCCATGGCAGTGGCAAGAAGGTGAGGAAGGAAGAGTACTCATCTGCAACAAATGCGAGCTGATGAAGTATAGATAAGTGTCAAAATTTGCCCTGACTTCTCCATTTTTGTTGTTTTTTTTTTTTTGCCTTGTTTGACCATCAAATGAAATTAAAATAGGAATTGTTCTCTTTAGTAAAGAAACAAAAGTAAAAGTCTTGTGTAGGGGTAGTCTTCATAATTATGTCCGCTTTATGTTTTTTTTTTTCTAGCTTTAAAGGAAATTTCTTTCCGCGTCTTTAACATCAAAGACTTAAAGCCATGCAAGGACTTTCTTCCCCTGATGCAATGATAATGTCAAGGAAGGAGAAAATAAAAGGCGAGAACAAGAAGTGACATTGAACTTTGAAATTTGCGCCCTCAGTACCATGTCTTTTCCATCCCAGCGAACCTACCTGTAAATTGCACAAGAATATTAACTTCTATTATTCATAAACTAATCATGGCTATTGACCCAGAGATCCTCTGTATCGGAAAGAAGATATACAGATTTCTCCCAATAATTTTGTCCTCCTTGTTCAATTTTCAATTTCGCTTCAGTGTGGTGATTCAGAATTTTCTTATAACAAGGCCATCTTTACAAACATGGATAGGCTCTGTGGCTAAGCTTACCAATTATATATTCTAGAAAATTGGCTTACATGAAAGCAATTGAAAGCGAAAAGGTTGTGAAAAGTTCGTCTTTTGCTTCTGTTTAGTGTACACAAAATGAGAAGAGAATTGTTTGACGCATCAATGGATGCATTACTTACTAATCTAACCGAACCGAGTTTTGTATAAAATACGAAGACTCTGATTTTGCAGTTTTTATCATAAGGTGCTTATATTGGCTTTTTAAATTTGTATCTCTGTCAATATTTATTTCTTGGATGAGTGCTGGTACACCGTTT
This sequence comes from Acacia pycnantha, assembly GCA_025563575.1. NCBI lineage: Eukaryota > Viridiplantae > Streptophyta > Magnoliopsida > Fabales > Fabaceae > Acacia > Acacia pycnantha. Next base: position 125,669 of record JAMWYP010000219.1, read on the forward strand.
AATATGAGGCCCCTTTCTCAATAAAAAGTTGATTCTTCTTTAGTGACTGTACCATTTAAAGGCATAATGTTATGTGTTTAGCTTTAAGTTAAGCAAAACCATGATTTTGAGAAATTGCAATGGCATGTAGAAATAATTCACATTGGAAAAAGTGGGGGAATGATGAGCACTTTAAGAAGTTTCATTGTAAGTGAGTTGGACAAAGTCACTGAGAGTTACAATAATTGATTGGAGGAGAAGGAAAAGAATGGAAAGAACCCAATGCACGCATATTCTAAACTTTTCGATGAAAATCTTTGAAATGCCATTGGAAAAAGGGGCTTGACTCAATCTCTACTTTACACTTTTGTTTTTTCCCTTTATATTCCCTTTAACATTGTTTCTGATATGCCCAGTCCTGCTTAACCTCACATGGGTTTATGTTTGAATTCATGCAATATCATCATGCCTAACACTTCAGATAAGGGGAAAGACTAAAAAAGTGAAAAGATAAAATAAAATAAATTAACCACATGGCCATGGAAGCCCAGAAACGCATATACCTTTTACTTTGTGAATATACGAAAAGCACAGTAGTGAGTACACTTTAATAAAGGTAAAATGATCCTAAAAGTATTTTATCATTGGATTAATCCGCTAGTAATATAGTTTGAATAATATATAAAAATTTAAATGGATATAGTCAGAGAAGTCATTTAGATAATAGGATTTGGAGGGGGGTTTTGTTGGTTTTGGTGTCTCATCCAGAGAAGTTACCTAACAATTTCTGGGAAGGTTCATGTTTCTTTTCTAACAATTTCTGGGAAGGTTCATGTATCTTTTCCCAAAGGAAGACAAAAATGGTGGGGAGGTTTGAGTACATGGTGTGCAGTGGCCACATAGGATCATCATAACATGCAACAACACAGTTTGATTGCATAAATACCCCAAAAAAAAAAACTCACATAATGATATCGTACGTTGGTGCTTTCTAGAGCCATGAAGCGCCGCACGTGCCTCCCAAATGGAGTCATTTATCATTGATTACTTCCTTTTAATCCTTTCCTTCTACAAAAGACACTTGACCCTTGGGGCACACTAAGCTATTTTATTGTGGACGATTGATAATTCCTACACACTTAACAATCTTAGAATTTGATTTTTCCCCCTCTAACAAAAGCGAGATTAGAACAATAGAGAACTAGCACCCCAACATTCAAATGACTTTTAATGATTGGGTATAGTTTGGTTGTAGTTTGCGTTGCCACGCCATTTTGTATGGTGAGGGTGCATAATGTGGGCAGAGAGCATAGGGACAGTACAGTACCATTGGTACGATCCACCCTTTCGCAAGAATAAAGGCCAATTTTCATCATTCATCCCCTTTCGCCACACAAATGAAATGCCTTCTCTGATTTTTACCACAAAAGACAAGAAACCACGATTAGTGTATCTCCATGAACCTGAGCCCCAAACCCAAATTCCCCCATTTTTTTCCAAAAGAAACTAGTAAGCTTGCAGTATAGAGAAACCCAGGAAAGAACCTAAGTTGGAATGGTGTGAAAGCAGAAAATAAAATAGAATAATACAACAATGATCTGCCCTGCCCTGCCCTGAACCTGAGTGACCCCACAGGCCACATGTCACAGGTGTGTCATGGTAATGCCTGATTTTAAAGCTTGAACCCACTAACGAACCTGGTTTGCAGAAAATGGCGGAGTCTCTCTCGGCCATGAATAGGACAAAAGGACAGAATAACTGATAGAGTGACCTACTCTCCATCACCCCATAGGACAAATAATATGGAGCATGCTTTTGCTTAGGCCAGGCGTGAAGGGTTTCTAATTTCTATTCGCCTTCCCAATTATTGCAACATTCCAAGCTTCACGCTCCCTTAAAAGAATCTAAATGTGCAGAAAGTAACATACCAAAGTGGGATACAGAAGCCATATTCCTTATCATTTACACATCCAGCAGTTATAGTTACTCACATGAAAACATTTCTACTAACCACAAAAAAGAAGTCTACTACTACTACTTCCCTACGCTTCATTCATTCACTTTCAACTTCAAGCCTGCCATAAAAGCAAAACAGAAAACTGTGTTCCCCTGCCTTCTGGTGCAGGCAGAAACCTCTGAAGCCTCACATGAGGGAGCAGGCATTTGGGTTCTCGTCGCTGAACATCTGTGGTGGATGCACTGGCTCCATGTAGTAAACCGGACCGTAGGTATAGCCATATCCATATGCATAGGGAGGGAACATAAAATCCATCCTGCTCTGCTCCATTTTCCCTCCGCCGCCGCCGCCAGCTTCATCCTCAGCCTTCTTGTTATCTCCACCACCTTTCTTCTTCCCGCCGCCTTTGCCGCCTCCTTCTTTCTCACCCTCGCCGTCATCGTTCTCATTGTCCTTGTCCTTATCCTTGTCTTTGTCCTTGTCCTTCTTGGGAGGAACCACCTCAACTTTCCTCTTCAGCCTCTCCTTCAAAATTTCGACGAGAGCTTTCACGTCCATAGACCCCTTCACCGTCACGGTTTCCTTGTCCTTATCTATGGACATTTCCTTAACTCCTGCATGGCCATTGTAAAAGCGGTTAAAGACATAAATAAACAAAGAATCAGGCAAATGACGACGAACTAGCAAACACGACCAAAACTATCCCACCTTTGGTTTTGCACACCGTCTTGCGAATCCTCTCGATGCAACCCTGACAGTGGAGTGCCATCTTCAGAACCGCCGTAGACTGCTGAGGCTGTTTCATTGACAAAATAAAAATTACACACAGGATTTTGGATTGGATATGCCTATTGAACAGAATGCAAATTAAAATAGAAACAGTGCTCTGAAATTGGGGCTGAATGTGCGGAGCTGACCTCTTTGGTTTTTTTGTCGTCGGGGTTCTTCTTCTCAGGCTTGTTGTCGCTTTTGGATTCCTTGCTGTCCTTCTTGGGTTGGGGAGAGATGAGGTCCACCTTCTTCTTGGTCTTGTCGGCGAGCCTGTCTCGGAGTTTCAAGGGGTCCACATTTCCGGTGATGGTCACCTTGCCGGAATCACCATCGACTTTCACAGTTTCCACGCCTTTAACAACAATGTGGAATTTCACTTCAGTTGAGTGCAAAGACAGTAAATAGAGTATTAAAAACGAAAGCGAAAGGGGGGAAGCGTTTGAGAAATTAAAGAAAACAAAAAGGTCGCAAGTCTGAAAATCAGAGAATAGAAACTGGAAAATCGGGGAAGAGTGAGGGAAATGAAAGGGCGCAGACCTTGAAAGCAGTTGATGAAACGAATGATCTTGGAAGCACAGCCATCACAATGCAAGTCGACCTTCAAGACGACGGTGCTAGGAGCATTTACCCCTTGTCGGCGGCATCGTTATTCTCCTTCGTCTGGCCATCGCTATTCTGGTTCTTCTTCTTCTGCAACAATGACACAAGGATAAGCAAAACAGAAGAAAGAGAAAGCAGAACAGAGGGAGAGAGGGGAATTGAAGGAACCTTGCCCATAGTGAAGATTGTAGTGGAGAGGAAAAGAGAGTGAGGATTGGGGAATTTATAAGGATGGAGGGAGGGTTAGTTACGCGAGCGAGGAAAGTGGGTAGTGGTCTAGTGGGGGGAGTGGTAACTGGTCAGGTCACGCTTGGAGTTCAAGTGTGGAAGACGAAGCCATCATCGTCGTCACCATGTATATACCTGCGTGACGCGTTTTATGTGTGCACGGAAAAATAGTAGGGAGAATCACACACAGGTCCCAAGGATGACAAAAAAATACAATGAGGTCCCAACAAGAATTCACATTACACAAAAGTCCCTAGGGACTTCTGTGTAATTATATGTGAATGTAAAATGACCATTATGGACAAAGGAAATTTACAATGAGACAAAGTATAAATTTACAACCGAGAAAGTATAGATTTACAACAAATTTTAAAACCATCGTTTTTTCCATTTTGACTTCCAGAGGCTATTTACAACACACAAAGTATAAATTTACAACCGAAAAAGTATAGATTTACAACAAATTTTAAAACCATCGTTTTTCCATTTTGACTTCCGAGAGGCTATTTACAATGACAAAGTATAAATTTACAACCGAGAAAGTATAGATCTACAACAAATTTTAAAACCATCGTTTTTTCCATTTTGACTTCCAGAGGCTATTTACAACACACAAAGTATAAATTTACAACCGAAAAAGTATAGATTTACAACAAATTTTAAAACCATCGTTTTTCCATTTTGACTTCCGAGGCTATTTACAACACACAAAGTATAAATTTACAACTGAAAAAGTATAGATTTACAACAAATTTGAAAACCACCGTTTTTTCCATTTTGACTTCCAGAGGCTATTTACAACACACAAAGTATAAATTTACAACTGAAAAAGTATAGATTTACAACAAATTTTAAAACCATCGTTTTTTCCATTTTGACTTCAGAGACTATTTACAACACACAAAGTATAAATTTACAACCGAAAAGTATAGATTTACAACAAATTTTAAAACCATCGTTTTTTTCCATTTTGACTTCCAGAGGCTATTTACAACACACAAAGTATAAATTTACAACTGAAAAAGTATAGATTTACAACAAATTTGAAAACCACCGTTTTTCCATTTTGACTTCTAGAGGCTATTTACAACACACAAAGTATAAATTTACAACTGAAAAAGTATAGATTTACAACAAATTTGAAAACCACTGTTTTTTTCCATTTTGACTTCCAGAGGCTATTTACAACATACAAAGTATAAATTTACAACTGAAAAAGTATAGATTTACAACAAATTTTAAAACCATCGTTTTTCCATTTTGACTTCCGAGGCTATTTACAACACAAAAAGTATAAATTTACAACGAAAAAGTATAGATTTACAACAAATTTTGAGAATTTTGACAAAGAATATAATTTCATATAATTTCAAAGTATTAAGTTGTATGAGTAAGTGGCTATTTGCACCCACTTCTTATGTATATATATACAACCCAACCCATTGCTTTCTATTTACAAGTCTTCTTCTACAATCGTATCTTTCCAACGCGTTTTCGCCTGCCAGTTGGATTCTCACCGTCTTCGTCGTCATCTTCACCTGACGAACCAGTCCCTCCGGCGAGCAACTTGCTTGATGAGGTTGCTGCAAATCCTTCATCTCCATACATGTGAAGTTTAAGATCGATCCTTGTTGCGTGAAACAGAGTGAGTTTTTATTTGCACCTTGTCGTAGCACTGGAATTCACCAATTCCTGGAAACCTCCAAGTTCCATTGGAGTAGAAGAAGGAGAGAAGAAAGAGAGAAGAAAAAGGGAGGGAGGAGAGAGAGAAATCATGGCAGAGAGAGACAGGAGAGAGGAGTAGAGAAGGAGAGAGGGAGGAGAGAAGAAAAAGGGAGGGAGGAGAGAGACAGGAGAGAGGGAAGGTCAAAATGGTAGTTTTACATTCACAAATAATTACAACCAGGTCCCTTGGGACTTTTGTGTAATTTCATGATTTCAAGGGACTTTATTGTGATTAATTCCCTTCCTTGGGACCTATGTGTAATTCTCCCAAAATAGTACCCGCCCCTCTGGCCCTCTTCTCTATCACACACACACACATATGGTCATGCCACATGTTTTCGTATGTTAATTAATAATTAATTGATTGATCGACAATAGAATTGATGATTATTTAATTTAATTAATACTTATAATAGTGAAGTCGTTTCTTTTCTGCGTCAACGAGACTGGCATTAGCATCAAATGCATCATCAAGGGTTAAATGGGAAAAACTCACGACTATTATCAACATCAACATACAATTATAATCTTATTCATCAATTATGAATAATATATCTTCCCTTAAATTTTATCTAATAGTACAAAATGATTTTATTCAATTTTTCTTATATTTTCATATACACATCATAATTTATAATTATACGCTTGTTTTTTGGGTAAATAATTATACTTTTGTTATCACTTCTTTCTTAACAATTTAAACTGGATGAAATACATAAACATGTTTTTTCTTATCTATCCAGTATCCAGAGTTTCGACCTGACTAATCTGGATCCGCCCGAGTCGCGTACCTGACTATGGCGAGTGAGTCTCCCAACAGAGCTTTTTCTGCATTTACCAGTGTTACGGATTTATATAAGGCACATTAGCGATGCGGCCCAATAACAGGGGATCTATCATGATCGCCAACAGATCAGATAAGATCATAACCAACCTACAATCAAGGAGATAATCAAGGGAAATCTCTACACCAAATCAGGACCCCTAACCCTAAGGTAACCTCTATATATAGATGGTTAACCTAACAGGTACACATCTTCTATCTTCTACTCTCTCTCAATTGCATATACTGCACACAAAGCACACACTCCACGCCTTTTGGCTAAACGCCATCCAGTATCCTCGAACTACGTGGACTTTGATCCCTCTTCAGGGTACGTAGGCCCCTAGGAATCGCTCCTAGGTCAAGTCCCAATCAACACCAACATCCTAGCCCCTTAGGGTTAGACAATCTGTGTTCTACACCAGAATAGTGGCGCCCACCGTGGGGACCGATAAATTTCGATTCCCATGACCAAAGATGGTCAAAAAATCCCCAAATCCAAAGTGCAAAACGAACAATCACGGAGTTCATAGTTAGGGTTTGGGATCTCAACGTAGCAAAAATTTGGTTCAGCACGTGACTGATTTGGAATCATAACCAACAATGTGTATGGATTCAAGCCACGACAGAAACCGCAATTCCGGAATTCTCTGGGTCCAAAGCTCCTCCAAACACCACAAGTCGGGTTCAGAGGTTCCCGTAAGAATACGCCACTGCATCCCACGGTGGGTTACGGAGGTTCGCACAAGAATACGCCATTGTTGCCTGAAAATCCAGATTAATTGTTGTATAGAAGATACAAAACCGAGAGACCGGAGGCAACAATAAAATTGGCAAAATCGAGAATATGCAAATTCAGAGTCAGGGCTAGACAATCTGCGTACGTAGTGACTAGCGCAGTTCAATTGGTGCAGCCCAGGCTAGCAGATCGGCAATTCGTTGGGGTCTGCTTCCGGGTCGGGCTAGAGAAGCGGGTCGGCATGAAGCTGTTCTTCTTGTTCGTCGAAGGGTTGGAGCAGCAGGTTCGTCAGACATCCGTTATGATTCTGGTCCTCTTGAAAGCAAAGAAAGTGAGAGACTGAAAATCCCAAAACGAGAGTCACTTCAAATTCTCCAAACAGGTGAACCGAGACACAAGGTTGGAATGCCAGAATGTCTCACGTGAACTTCAAATTATTGAGATGCTCCGATTCATGTTTTGGTGAAGGCCGGAGTTAATTTCCCGACTTGCCAGGATGCCGACATACAAATCCCGAGATGCTGGGAATGCTTCGTTACTATTAAATATTAATGCCAAAGTGTTCATCATGCCGTTATTCCTGAGATGCTGAGATATTTTGATTTCGGTGAACCGAGACACAAGGTGGATCTCGTCCCGAAGACGACGTGCCGGAGTCGATGGAGCTCGCATGTGTCTCCTGTTAGGAACTTTACCTTGCTCGTGCTTATCGTTGGTGATCACGCTCTGCCAGTTCTTCAACTCCGTCTGCAGCACCAGGTGGTCATCGCTGGCGGTGATGGCGGTTTGGTCGGGAGGAACCTGGTTCCACTTTCCGTCAGGTTGGAGATGCAGAGATCATTTGAAGGACCTATTTCCTAAAAGAAGACAGACCCAACAATGACTGACGATGGTCGAAATTCTGGATGTTTGAACATAATCGTAAAGATCATTGCTCCTGATCGTCCTGGCGGTTTACCTAAGTCGGGATATCACCAGTCTCCTATCCGAAATCAGGTCTCGCGGCGCGTTTTGTTTCGCAGAACTGGCCTAAAAAACCTGGTCAAAAAGCAAGTTTGACCAGGGACCTTTCTGTAAAGTTTAAAAAGTTTTGCGTAGGGACCTAACTGAAAAATCTCAAAAGTGTCCCACAGGGACCTAAAGATGGTCAACAATTCCAACCACCACTACTGCCAGTAAAACCACCGACACCGTCAAAGATCCCATCGTCTCTGAAATTCTCGATGGAGTCTTTGCATGGTATCTGGGTTTCGTCTGAGACTTTCTACGGAGAAGGCTCTATCGATTTAAATGTATGGGCACTGGCAAGAGGGCTCTCCAACTCATGTAAGGCCTCAAGCCTGGATTGAACACAGTGAAGCCCGACAGGGTTGATTTTCAACACTAGAATTCCTTCAATCAGAGGGCCAGTCCGTTCGTCCACGAACTTAACCAACTTCTCCAGGTATCGATCTCCAGTTACAAACGCCATTTCAATATGGAGAGAGAGGCGATCCCTTCAGGCCTCAAGGCCGAATCAGGGCTTTGGGAAAGAAAGCAGAACCCGCCAACTCAAGGGCCTCGGCAGATGAAAGCATCGAAGCCGAGATAGAATTTACAACTCAGAAACGCATCAGAACGGAGATAACTGAAGCCACCGGCTACATTCCCAAGATAATTAAAATCGACACAACAATGTATACCGCGATTACTGCTGAGTCCGAGATACCTGATATCCAAGATGCTTGAGATTCCCTAAATGGTAATCAATAGGATTTCAGTTTAAATTCTTCACAGAGCGTCAATGTTAGGAAGGACGGGATGGATTCAGGGAAGGCCGGGATGACGATTTAATCCTGAGATGCCGAGGTAATCACTGAGATTCCTCACTATTCAAATCTCAGGTGTTTGAGTCGAGTTCAATGTCGGATGACGAGATGATCATGAGGAGCCAGATCGAAACCTTGTGCATAGTGGGATTCTCCATCAAATATTCTCTATGACCTCCACCGCTGATTTCCTAAAGCTTGGAGGGGTAGTTGCAATCCATTTATGATCAGACCGCCTTGACGAGGTAGCAGTGCCGAGATAGTGAGCTGCTTCATTGTTACCGGTGCCGAGATACTTGGCGACATCCGAGATGGGGTTCATGCTGAGATACGCACGTCGAGATTACTATTTGAGAACCAAGATAATCGAATAAATGATTAGCAGGATTCTCGCCTTTGCATCGGCGGAAGGTATAAGACGAAGTTGAGATTCGAACAAGAACCCAATACTGGGATCCTCTTGATGAGATGCCGAGATTGGAGTTGTCGAAATTAGGAGGAGTTGTCGACATGCTCAGGAAAGGTCAGACCTAAAAACGCAAGCTTTACACACAGGGACCTAAATGAAGATCTAAAAAGGTTTCACACAGGGACCTAAATGAAAATCTAAAAAGGTTTCATACTTTTCTAAAAAGGTTTCATACAGGGACCTAAGTGGAACTCCTAAAAGGTTTCGTACAGGGACCTAAACGAAAATCTCAAAAGGTTTCGTACAGGGACCTAAGTGAAACTCTCAAAAGTTTCTCACAGTGACCTAAGTGGAACTCTTAAAAAGTTTCGCAGAGGGACTAAAGTGAAACTTCTGCAAATCATGGAGTCGCACGGAGCAATTCAATTGCATAGTACTTCTTCCCGATTCAGAGCAAACCTGTGACAATTTAAAGTGTTTTAGAAGCTATATCAATTCAAAGTGGGCTTGAATCATGTAGACCGAAAGTTGGGTTGACATACCGATTAAAGTAAATCTGGTTAAAATCCTGGCTCCGTGTAAAAGTTGAAAGCGGACCCCGGTTGCACCAAATCTGGTTAAAATCTGGGATCCGTGTAACGACGGTTACAGCCTCCAAGTCTTTAAACATGTAGGAACCCGAGGTACATAACCCGTTTCCGAAAATCATGTTCAAGTTAAACATGTATGAAGTCATGGTAAAGAAACCAGTCTTCGAAGATCATGTCAAAGCTAAACATGGAGGAATCTGAGGTGCATAACCCCGTTTCCGAAAATCATGTTCAAGTTAAACAAGTATGAATTCAGGGTAATGAAACCCGTCTTCGAAAATTATGTCAAGTCTATTTTATACAGAAAATCTGTGCTCCTCAATTGGACCCCGGATAAACTGTGGAGTTTTGTCCCTACGAAAGGGATAAAGGCGCACCTCGGTACTCAGGCTCCGTGTTGAGACGGCAATGCCGCCAAGTCTATTTCATGCAGTTAAATCCGCGCTCCTTAAAGTGGACCTCAGATCGTAAAACGAATCCAGGGTTACGACACCCATAATGAATAAACAAATCCAGGGTCACGACACCCAGAACGGACCTCGGTTACACTTAATACGTATATCAACTTGGATTGTTGGTGTATAACAATCGTCATCGTCAATGCTAAAGTTTGCATAAATTGCGAGGTACAAGATCTTATTCGTGGAGGTCAGGTACCTTTTTCTTTTAAATCTTATTTCTGTATATGTTATTGTTCATTACATATTTCTCTGAATCCACATATCACCTGTGTTTCCTCTGAGTTATTGGTACCCTCCCATCACTAGGCACGAGGGTGCCGTATTAAACTGAATGGAATCCACCTCCAAAAATAGAAGAACGCCGACCCCGGTTACACTGATCCCAGTTAAAACCCGGGCTCAGCGTAAAGTCTTGACGGAAACAAAAGATGAACCACGACACACGACCTAGACATGGCGGCCAAACAACTCATTACGGCCAAACACAACAGAAAGGTCAGGCCCATGGTATTCGACTGGGGAGACCTAGTCCTACGAAGGGCCGACGTCAGTAACAAAAAAGCCAGAGATGGCAAATTAGCCGCAAATTGGGACGGCCCCTACCGGATTAAGGAAAAACTCAACAGAGGAGCCTACGTTCTAGAAACCCTGGCGAGGAAACCTATCAAAAGGACTTGGAACGGCGACAAGCTAAGGATCTATTATAGCTAGGCCTAATCGCAGCCGAAATGCCGCAACGGACACTTCACGTCCGAGATTGTCAGCTTTATAAAGCTAATCATTTCTTGAATTAATAAAGGGTTTATTAACCGAATGTTCAATTCTAAGAGTGCTAAAATGATTCGCTAAATAAGCAGACCGACACCGAGGTCCATAAGCCCGGTAACCGACACCGAGGCCCATGCACCCGGTATATATTTTGATGCATCGAAATCGACACCTAAGTAAGAAGGCGAATAGTCATACCGGACCCTGATCAGGTCCACATGGTCAAAGTGTGTCCTGACGACGACCACGGCTGAGCATGTGACAATTTGCCCTTACCCTGGTTAAAATCCCGGATAACGACTCCGAACCCCGTAGCGCGGTATACTTAGACACCCCTATTCATGACACCTGGTTTCTGACACCAGAAGAGTACTAAGCGGACTCTAATTATTTAAAGACCTTGGCCCGGTCTAGAACTTAACTACGTGCAGTCCATGCATAAAAGTTAAAAGTACACAATGGACCAATTACTTGAATTTTCAGTCATAAGGTTAATTGTTCAAAAGTACACACAAACCGGCATCCTACGCCGAAACAAAAGGAAAAGGAAAAAGAAAAGAAAAGAACTTCTAGCTTGAAGGGGCTGCCTCGTCCACGGGCGCCCGCCACCTCAGCCAACCCCAAGCACACATGGAATCCCAACAATCACGAGCACCTCGTCCGAATTGGGAAAGTAACACATCCTAGCAGCTCAGAAACCTGAACTACCCGGCTGGGGGGCAAAAGAGTGATTAACAATTTGTTAAGTGGAAAAGCGCGTTATCAACAACCGCCATTAATGCAAACCATAAAGTTTAAATGCAAGCTCGGACTAGCATAGCCAAAATGAGCACGTTGAGTGATTTGCACAAACAGTAAGTATTTTCCATTTGGTGTGATTTGCTTACATGTTATTAAATGCAGGAATATAGACCAGACAATTAGCCCGGATAAATGGCTACGAAAGCAAAGTAAGCTGGATGGACGAAATCCAATCCACGAAAGCCAGGTGTCACACGCAATCATGGCAGAATCAGAGGGTACTCCCCAAGAGTCACGCGGTATTCACACCAACCATCCCGAATCGTCAGACACCGGGCTACGACCAAGGTACCTTGGTCCGCCTGAAATTACACAGGGGCCACAACGGACCATCCCGGATCCATGAGCCGTGGTTTTCACCCCGGCAGATCCATGAACCACGGTCCTCACCCCGGAACTTTCAGTCATACCAATCAACCTGAGGCCCGCGGCTAGTAATCCGGATCCTCAGGCTGTGGGAATACAATCCCGACAATATCATTCGACCACGACAGTTGTCTACCACCTCGGACCCTTAGGACGTTGGTTCTCACCACGGCCTTCCTAGGGCCGGAGTTCATTACCTCGGTCTCCCTTCGGCCGTCGGTAATCACCCATTAGCGATGCGGCCCAATAACAATGGGATCTATCATGATCGCCAACAGATCAGATAAGATCATAACCAACCTACAATCAATGAGATAATCAAGGGAAATCTCTACACCAAATCAGGACCCCTAACCCTAAGGTAACCTCTATATATAGATGGTTAACCTAACAGGTACACATCTTCTATCTTCTACTCTCTCTCAATTGCATATACTGCACACATAGCACACACCCACGCCTTTTGGCTAAACGCCATCCAGTATCCTCGAACTACGTGGACTTTGATCCCTCTTCAGGGTACGTAGGCCCCTAGGAATCGCTCCTAGGTCAAGTCCCAATCAACACCAACATCCTAGCCCCTTAGGGTTAGACAATCTGTGTTCTACACCAGAACAACCAGGCTCGAACTCAAGACCTTGTTTAAACAACACAAACCGTTTACCACTTGTATCAACCCCCATTGATAATACATAAACATGTGGTGTTGGGAGTTCTTCCCCATGACCGTAAGCCCAACACGGAGTGAAATCCGGATTAGTGGGAACCGAAGGTTCCAGTGAATCGGGTGGGACTAAAAAAAAAATTAAACGTGTTAAGGAAGAATGATGAGTCAGCCTAGCAATGACGACCGTGGGTCAACGATGGTAGGCTTGCATGGGGGAAATGTCTTTTTTTTTTTTGGTAAAGGGGAAATGTCATTTTTTCATTTCTTTTCAAAGGGAGAAATAAGTGAGGCCCGTTTATGTTAAATCGGGCTGAATGCCCAAGTGGATTACGGACTCCCCATATTTTAAAAAACCGAAAAGACAATGGCCCAATACAGGAATTTTACTCAAAACGCTCAAAATATTTCATTTTTATATTTTGTTATCATCATAAAAATATGAGAAAATTATTTATAGATCCTAGCTTAAAAATTAAATATAATAAGGTCCCAAAAAAATTCATGTTTACAAATTAAATTTCATGATTGATGTTTATAAATAAAACTTTTATATTTAGCAATCGGTAAACAAGCCAAACTTGTGAAATTTGTAAAAAATGGAACAACTGGCAATCTAAACAGACGAATGACATGTCAGTTACCCATCATTTAAAAAAAAAAAAAAGATATATCAGTTACCATGCCATTGGGAGGGCTATGTATGTATTTGATGTTTTGAGACTATACTAAACAGACGGAGCACTCTCTAGTGCACTCACTACTGTTTCTCCAAAAAAAAAAAAAGGAAAATTCCTTTTAAATTCTAAAAGATCAAGAAAATGTTAAAAAAGTCCCAAATAGTTGTTAATCGCATATAATGAGTTTTTTTTGATATAATCGCATATAATGAATTGTTAATGAGACTTTTATAATTTTTTTGAGACTTTTTTGATATCTTTTGGTCTCTTGGAACTTAAAAAGAATTTTCTTGAAGGAAAAAAAAAAAGCTTTGTGTGAGGGAACCAAGAGAGATCACGTATTCACGTGTGAAGGGGAGAGAGTTGGGCCCAAACCCGGTAGGTCAAGGTTTGAGTTTCTCTCATTATAATTTTTTTATTATCCCTTATAATCTATAAATTATATTTATCCAACCAATCTAAAAAGTCACAATTTTATATTAACCTTATTTTTTTTTAACCAAACAAAGATTTTATTATCAACCTATTTTCTTTTTCAATGTGAACCAAACTAATCGAGGCAAAATATTTTCTATTCCATTCCATTCATTTCATTTCAATTCATTTCCTTTCTCATCTTTTCTTTGATCCAAACGAGGCTAAATGATCTCACAAGAAATAATAATAAAAAAAAAATTGAGAAGAGGATATTCGTTTAGTAGCTTCATGCCCACATATTGCCGTACGCTGTGATGCGGCAGGCAATACCTCTACGTGGCATGAAGCCATTAGGGGGCGCATCAAATCCCACGTGCTCGTCATGGTTTTAATGACGTGGCCTTACCCCTGATTGATTGGGAGCCAGACAAGTGGGTACGCACTACGCACATCCATCTATTTATCCCTCCCTCCCAAACAATAATTGGAGATATTTGAATCCTTATCCTGCACCCAATCCCACGCCACTCTCCCGTACGTTCAACTTAACAAAGATCATGCCACCTAATTATATGTACTATTTATAAATCAATTTTTACTAAAAATTTAAGTCTTTATTATAAATCTATTTTCAAAATAATAAATGCATTCTTTACCTTTTTGCCCCTTTTAATTACAATAAACAAATAGAATTCATTTATATTAATTTTTAGAATCAACCATAGATAAAAACAAAATTAAAAATTTAGTTCATAATTAATGACTTAACTAACTCTATTTGTTCTGGTGTAGAACACAGATTGTCTAGCCCTGAGGGGCTAGGATGTTGATGTTGTTTGGGACTTGACCTAGGAGCGATTCCTAGGGCCTACGTACCCTGAAGAGGGATCAAAGTCCACGTAGTTCGAGGATACTTGGATGGCTGTTTAGCCAAAGGGCGTGGGGTGTGTGCTCTGTGTGCAGTATATGCAATTGAGAGAGAGCGTAGAGATAGAATATGTGTACCTTTAGGGTTTAACTCGTATGTATAGAGTGTACCTGGTGGTCTTGGGCTCATGGGCCTCATTTGTGATAGAGATTTCCCTTGATTCTCTCCTTGATTGTAGGTTGGTTATGATCTTATCGATCTGTTGGCGATCATGATAGATCCCCTTATTATTGGGCCGCATCGCTAATGGGCCTTATATAAATCCGTGTGATTGCCCCCGGCCGGTAGTTCAAAGTTTTGGACCGCCGGGTGTATGATGTCTGGATAAATCATCAGAGGTGTTAACCATCTCACGATGTCTGCGTCGGGCTAGAATTTCTTGAGCCCATTTCCTGTGTACGTGGTAACGTTGCAAGGTCCGATGGCCGGGGTGGCATCCTGCGTCTCGTGAAGTGCCATGTTGGCGTCCTATGGCTTGAGGGCGGTGGTGAATACCGATGTCTAAAAAGGGCGGACCGAGGTAATAACCTCCGGTCCTAAGAGTGTTGCGGTAGAGCAGAGCGACCTAAGGGTCAGAGGTGGTAACCTCCGACCTTAGGAATGCCGTGGTGAAGACCAACGTCCTAAAGGTCCGAGGTGGTAACCTCCGGCCCTAGGAATGCCGTGGTGAGGGCCAGACGACATAAGGGTTCGAGGTGGTAGACATGGGGCCAAGAGTGATCTCGGATGAATCACGGTGCGGGTTAGTGTCCCGCCCCCGAGGATCCGGGGTAGCGGTAGCCGCCGCCGCGAGACTCTTGGGAACACCCCTCTAGTTACGCCATGATTGTGCTGTGACACTGGCTCCCACGAACCGGGATGGATTTCGTCCATCCATCTTAATTTGCTTTTGTAGCAATTTTAGGGCTAATTATGCGGTTTATATTCTGCATTTAATAACATGTAAGCAAATCATAATAAATGGAAAATACTTAATGTTTGTGCAAATTCTTCAACGTGTTCATTTCGGAAATTTGTCAGAGCTTGCATTAAACTTTCTAGTAACACGCTTTTCCGCTTAACAAATCGTTGTCCACTCGTTGCCCCCACTGGTAGTTCATGTTTCGGCGACGGGATGTGTTACTTTCCAAATTCGGACGAGGTGCTCGCGACTTGTTGGGATTAGTGGCACCGCTTAGGGGTTGGCTCAGGGTGGCGGGGCGCTGTGGATGAGGCAACCCCTTCAAGCTAGAAGTTCTTTTCTTTTATTCTTCCTTTTCCTTTTGTTTCGGCGTAGGATGCCGGTTTTGTGTGTACTTTTGAACAATTAACCTTATGAATGAAAATTCAAGTAATTGGTCCATTGTGTACTTTTAACTTTATGCATAAGCTGCACATAGTCAAGTTCTAGACCAGGGCCGGGGTCTTTAAGTAATTAGAGTCCGCTTAGTACTCTTACGGTGTCAGAAACCAGGTGCATGAGTAGGGGTGTCTAAATATACCACGCTACGAGGTTCGGAGTCGTTATCCGGGATTTTAACCTGGGTAAGGGCAAATTGTCACATGCTCATCCATGGTCGTCGTCGGGACACACTTTGACCAAGTGGACACGATCGGGGTCAGTATGACTATTCGCCTTCTTACTTAGGTGTCAATTTCGATGCATCAAAATATATACGGGTGCATGGGCCTCGGTGTCGGTTACGGCGTATGGACCTTGGTGTCGATGCCTTATTCGGCGAATCATTTAAGCACTCTTAGAATTGAACATTCGGTTAATAAACCCTTTATTAATTCTAGAGATGATTAGCTTTACAAAGGCGACAATTCGGACATGAGGTGTCGTTGCGGCATTTCGGCTACGACTAGGCCTAGCTATAATAGATCCTTAGCTTTGTCGCCGTTCCTTGTCCTCTTGATTTATTTCCTAGCCGGCTGACGTCGGCCCTTCGTAGGACTAGGTCTCCCCAGTCGAATGCCCTGGGCCTGACCTTTATGTTGTACTTGGCCACAATGAGTTGTTTGGCTGCCATGTCTCGACAGAGGCCTCACGTAGTTTAAGGACCCGGACTCGTCGGTCCCGGTGTTAGCTTTGTGCCCCAGGGTTGAAGTGTGACTTGGGTTGAGTAACCTGAGTCTTTATCCATTCCCTTGTCGGTACGTAGCATGTCATTAACTGTCCAAAATATTTGCAAGGGCTGATAACAGCGGCCTTGCGTAATTTGGAAGCGGCCAGAGTTGCGAAAGCTTACGGTGACGGCTTCGCTTGGTAGCCGGGTTCGATGGCCGCGGCGTGCTCTTTCCATGTATCAGGGTTCCAACTAGGGAACATGGCCGGTTTATCGAGTTCGAGCCCGACCATGGAAAGGCGGATTTAAGCTGTTCTTTCGGTGTTACCGAGTTCCGCATTGGTTATGGAAGCGTGGATTTAACCGTATAACTTTATCTCGGAAAAACTCTACGCGAGTCGGATTTTAACTTGATTTGGTGTAGCAGGGTCCGCCTTCAAAATTTTCACGGAGCCGGATGTTAACCGGGTTTGGTGTAGCCGTAGTCCGTTAAGGTGTTGTAACCGGAATTCGTTTCTACGGTTGTGGGTGTCGTAACCCTTAACCCGTTACAGGTGTCGTGACCCGAACTTCGTTTCTCCGTTGTGGGTGTTGTAACCTGGATTTGTTTATCCATTATGGGTGTCGTAACCCTTGATTCCTTTTACGATCCGAGGTCCACTTAAGGAGCACGGATTTAACTGCATGAAATAGATTTGGCGGCATTGCCGTCTCAACACGGAGCCCAAGTGCCGGGGTGCGTCTTCATCCCTTTCGTAGGGACAAAACTCCACAGTTTATCCGGGGTCCAAATGGAAACAGATTTAATTGTGGTTCAACACCATGGGAGAGAAGAATATTTAAAGGTTTGACGTTTCTGACTTCAAGCTTAATGGCATCATTCTTTTCTTCTTGTCGTGAAAGAAAAACACCGTCGGCTTCTTTTGGCACTTCTTTTAAATGCTTTTGAAGACATCTTTCTTGGTTTGCTTGCCCCAACAATAGAGTCGAATCCTAGTTTGGAAGTTTAATATCTTTGTAGAGATTTGTCGACAAGACCACGCCTTGACATGGCGGATAAACAATACTCCATGCTTTCATCAATGTCCTTCGATTGAGCATCAAAGGCTCCACCCTTTCAACCGAGATAAAAACTAGCAAGCCCGGCACGGTCTTGATTCAAAAACGCACTTCTCATTGTGTGCTTGATCTCGGCTTCTTCATTTTTGATAGGTAAGAGATCCTTGTGAGTCACCTCGGTCGCGCAAGTCAATCCTTCCGAGCCAATCTTTGGGTGTTTTCTCATAAGCACTTGGAGGTGGTTAGATGTGATAAACACTTGTGCAAGCTCAAGAGAGAGAAACTTGATAGCCTTAAGATCTTCCCGGATAATCATCATCCCACAGTGAGACTTCATTTTATGGCCTAAATGAAAACGAGAAAGACCTCGGAGGTCCATCTTGACTTGCCAAAACTTTCTTGGATCACCTACTAGCTATTCAAGCTCCTTATGCGAGAGCAAGAAAGTAGTGGTTCCTTGATAATTGATCGCCACGCTCCCGGTGTGATTCGCCATCTTGGTTGTGGAAGGATGAGATCGATGATGCTCCTCGGCATCTTTTGCCGACTTCAACGTC
Organism: Acacia pycnantha; assembly: GCA_025563575.1. Lineage (NCBI taxonomy): Eukaryota > Viridiplantae > Streptophyta > Magnoliopsida > Fabales > Fabaceae > Acacia > Acacia pycnantha. The sequence continues at coordinate 144,047 of JAMWYP010000219.1, forward strand.
GGCTAACACGTTGGTGTTTATCATCTCGGCATATAACCGGAATAACCACCGTGCTTCGGAATTTTTGAGAATAGAGACTCTTGGAGGTCTCTCTTTTCTCTTCCGGAGGTTTTCTAACGACATCGCTTGGCTCAAACTTCAACAAGGAAGTCTGTTTAGATTTGAGTCATTCCTTAAGCTGGTCCAGGTAGAAGTCAACATAATGTTGGTCATTCAATACTATTTCAACTGCTACAGTTGTCAGATCCAATTCTTGTTCAAGATGCTCTAGCTCTGACGTTATTGCAATAAGATCATCTATCACTGCTTTGTCTTGATTTTCCACTTTCTCGGATTCAATTCTTGTTTCGGATTTATAAGCGGCCTACTATGGCGATATGAGTATCCGTTTCTTCATTTCCAAGTGAATGACTTATCGGATTAACTAGTCCATTGCTCCAATCCTTTTCATTTGATGTACAAGTCGGTTCATCCTTGCTTAAATCTTCCATGATAGAGCCGGACGAATTCGCGGCGGATAGATGCATTGATTTCTTCGAGTCATGAGAAGTTTCACTATCGGTGGATATAGATGTTAGCCTCGGTGCTCGAGTTTCAAGTGGATGTGTCTCAATCTAAAATCATTTAATTTGGTTACGGTATTAGAAGGACGGCAAGTGCCTCTTTGTCATCCGGCCTTTTAGTTGAGCCTTAGAAGAACTTCCTAAGTTATATTCTCCTTGTTTCTTGATATTTTTAGTGTCAACCATTCTTCTGTGTCGAAGACTCGAAATCCTCTTTGCCAGAATTCTATCAAATTATATAGGTCCTCTTCGGAAAGTACAGAAGGCGCGCAAGCAACATATACTCTTGCGGAATCTAATACCTCCTTCATAACTTGATTCCTAACCGGAGATGATATATCGTACATATTCGACGCGCTTTGATTACGGCTCCAAAAGCGAACGGGAAATGAAGTCAAATCATCAACCGAGTTCACTACTAGGGCGAGTTCTCCAACGGACGATGCATTCGATGGGATCACAATCCCATTTTCTTCATCGATATCAATAGGATCTCGTGCGACTCGTCTCCCGTGTCGTCTCTTGGCTGCGGGATGGCTTGACAATCTTCACAAGTCTACTCAGAAGTGCGGCGAGATCGCCAAACCACTCGGAGCGGCGCATAAAGTAACGGGTAGTAAAACAATCCCGCCTTCAAATGATCCCACCGGTCTTCGGGTTGTAACCTCGGTTTTCAACCGAGCGGACGTCGGCTACGAGAAAGGTATTATATATTCGGCTTTAGATTACTTTGAAAATCGACCTCGGTATGCATGCAGAAGTTTCATTTTAGTCCCTCATTGTAAAACCTTTTAGGATTTCCACTTAGGTCCCTGTGAGAAACCTTTGAGAGTTTCACCTAGGTCCCCATACGAAACCTTTTGAGATTTTCGTTTAGGTCCCTGTACGAAACCTTTTGAGAGTCTTTTGAGAGTTTCACTTAGGTCCCTGTACGGAACCTTTCAAAAATTTCACTTAGGTCCCTTTATGAAACCTTCTGAGATTTCGTTTAGGTCCCTGTACGAAACCTTCTGAGATTTCGTTTAGGTCCCTGGGTTTTTATGTCTGGCTTCTTCATTGCTTCTTCATGCCGCCGTGAAACCCCATCTTCACACATGTACGAGCGAAACATCGGCGGGAAGTTCAAGTGCGCTACGAGATTCCATAGGCTCTTGAAGAACAATGTCACGGGATGTTACGGTAATAGATCCCGAATGCGAGACCATTTTCGTCGAAAGAATCGAAGATTGTTCGCTGAGAAAAGCCATGGATCAAATCCTTATGAACATTACTCATAGCACCGTGGGATGTCGCCGAGTGAACGTGGAACTGATTCGGTTGAGTAGACGCGGGCCGAGCGAACCATTTGTCGAACACGCGAGAACTCGTTCGCCAAGCTCGGTGTAGGCCAAGCCAAGACCTCTAGTTTGAACCCCCTCATGACGGTTTTTGAGATTCGACAAACCAGAAACCATAACATTTGAATTTCTCTGTGAATCAGGACGCACTTGTAAAATAAGAATAAAATTCTCCATTGGTGTGCTCCTTTATACTAGCATGGACATGTATCAGCTTCCACAAAACATGAAGGATAAAACCAAATGACTAATTAATTTTGATGTCCACCTTCTGACATCATACAGAAATCATTGTCCAGTTTCATCATCACCCAAGTTGAGAGATATATGCCAATCAGTTTAGTAACCAATTGGATGAGATCCCCCTTTGCTCGGCAATAAAGGTAAATAATGCATCTGGATGATTATCACCCGTGCTCTTTATTTACTTGCATTATTTCCAGATTTAGCCATGTAGGTGCCAAAGCTAATAGTTTCTCTATCATTACTTTTTCAAACTTAGCCATATATTTTCAACGCAAGCCGCTATTGTCAAATATCTTGGCTACTTTTTGAATATGACTTCCCTACATATGCTGCCACCCCTTTCCAAGTCAAGCTAGAATATCAATAATTCACACAGCAATGATAGGAACGTACCCGGGGTGATTTAGAAAGCTTGAAAGCAATTATTTCATATCTCCTCTATTTTTGGTCATGACTGCAAGTCTAAGTGCATTATTCGCTTCAAAATGCAGCAACTTCCCATTGCTAAAAGAAGAGTGATATCCATGGCCCCAATTTATTCATAGCTCCAAGTTGATTGAGTTGAAGCTATCATATAGATTCAGCTTCCCATTTATGAACAGAATTACTCTGCATGCCGGATTCAGACAGATCATCCTTCGTTTTGCAAATTGCACCGAGATTTCACTGTCATTGGTTGTGTATAGTGCGTACTCATTGGTGTGAGATCGACTTCCTTTTGCACATCTCATTTGCCTCTATTAACAATAGTGTCATAACACTTATCGTCCATAATGGCATTGGCGAATCTCGGCTTTGATAAGCGAGCTTGCTTATTCGGACGGCCGTGATCGAATTTCGATTTACGGACACGAGTGGATCCAGTCCTAAAAACAAGACAGTTCTAGGACCACTTAACGAGTTTTGCGGTGCAGATCATGACCAGATCCTTGAGAACACTTGATGCTTCAAGACTGATTTAAACCTCCAAATCGAACACGTCATTTACGATGCAAGACACGGCTTCATCGGTGGGTTACTGCGATGGATCCCTCGAAGAAAAGGTGCTGCCATTGGTAGCCTTCCTCATACTTGAGATAAAGCTATCTGGTTAAGATCAGAACTTGCATCAACGGGAACCTGTTTCTATTCTCAGCATACACTTAAGAGTTTCACGACGTCTTCAGTATTGTGGCCTCCAACCAAAACGACTTCAAAGCGTTGTCGGCATTGGCATTGGCACTGATACTGTGTGTCAACTTCAAGCATCTCGGCGTCAATGCTCTACATTCTGGGCTTTATTAACTCAACCTTGATCTTCTCAACGTCGAACCTGAGACCATGCGGTGAGAAACCAATTTCCCTTAACCGAAAAATATGGCACTCCAACGTTGACCTCGGCCAACTTTGTCGGTATCTTGGGATTTTGGAATCTCGGCACCATGTCATTTCGGCCTCTCAGGATCTCGTTATTTCAGAATTAAGTCAGTATATAAACTTTCTCAGCATCTCGACATCTCGGTCATACCTTATCAAGTCGGCATCTTGGATATTGAGCAGCACATACCTTCTCTGCTATCTTGGCCAATTCGGAGAGAAAAACAGAGGCAGCGTCGACGTGCTCCACTTGCTCTTGCCGTGGCAGAAATAATGCAAACAAAGCAACATCTCAATAGTCTTTAGCTGCTTGTGACTCCTCCTCTATCTCGGTCAACCAATGAACTTACAATGGAATGGAAACCGCGCCTTGGCCACTTCATGATAAACTCCCGGGCATCTCGGACCGGCAGAACCCACACCTCGGCTGGTGCAACCTAACCCATTGTGAGTTACTCGGTCTTTGTGGAGTAGCTCGAGTTATTTGCTTTACGGAATATATGACTTATCGACGAATAGAAATAACAAGTGAAAAGATATTCCACAAAGCAATGAGCAAATGAGTTTTTTTGTTTCCATGCGATCATCACGTCATCCTCCCCATGCGGAGATCTTTGCACTGGTGCAACTCGGTCAAACCACGAATCCAGTATGCTCAGATTCACATCGTCTCTGATCTCGGTATCTCAGGATGGTAATCTCAGCCAACCCATAACCATCTCGGGACCATTTTTCATGTCGGTTAGTTCCTTCGGAGGCTGCGTCGAATGATCCATCAATATCAGGGTTTTACTTTATATTCCCCTCCATTCCTCCAAGCTTGTATCCATGGCCAATACTCATTCGCTTGGCCTAATTGTGCAGCGGATGGCATAACTTGCATAGAAATACGCTCGGGTGATTTGAGGATTGAAATCTTTTATCATATTTGTAAACGTTACAAACCCTAATTGTAAGTTTGGCAATTGGAATCGGAATTGTTGACCAAAACCTTTTGAGATTTTCACTTAGGTACTTTGTGAGAAACTTTTTAGGGTTTTCACTTAGGTCCTTTTATGAAACCTTTTGGAGATTTCGTTTAGGTCCCTGCATTTTTTATGTCTGGCTTCTTCTTCGGCTGCTTCTTGATGCCGCCGTTTAACCCAGAAGGACATCTCAGGTTCGACCTTTGGTTCCTTTTCCATCTTCGATCTCGGCTTTGAAGGATTTACGGCATGGAGGACATCCGGCGGCGATGAAGAGTTCGTGCAGATCACGGTTATGAGAGGGAGGCAACGCTCGCAAATTCGAAACCCAATGGTGGCGAGGCTTAGATGGCGGCGAGAGTGGCGATGAAATGGGTTTTACAGTATGAAATTGAGATTGTCTCGGAGGAGGGATAGAGATCCCCAATTCGTTCGTGTCGATTCAGGAACTTGCTTCTCCGCACCCAACCGTATAGTGTAATTTCCCTTTTCGATTTCTGTGCAACTGCTTTAGGTATTGATTTTCCACCGCCCCAGATTTGCTTGCGTCTTTGTCTTGGGAGATTTTGCTTTTGTATAGACCATTTTTGGTCATGGGAATCGAAGTTTATCGATCCCCACGAGACGGCGCCACTTTGCTCGGTGTAGAACACAGATTGTCTAGCCCTGAGGGGCTAGGATGTTGATGTTGTTTGGGACTTGACCTAGGAGCGATTCCTAGGGCCTACGTACCCTGAAGAGGGATCAAAGTCCACGTAGTTCGAGGATACTTGGATGGCTGTTTAGCCAAAGGGCGTGGGGTGTGTGCTCTGTGTGCAGTATATGCAATTGAGAGAGAGCGTAGAGATAGAATATGTGTACCTTTAGGGTTTAACTCGTATGTATAGAGTGTACCTGGTGGTCTTGGGCTCATGGGCCCTCTATTTGTGATAGAGATTTCCCTTGATTCTCTCCTTGATTGTAGGTTGGTTATGATCTTATCTGATCTGTTGGCGATCATGATAGATCCCCTTATTATTGGGCCGCATCGCTAATGGGCCTTATATAAATCCGTAACACTATTAATATATGAGATTTAATTAATTGGGATTTATAAATAAGACTAGTGGTATTGCTAATTATATTCCCCTGTTTATTTCTTTAAATGAGTATTATCTTTTTACTTTTGAAAGTAGAATATAATATACTTATAACAATTACTTTTATAAAAAAAAAAAAAAGGAACATTCATTCGTGTCAACGTCCCCATCACTAATAATAAACATTCACATAAAATTTTATCAGAGTATAATTTTCCCAAAAAGAGTGTCTTGAATGTCAAAAGCAACGTTAACCACTTTGGCAAAAAGAAGAAGAAAAAGACAACGTTAAAAACAGCCTATCACATACACAAATATAACTCATGGATGCACTACGCATATTTCCTGCCTTGTGTGGACTTTACTCTCTCTATATATGTGTTAGTGTGTGCATACAGAGAGACAGAGAGAGGGGGGCGAGTTATTTAGTTATAGATTTACAGGATTAGATTATTGGTATAGGGGGGTGACGCCATTAGCGGCCTTTATCTGCATTTGCACCTGCACTTTATTACTCGCCTCTCAGTCTATCCAAATCAAACCAGGAAAAAACCATGAGGTTGAGGTTGCATGATAAGGTGCAGGTGCATCTGCAGACGAATGCTATATTGGCTTTTTGTGTCTGTGTGTGCGTGTGTAACCCAGCTTCTTCTTCACGAGCGTTTCAGGAACAGAAGGCTAATTAACCTCCGCAACCTCTCTATATTTAGCTCTAATATTGCAGGATCAACAAGTGATGGCAGTAAAAGTTTGATATGGACGCTAATAACCTTCGATCTCTCATATAAGGTTCTTTCATTCTCCTCTTAGATCTACCTTTTCTACACTGCAAATAATAGTTTCACACAGTAGCTAGGTGTATTTATACATATATATCGTTCCCGTACGTGCAGATCCAGAGGATGCAACTCATGGTGGTAATGAACCCATCTCTTGCTAGCTTGAGAAAAAGATCAAAAAATTGGAAGAATTTATGAATGATTTCCGAAAATGGACTTGATGGTGAGGTTCAGGGCCGGCGCCCGGGGCTTGATTTATAATTCTTTTCAGTGAGAAATTCTAATGTATGTATGGGAGACGTACGACAGGGAAGGAGTTAGCTAGCCACCACACAGTACTTTGTGTAGGTAGTGGCTGAAGATTATTGATTTCTACTTCCAGTCCACTTCGTTTTCACGGAAGAATTAACGGTTCTTTGTTGAACGCTTGGTTTTATGGAAAGCGATACCAGCTCGTTGGCGATATTCATACATATACAACATAAATATATATAAACACCTGTATATGTATGTGATTGAAAACTCATATATATATATATATATATATATATATATATATATATATATATATATATATTGCTATCGATTCTTTTAGCTAATTTGCTATGAGCTTTATGGACAGCTATATATATATATATATTGCATGCTGTGTCGCTAGATCTTTCAAATCTCTTGACTGGATGCTTCTGAAAATAATCTACCCTTTTCTTTAATTTCTGCTCCACCCCCTCCCGCTGGAATATGGAACAAGAATATTAGATTTCAGTGAATTAGATATAGATTTGAATAATGTTAAAAAAAAAAGTATTATCAAAATTGTTAGTGTCAACGTTTCACCTAAGAAGGGATAAAGTGAGTGATATTAAAACTTTAAAACGGATTTAATAAATAATCAAATCAAAGAGATAGAGTTATAGGAATATCACCGAAGTGTGCACAGTGGTTTATACTGGTTCGGTTTTAATTTCCTAACCTATGTCTAATCCCCAAAGCGTCTCTGAAATTTTCACTATCATTCCAAGATCGACCAAGTTCGTAGCACCTTAATATAGAGTAATTGTCATCAGGACTCACTCATCCTTACTAGTTGTAAACTAACAACTACTCAAGGTCTCACTACCTTGAAATTTTACAGAAATCAAATTGATTGAATGACTATCTCATAGAGTAGATATATAATCAATGATAAACAATAAATGTCAGACAATATTTCAGAAGAATTTATGAGCAATGAAATGAATGAGTAGTAATTGATCATGTGCTTTAATTTGTTAGTTGGATCCGTATTGAATGCTCATGCATTTATAGTTGAACATCATTAATTACTTCAAGCTTTCTATTGAGGGTTAAAACTATCCTTAGACTAATGAAGCTTTCTGTTAGACACAAAATTGGAGTCGTTGGAAGAAGAGTTTGAGCTTCAATCGCTTTCACATCGCTGCAATAGATCTTCATACGACATCCCTTTGGTCTACTCTGGGATTGCTTAAGGTTGGGTCACTTTTGCTTCGCCACAATTGACGCTTCAGACAATATTCAATGACCTACTCTAAAGAATGCTTGTGTGTGCTCTGTTTCTATCATCACATTTAATGCTCTGACACATAAACTTGATTATGTAATTCTGCATGTAATCCATGATTCAAATCATCTGAAACTTATAAACAAATATGTTTAGAAGCATTAATAAGTAGAATGAGTATTAATCAAATGTAATCATATATAATAAACAGTAAAATTGAATTCTCGAAGCAGGAGGAACACACACTCAAGTGTTGTTCCACGTTGCTGTTGAATGATGTGTCTCGTAGAAGACTATTGAAAGTCATAAGTTTCATTTTCTACTAAACACTCGAGTGTTCGCAAAGTCACTCTTGAGTGTGCATTTTGTCACACTCAAATGTTAATGAATTATGTTTGTAGAAGACTATTTGAAAAAGGAATTTAGATAAATAACTTTAATTTCTACCAAACACTCGAGTGTTCACAGAGGCATACTCGAGTGCCACACCCGAATGTGCAATTTGTCACACCCGAGTGCTTCTCACAAAAGAGACAACACTCTTGATTCATTAGTGAATGTCATACACTAAACCTGGAAGTGTTTACCTTGCACTTGAGTGTTGAAGTTCACACTCAAATGTTTACCTTGATCCTTGATATTTCCAAAATGAGTGTGAGTGTCAGCGAAACATTGCAAGTGTTGAACTAACACTTGAATGTTCATTAATACACTTGAGTGTCCAACACAACACTTCTAGAAATGAAGCGAGTGTCAGGCATATTCCTAGTGTGTGTTGAACTAGAACTCGAGTGTTCAACACAACACTTTCACATACATGAGATGCGAGTGTCATTCAAAAACTCTACAAATGTGAGGCCAATACTCGAGTGTTTATCTTAGAACACCTCATAGTAGCTTTTTATAACAACTTTTTGATTCAAGATTTAGTTCAAATAACGTGGTACACTTGAGTGTCTTGAAACATACACTTGAGCAACTTAAATCATTAAGTCCTCTTTATTTTTTAAGTTTAATTTGTTATCATCAAAACTTATAAACCAATAACTAACAAAAAGAACTTATAGTTTAAGCCGGTTTAATTTAGTAGGTCTTGTCTCAAAACTATATATAACTTTAATTCATCTTCCAATCTCTTTGCCTTGGCTTATTCTTATTCTTCGTCTTCTTCCCTAAATACATGTATTCTCTTATTGAAGACGACAGTATTGTTTGAGATACTATCAAACCCTAAATGTAGTATCCCTCCCACCAATAAAATTTGAACCTTAGTTCCTCTTCCAAGTTGTTCTTCGTCTAAGCCATATGTCCACAGCTTCAATATAATCTTCATATTTTTTTTAGTGTTTTTCCCCTTTTTGTTCATAATCTCCTCTTTTTTCCTCCAAGAATCAACGGCTCTATTCCATAAGATTTTAGTGTCATCTTGGAAGAGGCAAGACGGATGAGGAAGAAAGCCGAAGTTTAGATATATGGGTGCATCTATCATAATCTCCAATATATTCATATTGAGCCTAAAATCCGTGAGATTATTACATGGGATAAAATTAAGGAAAAATTCTAAATAAATATTATTTGAACTTAGAAAATTTCTAAAAAATGTGTTAACATATGAAAATGACAAATAGGTCTTAAGGGGCTAATATGAGATTTTTAAATGTTGTGCTTTTGCCAAAATGCCTCATAAGTTTTTTAAAAAAAGAAAAAGAAAAAGTCCTCGCCGGCGTCAAAGCTCCACCACCGGTGTGATAGCGACTTCGGCAAGTGCACCGATCGTTACAAGTAATAAAGTAGTGAGAAAAAGATCGTCCCACGAGGAATAGTACTCCAACCACTAATTCGTTATTTCAGCTTTAGTTGGATCAATGAGTAATAGGGGGTGAGTTGTAACCAAACAGAATTTTAAGGAATTTAATCAAGAACAAGCATTCAAGATTAAAAATCTCAAGAACGATTGTTTAGAAAAGATAATCAATACAGAAAAACGCAGCTAGGGCATAGAATTCCCCTATGTTCCTCTAAGTATTTGAATTAAATCCCTACTTGATTATTATTCCCATGATTGACGATCAATTCTCTAAAATTAGACTAAGTCTCAATGTCTTGACGCTACCTTAGTCCGTTATCTTTGAAAACAACCTAATGTCTAGTATTGTTTGGAAAGATTATATAAACCAGAATTATGAGATCGCATAAACTCGTAAGCCTATGTCTAGGTCATGCAACTCTATGATGAATTAACGGTTCTAGTTAAATGCACCAACATCTCTATTGTCATACACCAACCTATGAACAATCTAAAAGGTGATCAGTCTTTAAGAAAGCTTTAAGCAAAGATAATTCATTCAATCATGGTAAATAACGTTCAATAGAGAATTCAAACAAATACTCAAATTCGCATAGGGTTCATCCTTGCCCTAACTACTAAAGAAGACTAGCCAAGCACGGCTAGGTTAACAAAATAAAAGAAAATAGATGAAAATCAGAATTGTTCTTGCGTCCTTCTTTCTTTCTTCAGCCGTCTCGTCCTTCTTCGTTTTCTTCCCAATTCTCTCTTTAACTTCTGCGTCTTGTATGTAGCGTGTCTCTCAAAAAATCTGTTTTTCTCTATCTTCATAACTTCTCCAATATCTGTGGCCCCCACGTCATCAATCATATTCAAATTGATTTCCTTTTTCTGCTCCTTTCTCAATCGCCTAATAACTCCTGCAAGATATAATAGGAAATAAGTAGATTGTATGTTGATTGATTCTTTGATCCTAAGTTTGATTCAATGATGAAAAAGTATATAAAAGATAATTAAATAAGTATACAATAGTAATAAATTTAATTCAATATATATCTCAGAATTGATACTTATTTAATTATAAAATATGCACTTATCACGGTGCCACCAGAGCTCTGAACGGGCCTTTGGCAATCAGCTACCAGAGCTCTGGCACTAGCGGCTGAAGCTCCAATGACAACTTGATTATAGTGATTGAGTACTTGAGTATAGAGATTGACTACTTGAGTTCCCCAAAACTCTATCAAGTGTCATTGACAAGTTGAATAAAGACAATGACAACTTGAGTGTAGTCATTAATAACCTTGGGAACACAATTTGTCATTTGCTATACTCAAGTTGTCATTACCTTTATTCAACTTATGAATGACACCAGATAGAATTTATATAACTTAAGTAGCCAGTCCCTATACTAAAGTAGTCAATCTCATTACTCAAATGATCACCAGAGTTTTGAAAGCCGGCCGCTAGAGTCCCACCAGCAGAGCTCTAGCCCTGGCGAGGGTTCTTTCTTTTAAACAAAAACAAATTTGAGGGGCATTTTAGTAAAGGCGCAACATTTCAAAATGTCAGAATAGTCTCTTTAAATCTATTTGTCATTTCCATGTGTTAACAAACTTTTTAGAATTTTTCAAATTCATATGATATTTATTTAGAATTTTCACTAAAATTAATGATAATTCAAATTCAAATTCAAACAACAACAGCTAGCAAAAGGTAAATCCTTCACTCGATTTGCTGGTCGCCACTTCAAGAGATCAAATTGTAGAGATCAGACTGCAACTATTTCAATAAGTTTGGCAGATGCTCCCTCTAATCCTTAATATATAATTAAGACATATTTAGTTAGTTGATTTTGATCCTAAATATAAGATAAAGCTTTTTCATATTTGTTAATCTTCTCTTAATTTACCCTTAATGATACTTCCATAAGAGAAGGAATTAAGGAATATGAGTAGAGTGTTTTAGAAAATACATATCATATTAATTAACCTAACCAATTTCTTTAATCGAATGAAATTAGGTAAATATGTCTTATATTAAAGACATTAGGATCGGAGTACAATAAATTGCAATCAAGACGCCAAACATTTGGCTGACTATTTGATTTTTTCACGAGTAAATATCCTTTCTGGTCCCTGACAAAAAACACGGATCCCATTTTGGTCCCTGACAAAAAAAATGTCATTTTTAGTCGATGAAAAGGATGAATAAAGGTCGATTGGTGAACATTTTGATCTCTCACAAATTTCCAAAAGGTTCTTTTTAGTCTCATAAAAAGGACGAATAAGGGTCGGTTTTTTGTCGGTGACCAAAATGGGGTCCGTGTTTTTTGTCAGAGACCAGAAAGGGTATTTACTCATTTTTTCACTATTAAGTAAATTTCAAAAGCCGTTGTAAAACCTTGATTATTTACTCACCTGAACTACTGATGATGATCGATTTAGGGTTAGACCACATGCACTGATGCACACACCAAGTTTATGGTCATAAGCTATTCCACGCTTGGAGCTGTTTCTACCATCTTTAGCAAGCAAAACAATACTACCAATATTTCGCATCTAGATTAAATATTATCATGTCAATGCCCTTATAGTTTAGAGGCATCAATGTTCCTATAATGTTTGCGTTGAAAATGGCCATAAATTGTTAAAAATATATAATTCAAACTTTTTAGATATACCGCCGTTAATCTTGTTGATAACACCTTTTTTTAAGATTATTACAAGCCCTAAGAAATATTTTTGTAAACAGTCTGTTAATCGCATGCCGCTGAATAATTAACTATGTCAAAGTTCATGCCAATATGATCTATTCTTTCTTTATATTCTCGATTTATAAATCCAATTATATGAGACGTACCGTCACTTTTTTTTGGGTGAGCGATCTCATATGATTTTTTTTTCACATCTTAAAAAAATATATGATATAAATTTAATAATTTACAGTACAGTATATTTACTTAAATATAGTTGCTTCACTTGTTGAGAATTTAGAATCGCAAGTTGTTGTTTTTTATTAGTTTCTTCATGTGCTGTTTAAGTATATATTTGGTCTTGACAGAGAATATTGATAGGATGTACTTAAATTTTGATGATTCGTACTCATTTTTATATTTAATACTCCCCGGTCCTAATTATAAGACATATTTAACCGATTTTAGGGAGATTAAGGAGAGGAGTTAAGTAGCAAATTCTACACAACGCTACCATGTAGCTCAATTTCAAACATATTGCTGAATTTAAACTGCACAGTCGTTAACCACGCTATATTGGGGTTGTTTGTCCAATTCTTCTCATATCTTGGAGCGTACTTTCTCAATAAGCACCCTTCTTAGAATTTTCCCAGAAGCTGACTTAGGAACCGCGTTGATGAATGTCACCCTTCGCAATCTTTTGTAAGGTGCAACCTGCACAACAAAACAAGAATGAGTGACAACTCACAAATGCACACTAAGCCAATCCTTTATATATTGATGACTATTTCACCACAAAAAGTGAATCCATATCTTCCATCATTAACCAAAGAATCTGTCATAGATCAGTTCCAGTTCCAAGTAAATTAGGTTGCTTTCATGCTAATACAACGCCAAACTTTGTAGAGAAAAAGCTTAAACACAAAATAACCATAAGAGGGATTAGAAGAGATAACCAATTTTCTTGATAAAGCAAGCATTTCTTTAAATCTCCAAGCTCAAACTTTCAGTTCCCTGAGTTTTCATTAACGTGGCGTAGTTTAAGGTATCTTAAATTTACAACTGCTGACTCGTTCTTCAGATTTCTCTTACCTGATCAGCAATAAACTTCTGAATGTCTTCTTCAGTCAGTGAACTATTGGGCGAACGAACAACATAGGCAACTGGGACCTCACCAGCCTCCGCATCAGGATATCTGCAGAAAGGAAGCGGTCCACTCAACTGTGAGTTCCAACAAAAGATAACACAAAACATACTCATTTCTTAATTCTTATGGCCAAGTGAATCAGGTAGAGGTAGAACTAAATCATAAATCTTCTTTCTGTTACTTACGGGATGACAACAGCATCCATTATCTCAGGGTGAGAAACAAGCAGTCCTTCAAGTTCTGCTGGTGCAACCTGGTCATAACAGCAAGTCAGATAACACATAATTCCTCAAGAAAGCTGATAGGAAAGGAAGAGAAGAAAATCAAAGAAGACAAGAATAAACCTTCGGTTAATTCACTGTCAAGGTACCCCCTTACACCCTCACCCATCCCTTATATAGCCGCAGCTCACTAATGGCTAACAGATTGACTGAAATCATTGACATCTATCTAATTATTATATAAAAACAGTGAACATAATTTTTTTTAATTAAAAAACAAGCGGTTAATCGACTGTCCCAACAAAGTAGCATGCACATCATCATTAACCCCATATGTGACAGTTGACTAGGCACAATTAGAGGGCTGAAACTAGTTTTTAATGATCCAAAACTGAAGACTGACTTCCCGAATTCTGATACTAAACTGAACCTAAAGACTTCAATCTTAAAGGAGGTTTCAAATATGTCACAGGGTATTTACGTATGTAGGGCATTCAGGGTATAGTTCTCTAAATCATATACGCAGCTGATAGGTTACGAACCTGAAAACCTTTATACTTGATGAGTTCTTTGATACGGTCAACAACATAAAGTTGCCCTTCCTCATCAAAATAACCAATATCTCCTGTATGAACCCATCCCATTTTATCGATAGTTAACCTGGTGGCCTGTGGATTGTTGTAATAACCTGCAATTTTTTTAGTGAAATTGGTATTAATTTCATGATATCACCAACCTGATGTAAAATATTGCCAAACTGCTTTTGAAGAAAAGCAAAGAAAGTCACAACTCATAAATCTTGACAGAGTGTTGAGCAAATCAACCTCTTATAAATTGATGCACAGTAAAAGAAAACGTTTAAAGAACAGCAATGTAGAATTTCATAGAATGGATTTAGCCCGTGCCAGACATGAATTGTGCTAACTGAACAGATATACCCCCAGTTTAGATAATAGCATTGACAAACCCGTCTGGCCTTAAGAATTCTCAGTGCTAAGGAAAGATTCAAGTGCAGTGAAATAAGGTAACATTGTGCAGCCCATTGTGACATGGTAGTTAACTCTACCTTGCATCATATTAAGACCCCGTACCCATATCTCACCCAACTGACGAGGTGGGAGGGGCTTCAGTGTATCCACACTGATTATTTGAGCCTCAACTCCTGAAACGAGCATTCCTGCTGAACCACTATGACGAATACCCATCCTTTGATTCTCCACAGATACAATGCCGCAAGTTTCTGTCATACCATAGCCCTGAAAGCACAAGAATAAGGCCCATATAAAATAATAACACACAGCACGCAGAGACGCCTTAAGCAACAACTGGCTAAAATACCTCACTATCTATACTAACATTACCAGTTTGTTTTAACGATGCCTTCATCGAATATTGTCAACTGTACTATGTTTCATGCGATATATTAATGAACCTTTCATCTAGTGTCCACAAGTATTTCTTCTAATTACTCAGTCAAAACATAGCTGAGCTTTTTTAAAAAAAAAAAATTAAAAACTCAGGAGGCTTTCAGCTGAGAACAGCAAGTCCGTAATCTGTTTTATAAATATAATCTGCAAAAGATTTCGAGTTTATGATATTATGATTTCCTGTTCGAATTAAAGTCGTCCAACATACAAGTTACCTGCAAAACCAAAGCTTGGGGGAACTTTTTAGCACACTCTTCCATCAATTCTTTCCCCAGAGGAGCAGCTCCGGAACCAATTTGCTTCAATGACGAAAGATTATACTTCTTCACCACGCTCTGCTTTGCCAAAGCCAAGATAATTGGAGGCACAACCCACAGACGAGTTACGCTATACTTTTCAACGGCCTCTAACATCATTTCGAAGTCAAATTTCTTCATAGACGCGACTGCATTGCCCCTCTGAAGCTGCGCGTACGTAATGACTGCAAGCCCAAAAATATGAAACATCGGGAGAACGCAAAGAAAGACATCGTGTCTCTCGTTAGCCAACTCGTCGTCCATGCCAATCATAAGAGAGGCGGCTATGAAATTCTTATGCGTGAGAATCACTCCCTTACTAACCCCGGTGGTACCGGAGGAATACAAAAGCGCCGCCGTATCGCTCTGTTTGACATTACTCGCCGGAAATTCCGTTGGTGACCCTGCAATTTCAAGCAATTCATCGAAGGTCGTGATCTTCGAGTTCGGCGCCACAGGGAAGGGATTTGGGAACCCAAAATCAGGGAGGGGAGATTGAAACCCTTCACTTTGTCCCACAGTTCAGGAACGGTAATCACGAGCTTGGGATTGGAATCTTTCACCTGCTTGGAAATCTCCGCCACTGTGTACATAGGGTTGGCGGTGGAGGCTATGGCGCCAATGGCGGTGAGGCCGAGGAAGCAGACAGGGTAGAGGATGGTGTTGGGAGCAAACAAGAGGACGACGTCGTTTTTGTTGATGCCCAGATGTCGGAAGCCATGGGAGACTTTGACTACCAAGGACTTGAGCTGAGCGAAGGATAGAGATTGGGAGGAATCGGCGTCGAACAAGGCAGGTTTGGTGGGAAAAGAGGCGACATTTCTGAAGAGAAATGAAACGAGAGAGAGATTATCGTCCCTCGGAATGGCGGGAGTGGGCCTGAGAGACCTGTAAATGCCATCCCGGCCATAACCAGATCTCTGCATCGTTCTGGACCAAACAATAGCGTGCTCGATTGCGTGTTGGAGATTGATGAGACGGAATGCTTATTTCCCAACTCCCCCTTTATTTCTTCCCGCTAAAGATTTTACATGTAAGTTTAGTTGCCTAATCTCTCATATGCACTGTACGAGTATTATGGAGCGCATGTGGTGTCTGCGACGAAATCAATAATGGGAGAATCCGTGTCAAGGTTTCAAAATTACAAAAAGGGCTCCAACAACTTTCACATACCAAAAAGGGCCTAGGGCCTTTTCTGGTATAATCGTTAACAACTAAAACAGCCAAATTGACAACAAAATCAATACCCGTTAACAACTAAATCAGTCGCATTAACAACAATATTTTAACAACTAAATCAGTCACTTTAACAACAATATCAGCCCGGTTAACAACTAAATCAATCAGATTAACAACTAACATTTTAATGAAAAATCCCAGAAAAGGCCCTAGGGTCCTTTTTGGTATGTGAAAGTGGTTGGGGCCTTTTTTGCAATTTTGGACCTTAATTAGGCCTTGGTACAGATTCTCCCATCAATAATCACTAAATTTACGTTGAATTTCGTGCCTTTTTTTTGTCTGTATCTTATCCTACATAAAGTCGCAGTTAATTATGTCAGCTCTGAAAACGATATCGATATGGTCAAATAATAGCACGAGTACTTTTGGAGGGTTAAGAGAAAGAGCTCCAAAATGGGTGGATTTGGAAAGAATTTAAGGGTAAGAACTAAGAAGGGAGGAAGATAAGAACAAAAGGGAGCAAAGTCTTAGGCCTAACAGATAAGGGAAGACAAATAAAAGGACGATGGAGACAAAGTAGTAGTAACTAAGATGGTTACGACACTAACAACCGTCTTGTTCTATTGCTTGAATTGGTCTTATTTATAAGTCCTTTTTTACCAAAACACACATATCAAGGAGAGTTAGTTAGATCAATGATTGTGGGGTAAATTTTCAATTATGCCCTTATTTATGAATGAGTATCTTTCAAGTTTTTCTTCTCTCTCTATTTTCGTTCGGTATCATTCAACTCTTTCTTCTCTCTCTATTTTCATTGGTATAATTAATATGGGCAAAATTGTCACAATCTCATTTATTACCTAAAAGAGGACTTATAAATAGGACCAAATTTTTTGACCTAATGAGACTTATAAATAAGACCAGAGTGGTATACAAGAAAACAAAATATATTTTATTTATAAAAAAAAAAAAATCAGTAAAACGCAATACGAATAAGTAAGAGGGACACTAAACAGAAAAAATGATGAAGATAGTGTGTATATGAAAAAGGTAATGAGTGCGTGGCAAGATCCCTGATTCCCACCTCCTCAGATACACATCTTTAGAATGCAATCCCAACGCCACTTGTCATGACGGATTACATCCGATCGAATTCGAATATGATAGGAGTATTGTTTAAATTGTACTCCACTCGTTAAGATTTATTGTCTTAAATATAAGATATAGTTTTTATGTTTGTCAATCTTTTTTTAATTTAGCCCTATTGATACTTCTTCAACAATAATCAAAGAAGAGAGGAGATGAATGAATTAAGGAAGATATCGATGATTTTTTAGAAAATATATGTCATATTAACAAACTTAACCAACTTCTTTAATCTAATCAAATTAGATAAATATGTATTATATTAAGGATAGGAGGAGGTATTAAAATAATATAATATTTTTAATTTATTAGTTTTTACATTTTAAATTGGGTTCACATTCCATATGCTCATCCAAAATATAAGCATGAGATGCTCATCCCTCTATTTGGAGTGGAGACCATTATTTTATTTTATATGTATTTGGAATAAATTTTATGTTGCAACCCTAAAATTTTTTTTCACCCAACATCTCAAATAAATTAATTTCTAGTCATGATTCAGAAATATATTTTTTTTAACACTAGTATTTAAGTTAATTAATTTTTAGTGTATGTAGTATTTTTTAAAAAAATAAAAATAAAAAACCTCTTTTTATTTAGGAATAATAAGCATCCCATGCTTACCTTTCGGATAAGCATGGGACGTGGATTCGCTTCATGTATGTGGACCACATACATGACAGGATACAAATTAACCCTAAGCATTCCAAAGCCAACTCGTGACATACCCAGGAGTATCTTGAGAAGGAAATTCCCAGGAGGCCCTTTTTGTTGTTTGACGTGAAAATGAGTCTTTTAAAAAAGGGTTAAGATGCATTTTTACCAACAAATTATAATGAAAGGAGCATCTGGCACAAATATTTATTAAAAGTATCTTAAATACAAACAAACAATTAAAACAAGGTAAAAATTACAACAGCCGTTTGTTTTTGTTTTTATGGTCGCTTTATGTGACTTTATCTGATGATGTGGCAAAGTGAAATGGGTGATTTGGAAATCCTGTTTAGACTTTGCCTATACAAACAAACACCAATCGCACAAGATTTTTTTTTTTAAAAAAAAAATCATTAAAACCGATTCTCATAAACGTCAAAAATACAAACGGTGAGATCCCCTCTAAGAAATATGAAAAGGTGTGAGAATCTTATATTGTGAAAGCCTCTGAAACACTCAACTCCAGAACAAGTCCTGCAAAATCCAGCCATGAAAAAAAAAAACAAAAAAACAGATTCAGACCAAAATCTCAAACAGAAACCAAAAACCCAGAAATAGGGCTTAACGAAGATTAGAAGGGGGAAAATCGTAGAAATAAGTAAAAATCTACAAACCTTTTGGATCTCAAAGGAATTGAAGCCGTTGGGTTCACCAGATTCAAGCTCTTCCTGGAAGAACAGAAAAGCATACAGCGAATAATAGAGCACACAGAGAACAAGAAGAGCAAGGAATCAGACAAAACAGAGAGCTTCAGCGGAGCTCCAATCACTGCCGATTCAAACCTAGACGACATAAAATCCTTGTACTCGGACACTGTTTTAGGAGAAATCTCGAGCGAAATCTCGAAATCTCTCTCTCGCTCTATGTTCTTTGTGTGCTCTTCGCTGCAAAGAGGAAAGTGTGAAGTGAAGAGAATGATAGTATTTAAAGAGGAAAAGAGAAAGGTAGGAAAGGAAAGGATGACAAACCAAGGCAGCGACGAAGCTCGATTTTCTGGTGCCAGATGGTTCGTACAAAAGGAAGCTCCGTTTCCATACCCGACCCAATCGTTGGTAGTACTGTTTAGCTATGAGGAAAGATTCGAGGTCAGATTTTACCTTGTTCTTCATATCTATTTCCATGGCGATTGTATCCAGGGTTGACGGATGCGTGAACGAAACGGATCTCCACCTGACATTCCCGTCGCCGCCTATGGATTGTGTGCCAGCATTCATGTACAGCTTCAAATCACGTTTCCCTTGCTGATCCACATGCGCTCAAACTCCGCGTCGACAGCAGCCACCTGGAGGTTGAAAGTCAGCTGAACGTCCGTGAAAAAAAAACAAACGGCTTTGTGTTATTTACCTTGTTTTAATTGTTTGTTTGTATTTAAGATACCCTTAATAAATATTTGTGTCAGATACTCTTTTTATAATAGTTTGTTGGTAAAAATGCACCTTAACCCTTTAAAAAACAAAGCTAATTTCACCCCGTGAAACAGTGCTGGTCGATAGCTTTTACTTTCGGTGAAGAGTGGCCTTCGAATGAACCCAAGTAGATTTCTGCTAATTTTATTAACGATTCTTTGATTTTTTTTAAGTTCACGTAGGGATTATTATTATTTCACTTATTATGAGTACATACATGAACTTTCATTCTTTAAATAAGTAATTATAAGTTTAATTTCTAATTTTTATGCATAAAACAAACTCAACTAAAGGAGCTCCTCATACTTCAAGATAAATTAGTTTATTTTAATGATGAATGACGACACTCGTGCTTTTTTAATAAGTATGAAAAAATCTCAAAGTTCAAGCAACAATATTAATTAGAAACACTTGGCAAAGAAGAAATATTATAGCAGCCCCGTAGTTTTCCTTATGATTTATATCGTTGACAATTCCGATTCTATATTTTTTTGATGAGAATGATTTGCTAGTTAAAATACGAACAACGATAATGACATATTCTTCTAATGTTCTTTGCACTATCATAATTTTACAGAACTATATATATATATAGTCAGTGGTGGAACTACCTTTTGCCAGTTGGGGCCTCAGCTCCGGGCCCGAATTGACCTTTTAAAATTTGTTAGTATATATATGTATTTATTATATAATATTTTATTTGGCCAATAATTTGACCCCATCTAATTTTTTATCTTCTCTATAAAGATGATGTTTAGTTCATTACTAGATCATTGTACTGTAAGAGAAAAGTAAAATTCTTATTTGAGATATCTACCGAAAATGTTAGTATCATCTTATATCTTGTTTTGATTTATAATTGTCGATTATTATTTATTTGTATTTTCAATGTTATGTTATACTATTTAGTAAATACTCATTCTGATTCTTATTATAAGCCACCAGCTAACAATTCTCACAGGTCAATAAAAATAGTTAAAGTCGTTAAATTTAATTTGTCCTAAAAATTAAGTAATTTTCAATACTATTTCTACTAATTACACTAAATTTTAATATCATATTAATTATTGCTTTAACTCACTATCCTTTTTCATTATGGGTATACATGAAAAATATTTAATGCACATTGGAAACATGTAAGTGCCTTATAAAAAAACTAAATACACTTATTAATTGGTGTCTTGTAATAAGAACTAAAGAGGATAGTTCAATATATTTTTTTTTTTGGATCTGGCTAAAAAAAATTATGGTTCCGCCACAGTATATAGTATGTTGAAATAAAATTGAATTAGAGTACCTATTTTATTTCCACATACTATAGTTAAAATATTGAATTCAATGCGAATGCGACCCATTGGTCGATTAATGAATGGCGACTTTGTCAATGCGAGCAACCTTGGTTTGTTTCTCCCATCGAACAAGAACATCCGATCATGTAATATCAGGTAGCTAGTGCACTTATTATTTTCGCCATTTAGCTGGAATACGTCTTTGCTTATTTTTTTATAATACTCATATTACCTCCAGTCTTAAATATAAGATATAGTTAATTTTTTTAGAGGGGCAAAGAAACTTATTAAAGTATTTTTATTTTTCTTATCCAAACTAATTAATATACTCGTAACTTATAAACTGATACTCCCTCCGGTCCTAATTATAAGACAATATTTGAGAGTTGGTTTTGGTCCTAATTATAAGACAACATTCTAATTTTTGTCAATTTCTTCATCAAATCCCCCATTTTATTCTCTTAAGTGTATTTAGATTTTGATGAGTAAATATATGTGGATGAGTAGACTCTTCCAATCAGTAAAATTTTTAAATTATTGGATTTTAATTTATTTATCGATCAGCTGACATTAATTTATCAATACATATATATAGACACACACACACACACAAAAATATGTGTGTGTGTCTAGGGACAAATATATAATATAGACACACACACATGTGTGTGTGTGTTTATATATATATGTATATCTGTATATATATGCAGTGGCGGAGCTAGGATTTTTTATTTTTGTCCACACAATTAGTGAAGGGGATTCGGAGATTTGGGGGTCCGAATTTTTTTTATAGGAAAATTTTAAATACATTAAAAATTAAAAAATATATAAACACATACTCAAATACTTGACTTCCATGTGTATAAAGAGTGCTATGCAGCTGAACATACCAGACATAAATCCACAGCCATGGCCAACCCATCACCCTCCTTGATCTGCTCTCGGCTCTCCACATCGACCCTGCAAAATTTTGCCATCTTTATAGGCTCATGCGCTTACTGGTTCACTCTGGCTTCTTTTCAACTACCAAAGGTGACGGGGAAGAAGAAGTGAGATATGACCTCACACCTTCCTCTAAAATTCTCCTAAAAGACAATATCTCATGCTTGTCTTCTCACGCTCAGTTACTTCTTAGTCCAGTTATGGTGCATTCATCGGAATCCTTGAGAGATTGGTTTCACGGTAATGAACCCACCCCCTTTCACACTGCACATGAGGTGGGATCGTGGGAATATATCAGCCAAAACACACCTGTGTCTACGGCAAACTATATTCAGCGAACATATCAGTTATTTTAACAAGAGGACATAGTTTCTGTACTGCAATAAATTGACTACAACTAATAACACACTTGCGTAACAATATTCGCACTGCACAGAAACTTGTGTCTGCACCTGCTGTCACTGGCGGTAGTGTAGCTCCGCCATTGTATATATGTGTACATATATGTATATCTGTGTGTGTTTGTGAATGTGTGTGTACACACACATATATATAAATTTGTGTGTGTGTTTATATGTGTGTCTATATATATATGTATGTGTAGATATATGTGTACGCACGTGTGTGTACATATATATGTATATATACTAAAACTATTATTTCAATTAAAAGCATGTATAAAGGAAAATTATAGGTCGGAGAAGTATGTGGTAAGGGTTATTGATTCACTTTTACTTATGTCATTTTAAATTTATATAATGGCATTTTATGAAAATGACTAAAATTAACTAATTTATATACAAATGATCATAAACATTACCAAATATAATTAAAAATAAATTTATATTCGTACCATATTGCTTTATTTTTGGGAGAATCCTCTATAAAGACGGTTGAAATAAAAAAATCCTATATTAGGTTGGTAAACTCAACAAATCTAATTTAAAATATTTAAATGTTAATTATTTTCTAATAATACTTCTAACCCATCGTCCAAAATTTAAAAAAAAGGGAAGTAGAAGTTGGATGTATAGAAGAAAGCTTTAACCATGGAATTGCTAGCGGCCAGAGAAAAAAAAGTATTGCATATATAAAGGACCGTACACTTCTTATTCCTATAGTTGAAGGGGCTTCCCATGAATACTATCCCTTTTCTTACTCCTTTAAAGAATTCAGGAGAATCAGAATACCCTCGGTTCATAGGGGAAACTTTCCAAAGAGCTCTAGAAATAAAGATAACTCCCTAGAAAGAAATCGCGTAGTTGGCAGAAGTTTGCTCTTCAAATAGTACATATGTTAACTAAAAAGGGTTAAGGAATGAAGATTTAACATTATAATCAAATTACTGTAGTATTCTTTGTCGATTTTCTGACTATGTCGAGGCATCTGATGAATTTTCTGCCGTTAGAGTTTTTATGTAGCACATAAACAATATTATTATGTCTCTGATTTTGTTTTTTTAAATAACTAAGGGATATAGAGGTAATTTGACCAAAACCATAAGCCCTTAATTATGTCACATAACCTAATTAATAATTTATTAAGTTTAGTAACTCATATTAGAATTTAGATAATTAAACTGTTTTTATATAGTATTTTTCTCTTTATTTTTTGAAAACATTATTCGTAGTTCGAAGAGAATATTCTATCAATATTTTTTAAAAATTACATGACTACAATATAGGATATAGTTGGTATGAGCGAGTGTATAATTGCCTTGTTTAAGATGAAAAGTTCACACTCAAAAATTAACATACACATATGTGAATGTGATATAACATATTATATAGTGCTCTGTTTTACTACCTCCGTCCCTAATTATAGGAGCAATTTAACCGATTTTGGGAAAATTAAGGAGAGGAGTTAAATTAGTTAATTTTACTCATTTTCCTAAAATGTCCTTATATAAATTTAAAATGACACAAGTTGCCCTAATTATAAGTGTTTCTAATTTGTCTTACGCTAGATATCCATGACATATTAGTTTATATATGTATATTAGTTGCTTTTTATATAACCACGTGTATACATATATGTGTGTGTGTGTATACATATAGATCTATCTACATACATAGAGACACACACGCATAGATCTACACACACACATATATATATCTATATATGTGTGTGTGTTAATTCACACATATATATCTACATATATATATATTGACACACATAAACACAAATATACATATATATGTAAACACACATATATATAATGCTCCTAATAATAAGTATAAATAGGGGTATTATAGGAAAAAATTGACAAAAGTTAAGACTTGCTCTTATAATTAAGACCAAAACCAACTCCTATAATTAGGGACGGAGGTAGTATAATATTAGTATCATATATCACACTGGGGTTCAAGTCGATAAATCATGCGTCCATCTCTAAGCAAAACAATTAAACAAATATGCATCAGAAGGGAAAGAGTTGAATTGACCAAATTATAATTTCTTGAGCATTATTCATGTTTTATCTGGGAGGGTATTGTCTCGAACTTTTTATTGAATTTTGTAAGAAGTTTTCATTTCTGATGTCACTTTGTGAAATTTGGTGACAAGATTATTGGACTTAAGGACAAATCATGGCTTATTACCTTAAAAAAATATAGCATTCATTGTGAATATTTTAAATTTTGTACGTACCAATGTACCATAATCTAATTTAGGTTGCTATGATATCAAATTGAGTCATTGTGTAAATCTATTAATGAAGTATTTCGCCATACGCACATAAGACTATAAACGTGTTTTTAGTACAAAAAGTATACGTGAAACATCCAAAATAATGCAACAATACCACATCCGTGGAGTCAATCAGTGTTGACTGTTTAACAAACAGGTCGATAAAGAAAATGTTGCAAAAGTACATATATGATATTTCTGAAATTAATAATAAAAAAATGTCATGGTGTTAAGGGAACTAATGCCAACCAATCCCCACATGCCTTATATAGGGTTGCTTTTTTGATAACTAAGTTTTAGGAGAGGGGTTGGGCTCACCCACAGTTAAAGGGCAGGGGGTTTGGAGCTCACTCTGCAAGGAATTCAGAACTAAGAGTATACATGTCTCCACCTTAGTCTGGGTTATTGTTGCTTCGTAGGCCCTCGAAATATCTCCTCAAATGCCTTGACCAACTCCAAGATCGAACCCTCTCCCTTTTAGTGAACCCAAAGACAAGGGGTTTATATAGGGTTGCTTTTTTTTTTTTTTGATATAAAAAAGTTTTGGAGGGGTTCGACATCAGTCCCCCACCAAAGCTAGGGCACAGCCTAGGGCTCTATGAGCACTTACTGGGGACTTACGAGATCGCCTACCAAAGGAGTCCCAGCGACGGCAGAGGGGATCGAACCCACGACCCAAGGGCCTAGTCCTGGATCCCTTACCATCTATGCCAACTCACATTGGTTTTATATAGGGTTGCTGCACAGGAACTTCATTGGAATATTAAAAATGCTCATGTAGGCTGTTTAGTTATTTGGGCTTTAGCCCTTTACCAAGAAAACACAATTTTATTTTAAAAAAACAAAGCAGTACATTTGATTGGTCTTGGCTGCTTTTTTGTCCATTAAACAAAAAAAAAAAATTCCGTTCACTTCTATGGGTAGCGTTTTTTTGGTCAACTTTCTATGGGTATCGTTGACACATCCGTGGCTAAACCGCAAAAGGCCCAATCCTGGCGTTGCCTCTGCCTATGGCTTCTCTCACTTCGGTCGCCACTGCCTTGTACCGTGCTGGTATTTCTCAGTTTCGAGTCATCACCAAGCCCGAATCTCTTTTCCATTCACATCCAACTCCGTTCTCATTCACTGCCAAAACAAAGGCACGACGAAATTTCCTCTTTTACTAATTTTTTCCTCCATCTCTGGTTTAAATATTCTTATTTTAATGTGTGTGTGAACTTCCCCTTCCTGCAGAAATCGGGCGGATTCCGGTTGATTTCAATGGCTGCGCAACCCAAAGAGTCGCCTGCCAACAATCCCGGTCTTCAGGCAACCCCTGATGAAGCTACCAAGGGATATTTTATGCAGCAGACTGTGAGCTTCTATCCATTATACCGTATATTTAATTTCTGTATGACTGTGGTTACTTCATCGGTTTTCTGTTATAATTTTAAATGTGCGTTTTTAAGCTCTCAATTGCAGATGTTTAGAATCAAGGACCCAAAAGTCAGCCTTGATTTTTATTCTCGCGTCTTGGGAATGTCGTAAGTGATTCTTTTGAGCAAATTTTTTGAAATGATCGAGTATGTATTTCTCTTTTGATGATATTCAAGATGAGAATCCCAGTGTACCTGTTTCTTCTCTTTTGTGTAAGATGAACTGTAAAGAGTATTTATTTTCTATCAGATTTTTCATTCAAAATCATGGTAAATAGTGGCAAATTGAGATGTTTTATACCTTAGCTCTGTATGGTCTGACAAGCTTTACCCAAGCTCAGTTCTTTTTGTGTAAATACTGATCGGAAGTGTAAGGCGTTGCATTTTTCCGATTTATATAGCTGCAACTATCATATGCCTAACAACTAAACTTGGAACTTATTTGAATTTTTCACTAGTAACAGATATGTTACTTCATGGATGATGATAACGTTTCTCAATTATTCAGGTTGCTTAAGAGGCTGGATTTTCCAGAGATGAAGTTTAGCCTGTACTTTTTGGGCTATGAGGTGAGACATATATTGTTATGCCCTTTTAATCCTTCAGTTAGGTAGTGACTATTTGGCTGCATGAAGCAGCTCATTAAAATGCAAAATGCATATGCTACGCAATTCCATCCGTGCTTGTTCAGCAATCTCAATTTTTTTTTAGGAGTTTAAGCACTTGTCACTTCAGATTCTCTAAATTCAGTCGAAGAATTCACAAGTAATCTGTATTTTCAAGTTTTAACTTTATGGAGATGTTCCTGATCTTTTTATTACCTGTTTTGTGGTGTAGGATCCTGCAACAGCTCCAAGCAACTCAGTTGATAGAACTGTGTGGACTTTTGCTCAGAAGGCTACAATAGAGTTGACACAGTAGGGAATATAACTTGAATGATTTATCTCAATGTTTCTTAAAATCATCTACTAATAGACCAATGTACAGCAATTGGGGTACTGAAAGTGATCCAGAGTTCAAAGGATACCACAATGGCAATTCAGAACCCCGTGGCTTTGGTATGCAACACTTTTATCTGATTCTAAAATATCTGGACTTGTATGATTTGGCTCAAAACATTAAACCCTCTTTGGTTGGCGGGAATTTTTAGTCAGGAAAGGGAAAGGGAGCTGAAAACTAGATTTTTCATGGTTTGATATGCCTGCTTTATTGATGAGGCTCTTTGCCTATTTATAAGCGACTTACAGACGCAACAATGAATTCAAATGAATAACAACCCCTAGATTTAGGAACTACTCCCTAACAGACTGCTAGTTGATCTTCCACTTAATTCTCAACTAATAATTAAATAAAATAGCAGCAGTAATTAAATTAAATCGACCAACTTATTCCTCCCTAGCACGTTTATTTTTCCTTGAATAAGTCAAACTAAAGCTGCTATCAGTCATATCATATCACACCATTCATTTCAGCTTAAATTCCTACATTTGTTAAACTTCGTAAAACATGCATTAATAATCTCTGTAGTTGATTTTTCATTACTGCTATTTACTGGTAGTATTTTACATTGAACTTTGTTTCAGGGCACATTGGCATCACGGTTGATGACACATACAAGGCATGTGAAAGATTTGAGCGTCTGGGAGTTGAGTTTGTTAAGAAACCAGATGACGGTAACAAGCTTCTAAGTCCTTCATTTTAGGATGATTTGTGTGCATGGTCTGTTAATGCAGCTGGTCAGCTCTCTTAATTATTTACTTGTCCATATGGAAGTACATTTGTGTATGATGATTTGATATATCTAGGAATGGTTGTCAAGTGAAATATAAGAGTAAATTAAGGATGAATGGTGGATTCTAATCATAGCAAGTTGGAT
This sequence comes from Acacia pycnantha, assembly GCA_025563575.1. Classification (NCBI taxonomy): domain Eukaryota; kingdom Viridiplantae; phylum Streptophyta; class Magnoliopsida; order Fabales; family Fabaceae; genus Acacia; species Acacia pycnantha. Next base: position 172,121 of record JAMWYP010000219.1, read on the forward strand.
TTAAATTTAGTAGGCTCTAGGCTGGTCATCGGGCTTCATGGTGTTAATCTGTTTGGATTTCAATAATTTCTGAGGAACAATGTGCAGGGAAAATGAAAGGAATAGCATTTATAAAGGATCCAGATGGTTATTGGATTGAAATCTTTGATCTAAAAACAATTGGAAATGTAACTGCTGGTGCTGCTTAAGATGGCGCCATGCCACCTTGAGGTAGGCAATTTGGTTTAAACTTTCTGTCAGTATTATTATGAATATTGTTGCTTTGTTGATGATGATGACGATGATGGCAAAGATGAAAAGAAAAGAATGACATTTTTTTGGGTTCGGATTAAAGTTTCGGTTCTTTATTGCAGGCGGGAGGAGGGCTTTGCACAGACCGGATTTCATCTTTTCTTAGCTTCGTATGTTGTTGGAGTTTTTTTTTGATATAATGTTGTTGGAGTTGGGGGTCACTGCTTGGCTGTTATTACTTCTATAGCACTTGTTCTATGCAACCTCTATTAAGTGGTGTATAATTTGTGCTATTCTTGTATTTCTGATTTCGAATCTGCGATTATCTATATGACGTTTGAAGAGTCAAATGCGCCCTCTAGTTTTTTAACCAAAAAAAAAAACAAAATACTCCCTCTGTTCTTTTCTATGAATATTAGTTTATGGAGAGGTGGAAGAACTTTAAAGGGTGAAAGAAAGAAGGGTGCTATTTTGACCAAAAAAAATAAGGGTGCTATTAAAATTAAGTACTGTGATAAATAGTATGTGAAATTTTATGAAGGATCTTGCATTAAAGATCACAGAATCTTGTAAATACAATCCGAGAGATTACAAGCGTAGAGACCATGCATATTTGGCATAAATATACCAACCTCTTTTTTTTTTTTTTTTTTTAAATCTCAATATTTTGTAAGTCTGATCACTAATGGACCAAAGCTTTTAAGCCACTTAAGTTATATTCTTATCCGTATAGAGCAAACATCTAAAAATTTGCTCAAATTATAGTGCTCTATTATTGAAATTTACAGGCGTAATTCTCTCAACACACACGGAGGCGTAAAAATAGAAGCTATAAGCATGTTTGGAATTATTTTTGAGGGTTTTAAAAGTACTTATTTACATAAATTAATATAAATCTCTTCTCAGATATTTACCTCATACACTATAAATTACAATTAAAGAGGTACTTTTTGAAGAAGCCAATAATCACAATGGTTTTAGAGATGCAGTACAAGTGGGTGGAGATGATGAGGTTGTCGTCTATGAAATGAGCTGATAAGAAGGGACAAAGAACTTGGGAGGTGCTAGCATTCCCAAGAAAAGGCTGATTATGACATATTTGACCACAAGCTTTTTCACTGTTCACAAATACGTCCTTCTTCCTTCTCTGCCATACCTGATTTGTTCCCAATCTCCTCCAGTCATTCCCAAAGTCAATGCCGAATCACCATCTTTGACTTGAAAAACCCATCTCTCCAATAATCCTCCTCCTTATTGTGCTAATCTCTGGTTAATTGCTTGCATTAGCAAGCTATTGTCCATATATACCTGCCTCTTTAGTGCTCACATCCATGTCAACTTTTCATATCTCTTTTGTTTATTCGAAATATCTTCCATAATGGCTTTGAAAGATCCAGGCAACATGTAAAAAAGTTGGCGCCCAACACCATTTTATCTGATTCTCAGTCCTCCATGTCGGCTCCACAATTTTCAAATCCCTTCCCTAATTAACATGACTCTTCTACATGCTACTCTCTCCAATCTTAATTATAAGATTAGTTTGACTTTTTTGGAGAGATTAAATAAACTAATTAAATTACTTTAAAGTATTTTTATTTTTTTCTCCCAACTAATTAATTTGACTAATAAATTAATATGTCACTCTAGTCCTATTTATAAGTCCACTTTGACCAAATCTCACATACCAAGAAAAGTTAGTTGACACAATGTTTATGGGGTAAATTTTCAACTTTGCCCTCATTTATAATTGGGAATATTTCAACTGTTTATTCTCTCTCCATTCTCATGGGTGCAATTAATATGGGTAAAATTGTCACAATCTCATTTATTACTTGAAACTGGACTTATAAATAGGACCAGAGTGATATAATTTAAGGATACACAACATATAATATAATTAAGTAACTTATTTAGCTTCCTTAATTTCTTTGGGTTAAGGTGCAAAAATGCACATGTGTTTTACTCCGAGAAGCGTCCAACACCAAATGCTTTTTTAGATACAAAAATGACTACGTGGTTACAAATTAGGTGCAAAAATACCATTTGACCATTAAATTTGACTTTTTTTGCTGACTAGATGATGACTTGGCTTTCAAATGTGCAAAAATACACATGTGGTTTGACCAAAAAAGCGCCCAACACCAAGTACTTTTTTTAATTTAATAATTTTATTTCAATTAAAAGAAAATTATTATTTCTCTAGGTATAATTCCTTGGAGGCCAAATTTTTTATTCTGATTTATCATTTTGGGAAGGAGGATTTATTCAATGGGTAAAAAGGATAAAAAATTTATTTAAATCAGAAGAAAAAATTTGACATCCCAAGAATTATACCTAAAGAAATAATAATTTTCCTTTAATTGAAATAAAATTATTAAATTAAAAAAAGTACTTGGTGTTGGGCGCTCTCTTGGTCAAACCATATGTGTATTTTTGCACATTTGAAAGCCACGTCATCGTTTAGTGAGTAAAAAAAGTCAAACTTGACAGTCAAACGGTATTTTAAAATCTAATTTGTAACCACGTAGTCACTTTTGCACATAAAAAAAAAAATACTTGGTATTGGGTGCTCCTCAGATAAAATATGATTTTTTGCACCTTAACCCTTTTTAATATATATATATATATATATATATATATTATTATTTAAAACAGATGGTGCGGATTCATAATTTCACAATAATAGAGGGACCCAGAAGTTATCAGATTAATAAAATACCTTTCATCACCTATTAGCCCAGTCAGACTAAGTATAGATTATTATTAGTATGAGGGTGATTAATTAAATAAGTAGTAAGGAATAGTTGTTGGCGCTGAAGCAATCTTTGTCCCAATAATATTATATGGGAAGTACTGTTTGAAATTATGCGTGCCTCTGGGATGAACAAGAAAAACCCCACAAGACTATATATATAGGTCGCCGACAATGGTCAATCAGAGTCCACCAGCTGGATTTTTTTTTAAAAAAAAAATTCCTAATATTAATACGCACTAATTAATTCATAGGCGGATCCAAGATAGAATTTCTGATATTTTTTTTTTTTTTTAAATATCTCTAACACATGATACTCCCTCAGTTCTTAATTATAAAACTAAGTTGACTTTTTTGAAGAGATTAAGGAAGCTAATTAAATTACTTTAAAGTATTTTTATTTTTTCTCCAAGTCAATTAGTTTGACCAATAAACTAATCTATAATCTAAGGATACATAATATGAAATGCAGAGGCGGAGCCAAGAATTCAAATTAGAGAAGCGCGGAAATTACATAATAGAACCCAAATATGTATGAAATTACATTTCAGCCCTATAAATATTTCAATATGTTCATTTTAGTTTCTCTATAAAACTTTTAGTGGAGAATAAATTAAAAATATTAAAATTTGATGAGACTGAAATATAATTTTTTAAAAAATTGAGGTACTATTTTGTAATTTTAGGGGCAGGGACCACCACTAGCCCCTCCCTAGTTCCGTCCCTGATGATATGATAAAATAATTTATTTAACTTCCTTAATTTCTAAAAAAAGAATCATCTTATCCTAATATAATGAAAGTAAAAGCCTCCAATCCCTATGAGGCAATAATCAAAGGGTGTAGTATTCTGGTAATCCATCTAACATTTGGTGACAACTAATTAATATAATCTTAATAAATGATTTTTTTGGGGTCAAAATCTTAATAATTGATTAGACCAAACAAATTATACATGTATTTAATCTGTCAGACTGTACCTTGGGCCATCCCTTTTGACCTTTACACTTCACTAGAAAAGACATTCCCAGCAGTCAGCAGAGGCAAAGGGAAAAAAAAAAACCTTTATAATATCACTTGCATAATTTTCAGGTTTATTAATCGCACTTATGGAAAAGTCCGATTGTGAAACGCGATTTATGTTTGGATGGGTGGTTGCATAAGTAGTTAATGGTTCGAGTCCGATTGGATCAAACTTATTTGGAATGACTTATGGATAAGTGACTTTTAAGATAATTATAAAAAAAATTAAAATCAAAATTACCAAAAATATAAAAAATGTTAAATTACAAAATTTGACAACACTAAAATACATAATTTGATCATATAAAAATATCACATAAGTAATCATAAGAGCTTATAATAAGCTAGGAATTGAAGCTTTTAAAATAAGCTCAAATTCAACCATAAGCTCGTTTGCCAACTTTTTTCACCCAAACAAAAATTTAGAAAAAATTCATAAGCACTTATGATAAGCTCCTCACATAAGTTCTTCCAAACAAGCACGAATCTATAGTACAACCAAAGAACAATCCTGTACATTTTTTCTAAACAGAAAAATGTGACAGTAATGCATAGGGTTTAACACAGCTGGCATCCCAAATAGTTTTTTTTAATCAAAATAATTAATAATAAGAATGGCTGGGATTATGCACAGTGAGCTGAAAGGTTAACACTTAACACGTTATTCAACCCCGTATATAGCTTGCTATTCTTGTCCACCGAATAAAAGCTAATATATTACTATTTGTCTTGTGCTTTCTTTTTTAACTTCTTGCAAAAAAAAGTTCATATAATTAATATAAATAAATTATTCTTTCACTTTTTTAAAACTTTTTTTTAAATGATAATACACAGAGGGCTATTAAATAACTAAATACTGTATATATCTAAATTTATTTTTGAAAAGAATTATAATCCTTTTACTCATGATGAGATTTTTTTTCTAGATGAGTCAAATGAAAAAGGATTCGATATCCCTTAAATAAGTTCTTGAATTTAAGTTTTATGAATATTAAAGAATCATGTCAGGAAAAACCTTCTCTCAGTTACAGCTCGATGTGGTCTGAATCTTGATTATGTGATTGCAGTAATAAATATATACATCGAACGGATTTAAAAAGACTTGACTTACGTCCATTTAGAAGGGTTTAACAACGCTAGACAGGATTTTTTTTTTGGCTGTTCCATTAATAAGCTTCACAATTTATGACCTATGAAAGCATCGTTAGTTATAAATTTCATGGCTTGCTGTTACTGTTATGATAGTACAGCCTTGAGCCTATATATATAGAGAGGAAGAATAATGAGAGTTATGGACATTGACTCGGAAATAACTAAATCTCAGTTCAAAATAAAATAATGTTTAGTTGAAAACTTTGAGAGCTCAATTGAAAATAGTTAATAAATACTGATTGGTATCATGATTATATTTTTGTAACATCATCGTATTATTCTTATAAATTAAAGTCACAAAGTATTATTGTAGTTCTCTACCTTAAATTCCACACTAGACTCCAAAATTTTGCGTCCCGCTACTCACCATCATTGCTTTCGGTTTATTATCTGAGTTAATGTTGAAATCTTTGGCATAAATTAAAGTCACAAAGTATTATTGTTCTCTACATTGAAATTTTTGGCATACAATTTATCCAAAATAGTTAAGAAGCTCTTGACCGAGTCAGAGTTTCCACAAGATTCTTCTGCAGGGTGATTGATTTTGTTGTTTTACTGGTTCTTTTTGAATAATAAAAGCAACCATTTTCGATGATGGGGAAAAAAGACAAGCTTGGGAGACTGATTTTCTCTAATAACGAAAGGAATGTATTTAGTATATATAACCAGCATTAACAAAGATATATATGTAGTGTTTTTTTCACTGTATATAACTAACTAATCGAAGGAATAAAATAAACCCACCAGTTACCATTTACAACACGCCAGTATATATCAGCACCATATTAGAATAATTATTAACTATATAGCATGATAAAAAAAAAAAAGGATCATTACTAATTGTACCATTACGCTATATACCTTGTTTATTTAACGTGCGCAACTAAGTAAAGTAAGGCACTAAAGAAATATACTAAAATAATGTACGGGGTGGGGAAAGAGAGAGGGGAGAGAGCAGGCTAATCTGTTTTGTTTCTTTCTCTGCGCTTTCTTTTGTAGTTCGTACCATTAAAAGATATTAATAATAAAGAGAAAAGAGAAAAAGTTTTTTCCCCTAGGTCTGTATAGTTTTCAGAACGAAATTTGCGCAAAGAGAGGAGTTACAAAAATCTAACTTTTTTTTTTCCTCAAATACAAAAATCTAACATCATTGTCATGGTCACAGAAAATAAAAGAGTGGAAGGGAAAAGGGAAGGGGTATTACTACCATGTACTGTCACAATAAGAAGAAATGTTTTTGATTTCATGAATACACTTAGACACACTCTCACACACAGAACCCCAGAAACTGAAAGTCATTTCTGAAATATCTCTACCTCCCTCCCTTGCCCCATCATATCTTTCTGATTTTACTACTTCCAGTCACTTATCAGTTTCGTTCAGACACTCATCAGTAGTAATAGTACATCATCCCTTCCTCTCTCTTGTTTTCCTCAATATTATTATTATTATGACCACTGATCATCTGCTTTATCTCCTCAATTCCATACTCCATTAATAATGGGGTTTGCCCAAAGTACTGATCGCTTGGCTTCTCTGACGATGCCCACTGGTTAATAATACTAGTTTCACCTCCGGGCATGAACTTGTTATTGTTGCTCAACTCGTGATGATGATGATCAAACCCACCTTTACCATTGGACAAGTTGTTGAAGTTTTGATGGTGGAATAGATGAAAACCCATCTCATCTTGTTTGACGTCTCCTCTGCCTCCATGGCTGATTTGACTGCAGCTTCCATCTGATGAAGTGCTGCAACTTCCTTCACTTCCAAACATGTTGTAGTAGTATTGCATTGACGGACTGACCAAGGAGGCTTCTTGGTTTTGAAAATAAGGAAAATTATTGGTGGTTGAAGGCATAACAGAAGTGGACTCTAGGCCTGTGAAGGATATAGTTGATGGGCTAGGGTAGTAATAAGAAGAGCTAAAGTCTCTGTATGATGAAGTAAAAGGTGGGTTTTGATGATCATTACGAAGATGAGAGGATTCATGAAATAATGTTGCAGGAGGTTTATTCCTGATCTGGTGATTAGACGATGGAGGAAGCAAACCCATGAGCTTTTTCTTGAGCTTGGTGTTCCAGTAGTTCTTAATATCATTGTCTGTCCTCCCTGGCAACTGAGCTGCTATAATTGACCACCTGCCATTTATATTATTACTTATTTATTCAACTTAATAATTAATTAACTTCCCCAGAAGAAAACGAAGAATTGAAGCCTGTTTATAAGCTGTCAAAGCTTTCAAGTTTACAACTTCAATCAAAAACCCCAACTTATACATATATAGGCAGGTTCTAGATAGCTATAAGGTTTCAGAATAAGGGGGGGATAGAAAACCTAGTTTATTACTGTGTCTCTTCTTTTTACCCCTTTAAGATAGATTTTATCAACATTTCACCAGCGCATGTAGTTGATATAAAAGAGGAAAATGATTCTCTGAATGAGATTGTTGGCCAGAGTAAAGAACAAAGTAAGAAAATTGACACTAGTAGTCTAGTTACCTGCTTCCAATATTAGCATAGAGGGTGCATATTATTCTGTCTTCATCATCAGAGAATTCGCCGTGCTTAATGTTGGGCCTCAGATAGTTGAGCCACCTCAATCTACAGCTTTTCCCACACCTTTTTAGACCTGTATAAAGATCAAACCACCAAGGTTTTTCAGAGATCTCAGTGGGAGAGAGATAGCTAGAGAGATATTTAATTAAATAAGAAGAAAAGGCGAGAGCTTTATTTATGTATTACCTGCTTTCTGAGGAAGAGCGATCCAATTACCTCCTGTTCCGTTCTTCTCTATGTACTCTTTCAGCTTTGTGTCTTCTTCTGGTGACCATGGCCCCCTCTTCACATTTGCTTTGTCACAGCAAGGAGCTCTTCCCATCTCTCTTCTGTTTCTTCTTCTGCTTCTCTCTCTCTCTCTCTTTCTGTGATAACTTTGATGTTCCAAAGTCTCACTTTTCTAAATGAACTTTGGCGGATAGGAGAGATTGTACCTTATAATAAGAGACCTGAGTTTTGGACAGTTTCAAATGTATATTTTATAATAGATGGATAGAGAGAGAGGGGTGCTCAAGTCAAATGAAAGGAATGGCTGGCCAAATTAATTTCAACTCTTATGGCTGTGTAGTTTGATTTCAGACAAAACTTTACTACATCCGTCCCTAATATCTAAATATAAGCCTCAATTAAATTTTTAGAAAAATTAAGAAAAATGGTTAAATTATTTTTTATTTTTTTCCAAACTAATTTTTTTTTTTCTGAAACTGATATATAATATAATGAAACACATATGATATAATTAAATAACTTATTTAGCTTCTTTAAATTCCTCAAAAAAAGTCAACTGAATTTCATGTTAAGGACTGGGGAGGGTATGCACTCATATTTGTGAATAAAATTTCTTATCCAAAAATAATAAATATTTTTTATTGTAGTATATATCGAATGATTAAGTATTTAAGAAAAAAATATTAATGTTTGATTAAAAATCTGTATGTGACTGGCTCTTTGATTAATTAGATGGAGGCAGCTAATTAATTAATTAAATGAACAGAACATATATAAAAATGTTCAACGCTGGTGCCCATGAGAAATTTCACACCCTTTGCTTCCCTCAAAAGAATCCAAAGTTTGTCATACATACTTAGAGAAAACACATGACAGGGAAATTGAATTGATAGATACAGCTACCAGAATGGTGACACTTTTCAAGCACAAGCCAAATGATGACCTAGTTTTCCTCTGCTTAGTGGCCTTCTTCCCTTCATATTTTATATCTCTTAAGAAAATAATGCATTGACACCCTGCAAAAAAGTAACACAGACAAGTGTGTGTGTAGATAGATAGTTAAAGAAAACAGAACAGGACAAACACGAGAGACTTTAAAGGGACGCATAATAATTATACTGTAAAGTAACCTTACACGTTATTACAAGCTAGCTAACTGATCCATATAATGATCATGTACGTAAAGTTGAGAAACAAAAAACAAAAAACTCATCTGAGCAATTAATTATTAGACTTTTCATGAGTTGTTGTTATATATATGGAAAGCACAGTGGAAAAAGGAGGAGGGTAAGCACTGTGCAAGTTTGTAGGCAAGGTAAGTGATGAGAATGATCATATTTGGAGATGGAATCAGATTCCGTGGTGGGCTTTAATGGATATTGAATACATATTTCATCTGATTCAGGTGTGTTGGGAGATTGACTAATCAATGGTGTGGTAGCTTGTGCACATCATGGTTTGAGTAAAAATGTGACACATCGAGAGAGAGTAACCAGAAATATTGTGAAAATTTGGCAAAACAGTGTTCATAGATTTGTGCTGCCTCATTATGACACTCCATATATACTTGGGACTACCTCTTTGTTTGCATATAGGAATAGAGACCTATCCACTCTCTCTCTCTCTCTGCAACACCGGCCTCTCCCATGTAGCTCCTTCCATTTCGTAGCCCAGGCGATGACGGATCATTTAGCTAATCCTCACCCCGTTATATTTACTTATACACACCCCCTCAAGTATTAAGCCAGATAACTTTTTTTAAGGGGTTAAAAAATTTACTTAATCATACTATATATATTTAGGACTGAAGGTAGTATTGTATATCATTATATTATATCTCATTTTATAAGTCAGATAAATTAGTTTAGAGAAAAACAATAAAATATGAATATTTTAATGTAATTTATTTAGATTCCTTAATCTCTCCAGAACCAGCTTTTATATTAAAAATCAGAGGTAGTGTGTGTGTATATATTTATATATATATATACCTCCGTTAAAATTTTCTTGACCGTTGCAATGCCAGGGGGAGAGGGAGAGTAAAGGTTATATTCTGTGGCACGGGATGTTCAAACTTAGATCTATGGCTAAAGTTTTCGAAATTTGCTCATAATCCACTCACACATAAGTGAATTATTAGCTTCCTAGTTCCTTTTTATAAGTGGATGTGCAGTTGGCAGGATCAGTGCTTAATTATTGTAGATGAAACCAATCATTAATTGGAGTATTCTTTGTTTTAAATATGTACAGGTATTATATTCCCCGATATAGCTGATTGGGCAACTCAACAGATATTATATACTAATCATACATATAAGATAAACGGATTAAAATATAGAAGGGTGAGTTCCGTATACTACTTTTCAATGGATTAAACTGTAGTTTTCAAATAGCCATAACTCATAATTAAGATTTCGGAATACTTCCAACCATGTAATGTTATCGTTAATTATATATAGGTGTATATATAAGGAAATTACTACAAGATAATCAATTAGAAAGAAAATGAACAAAATCCTTTTGTAACCTATCACCTTAATCAGGTGCTCAGCATCAAAACAGGAGATAATTGAAATCCGGGACGATGAGCATAAAATTATTATATATTTTCTCAGCTGGGCAATAATAAGGATTATTATTTATTTTTTTGCCAACAAAAGGGTAATTATTAAGCGCGCGTTATGAATTTAGACTACAAAATGATTGATATGTAAGAAATTAGACCGGATACTGTGATGTTCCTGTTTATATATATATATATTTAATTTAATTAAATCAACTTTCTTCCTTAGTCGTGTCATTGCTAACGTGATCCTACATGTATAGTGCTGCCAACCACCTATACTGCTGGGCTTGCAGTTCTCTGAATCCGAACTTTAAAATTTCATGCTAAATATTATAAACTTATTAAATACGTGACGCATATGCATAATCCAATAATCCCAATATTAATTAATCCCTCGTATGTGGTTCTTACATTATTCTTTTGTTATGTTTCCCCTCTTTGTCTGTTGGATCCGTATCGATCGAAGTACTTCTTCAGTGACACAGTCCAAGGTTGCATTTTCCCATGATATAAAGCCAGTACGCATCAAGCTTTGATCTTTTAGACATTACATTTTTCTGATTCAAAGTTTTATGTGGTCCTTGCAGAGCCGTTCATCATGCACGTACGACAGCTAATTTTATTAACATGCTGGGTGGGTGTCGGAAGGTATATAATCTAGCCATGATTTTTGTTCCTTTAAAAAGAGAGATTTTCTTTTATAATATTTTAAAAGAGTTTTGTTTGTAAATCTATATTTTTCTTATATGTCAGAAGGTATATATAATCTAGCCATGCTAAGATTTTGAAGTAAGGTCGACTCATATGTGTTTCCCACATGTTTCACCTTTTATGGTTGTTTCACTCAGAAATAATGAAAGGGCAGACAGGAAAATCAGTATTTGCTAAAAGGAGATCGAATATATAATGGTCGCATAAAGTGAACTTTAATTTATTTAGATTAAAAGGTAACATAATCAACAATAGGAGGCAGGTTATAGGAAGATGGAGATACGTTTTCGCTTTACATTGAATCTATCTATATTCGTGTTATGCTAATATGATACCTGCATGTTTGTTTGCACTTTGCTATATATATATATATATCACTGTGTATAGTAGTGCTTGCTTAGAGTGACATTTCGTGCTTGTCGTCCACTATCTAAATAATTATATGGCAATGATTATCTCTAAATTGAAACTTGTCGCCCTCCTACGTATAATAACCTTCCCCACGCGATTAAACTAAAGTTCGACTCTTAAATTTGTATTTATATTTTTGTCCTTTCTTTTGTACAAGTGTTCTCAGCATATTGCTCTTTAGAATCAGACTAGCTATAGGCAAATTTGATTCCCAACCCAGCTGGCTAGAACTTGCCAACTACTGGGTTAGCTCCGGACAGAGAAAGTGTCCTTTCTTTCTTTCAGCTTCTGTGGATACGGGACTGAAAATTTGGTTCTGCCTTCTTCTTTTTTCTCTCCTTGAAAATGTTCCAAAAGAAGGATGAGCAGATAATAATGAATACTCATATGACACACTATATAGGTATGTGTCTACCAGGTTTAGGGTCTGTCTTTATTGGACTAAATCTCTTGCTTGTGCACTCAAAATTTCAGTCCTTTTGATAGAATGTGATGCTGTATAAAGTTGTGACAAGTAGCAGCATCAATCTAGTAGCAGGTTTTGGAGCAGCGATATATAAATATAATATTTATATTATGTGTATTAAATTTACATGGCTTCGATCAGTTAATACCACCAAAATAGTAATTACATGTTAACTAGTAACGTAATTGTTTTTTTCGCAAGAGAGAACGCATTGCAAGTGGGTTATTCCTAATATATAGCTAGCTATCAGTATCAGAGACCAAGAGATATTAATTAATGGGTAATTGGCTCTGTAGAATTAATCATGGACTTTAATAGTGCATGCATGTGCATTTAATGATATGAATGAGTAGTTCGGATACTATTTCCAATTGATGATTTAATTGTTATATTAATCTACATACAAAGACATATGAAGATGGACCCCAGATCCAAATGTTTGTTGTATTCACAGAGATATGCTACAAACAAATAAATAAAAAAGTATCAAACAGATCAGAGCACTAACAAAAGGAAAAAGTGAGAGCTATTTTTCGTAGAGTTACGTTGTAACTCAAAATTTTTGTCCAGCAAGTAAGTTGATCTCTGTCTTGCGTCCTTTTCCACCTCCTTGGGGAATCTTGGAGTTGAAAAAAAACACAAAAAGGTCTTCATCATGCAATTCAAATATTAGACATAAAATTCTTGAAATTATTAAGTAAATATTAGTAATAAAATCGTCCCATCGTATTCACGACGCAAACTATAGCTTAATTAATATAATAAAGTAATGAAAAGTGAAAGTGTCATGGTCATCCGCATTGACTCTCGAACAGAAAATGATCGCCTCACTTTCTCAACGGTTGGCAAACTAAGCTGGACATTTTCGTAGGCTTCCATCGTTTTCCATTATATTATTACATTATTAAAATGGATAAGCAGTATCCGTGTCGACTCTTCATTTTCTCCCACCTTGTCTCATGTATTTGCAGTTGTGCCCTTCTTTTGCTGGCTTATTTTGATTACAAGCTTGTTCCGTAAAAAGGAAAGACAATATAATATAGTATATTGTTTTCGTACGTACGTATGTATAACGTATGATGAAGCTCATCATTTGGGTTGAACTTGTAGAACTTGGAAGGAGTAAACCTGGTTAGAGAAGGAGAGGCAGGTAACCACTTTTTGTAGTATTTAAAAAACAACAATCGTATATGTTGAAATTTTGAGGTGGCACTTTGACAAAACACGACATTGTGGGAAAGTTCAGACGATCGAGATGGAAATTGCAATTAAACTGCCCAATGTTTAGTGGGAATTGAAGATGCGCGCGCACACACACATTATAATCCTCAGTGTGTGAGCGAGTTCACACAATCACACGACTTTTAATTATAGTCTAAACAAGAGAAAATCGAGCATAGGTAAGTAATCGTGAGATCTAGAAGATATGTAGAAACATGGAAACTGTATTGCTTTTCAAAAGATGGGAAGATGCATGTAATTAATTAATATAAGCGCGTGTTCATACGACTTTTAATAACAACGTAACTCTACACAAAGAAGAAGGTAGAAATAAACGCATTTTAGTTTCAAGTTTTCCCACAGCAAAAGTCTGCTCTCATGAAGGAGACACGCATTAGAGATTACCATCACAGGCTTATAATAAGTAATTTGAATTTTAAAGATTAGTGTGATTTCAAAAGGATTAGGGCCGGCTCTGACAAATATATCAAAATATGCAATTTATGAAAGATTGTATGTGATACATATAAAGAAATAACATGCATGCATGTATGTATACAGTTGGATGGCAATTACAAAAAGTAGGATAAAATTTTTTGTTTTTTGTTTTTAATACTAGTTTGGAAACTAGAGGAGGTTTTCAGCAGAAGAATAAAAGGGGTAGCAAGGAAGGGGTTAAGTGTAAAAATAAAGAGCGTAGGGTACGGTATTGGAATAAAAGACCGGGGAATGAGTTTTTTTTTTTTTTTTTAGAATCTTTTTAAGGCATCAAGAGATGAAGAAAATGTTAAAAAAGTCTCACAAAAAATTCTGATATAAAAAGAGTTGTTAATCATATATTGAAGGGATTGTCAATAAGATGTTTTTGATATCAAAATTTTTGGTTGGACGTTTTTGATATTTTCTTAGTGTATTGGGTCCTTAAAGGATTTTTCCCTTTTTTTATATTAAAAAGAAAAGAAAAGGGAAATGGAGGATAGGGAGGTGAGGAGAGAAGATAAGAGAAGGAAGGAAGGGGAGAAAAAGTCAAAGAAGAAGCAAGTGAGATTCGCTGGCGGAGGTAGGTGACGTCACAAGTTACGCCCGGTGCCTGCCACGAAGCAAGTAGTCGCCTTCCACACCCCACACCTCACTTCTTCAGTCTTCGGGTCACAGCTCCCCCTTTTTTCTCTCTCTTGTACTTAATTTTAATTTTAAGATAATTTCTTATAAATTTTTTTTGATATATTTCTTATTTTAAATATAAGACATAATTTATAATGTATATATCCTATATTTAGTACATTTGATTTCATTCTTAGTAGGCCGCACGTGCAAGCACTGTGCACATCTCTCTCTCTCTCGACATGAATATAAGCCCCACACCGAAGCAAGTGTCTGGTCAGAAGTAGAAGGGAGGAGTTAGATACGGCTTTTGGTTTTGATTTGTTGGATGACATCATATATATATATATATATAAGAGTGGTGTGTACATGTGTGTGTGTGTGTGATGAGATGTGAGAAGTGTGAGAATGGAAAATGGACCAATCAATCAGTCACCTCAAAGTGTGTGGATTTTCCTACTCTTGGGTTCACGTACGGTCAATTTTACTAAACCTTGTTTCTTGTTATTATTATCCATCCAGTACTTTCTGAGTCCGACAAAATCAAAACCCACTCCTTAATTGCAATGCTAAACAACTCATCGCATGAATCTGTTTGATCAAGCTAGTTAAGCTAGGTTGGTGAAGATTGGTTTTGCCAACTTTGAATTTCATGCCCCCTATTTGCTCTACCCACTTCCTCTTCACTACCAAACAGCACACACACCATTTCCTCCTCCTCCATCGCCCCTCCTCTCATCTTTTGCTAAGTGTCATCTCCACATTGTACCTCCAAATATCTGAACTAGAATTATTCAACATTGTCTTTACCAGAAAACTCTTCAATCATCATTAACTGTTAGCCAGCCCAAGGAGGTTGATAGAGTCCCTGTCTATATAAACAGTACTGTTACGGCCCAAATCCATAACCCATGTGTTATACCACTGGGTCAATTTTCAGTGCTTTAGGCCCAACTGAAAGCCCACTTGTGTATCATAGTCCAAATACTAATTTCACTTGGGAAATTAGTAAAAGTCAACCTGGATGAGGTTAATAAAAACAACTCAACTTGGGCAATGCTCCTGATCAAAAAAAAAAAAACTTGGGCAATGCTTTCCGGAAATTGGCTCCCGAGCCACCTCTTTATTTACTGTAAAAATTATAAATAAATACCATTTGAATTTGTAAAATTTCTAGGAGTCTCTCAAATTTGTAAAGAGACTGAGAGGTGCTAAAAACCTATAAGGGATATACAAATTCGAGTAAAATTATCTTTTTGCCTTTAGTTTCAAAATAAATTTTAAAAAAATAAAAATACCTTCGTCGGAAGGTCGTCAGCCAACTGCGAGGGAGTGGGGTTTTGTTTTTAAAAAAAATATTATTTGAATGTGTGGGGGTGGGGTTCGAACCCCCCACACATCATGGGACTAAGTGGCCCACCAGTCACCAGTTGGTATTTACAAATCCTGTAACACCATTTACAACATTTTTTTTAAGTTTACATTTTTTTCTCTCTAATACCTCTGGTGGGCCACTTGGCCCATGGACCCCCAACCCCCACACATTCAAATTTTTTTTTTTAAAACAAAACCCAAAAAAAAAAAAAACCTGTGGCCCTTTGGTGAGAGTATTTTATTTTATTAATTTATTTAAAATTAAAGGTAAAAAAAGTACTTTCACCCGAATTTGTATATCCCTCATAAGTCCTTAATACCTTTCAGTCTTTTTACAAATTCGGAAGACTACAATTTCAGAACACTTTTAACACTTTTAAGGATTTTACAAATTCAAATTCAAATGGTATTTATTTGTGATTTCCCCGTAATTATTCCTGGGTCAATGGCTCCTAAGTCCTTTCTAAATCCCACGCCATCTCACTTCCCAGTTCATCTGCCACTCTCGACCTCCATCTTTCTTCAACGATGAACAAGAAGTTGAAGACACTCTTGGATTGCTTGCTTCCAATTCTTCAAATCCACGCCATAATACTCCCCTTCCTCTCTGTTTCGTCCCTTCATCTTCTTCAACGTCGGATCGCAAGCCTGTTCCTCCTCCTCTTCCCATTTTGCCCATCCCCAGTGCTTTCCAGCTCCAATGGCAGCTCAGTGAAATGGCCCTCTTCCTCCACTTTGGAATGAACACCTTCACTGACTCCGAATGGGGTACCGGCCGTGCCCATCCCTCCCACTTCAACCCATCCAATCTCAATGCTGCTCAGTGGGTTCGGGTTGCTAAAGAATCTGGATTTTCTCGAGTACTTTTAACTGCGAAACACCATGACGGTTTCTGTTTGTGGCCCTCTGACTATACTGATTACTCTGTGCGATCGAGCAAGTGGAGGAACGGAACCGGAGATGTCGTCGCTGAGTTGTCCGCCGCTGCCATGGACGCCGGCATCGGTCTTGGGCTTTACCTTTCGCCTTGGGATCGGCACGAGCCATGTTACGGGAAGACTCTGGAGTATAACGAGTATTATCTAGCGCAAATGACCGAGCTACTCACTAGGTAATTCAGGTCGAGCTTTATTTTCGAGTTCTTTCTTGTAAATTTCCCCGATTTCAGGATTCGATCTATGAGTATTGTATTGCCTATTGGTGATTGGGCGTGTTTCTTTTATATTGATAGGATCCATGTTGTGCTAATTTTGCATTCAATGCTAACAAAATTAGGTTCTTGTTCTCTGTGCATCTGATGATTAGGGACTTTGCAGCGGCTTTTGCTATGGTAGAATTCATATTTCGTTTCATGATATTACGCCCCTATCAAACGACCTTCATTTTGTATAACATGCTATTGCTTGTAAACTGCATGACTAAAGATTATGAGGTTGAGTTGTGCTTGTGTCTTAGGGTAGTTGAAACCTTATAGTTGGTTCGACCTGACTAGAATTTTGATTGCCCCTGCTCTCCTGAAGGGTCTCTGACAATCTGCTACTCACGTGCATTCCATTTTTTTGATATTGGAAATAATTCAAATACCCAGTCTGTTTATTAAACCAGGTACGGAGAGGTTGAGAATGTATTTTTGGATGGTGCAAAAGGGAAACGAGAGAAGGACATGAAATATTTATTTGATGGTTGGTTTTCTCTGATTCATCAGCTCCAACCGGGGGCTTTGATTTTTACTGATGCTGGTCCGGATACGAGGTGGATTGGTGATGAAGATGGTTTTGCGCCTCCCACTTGTTGGTCTCCTTTCAATCGGAGTGCGGTTGTAATTGGTGGTCATAACCCCCAGTGAGTTATCTTTCATTCAACATTCCTAAATATAATTGTCCCTTCTTTATAATGGAATATAAATTGTTCTCATTCAATTTTTTTTATTTTTTTCCCATTTGAATGATATGGTCATCACTTATCACTGAGCAACATATAGTTCTGCCTAGTACATGAACAAGACAGAGATTTAACGATTGTGATATTCAACATTTGACAGATACTCAGGCAGAGGAGATCCATTTGGTCAAGATTGGGTACCTGCTGAGTGTGATGTCTCTATCAGACCTGGTTGGTTTTGGCATGCTTCTGAAGTTCCAAAATCAGGAAGGACTCTCCTTGACATATACTACAAAGCAGTTGGTCGAAACTGTCACCTTTTGCTCAATGTACCTCCTAACACTTCAGGCCTCATTTCAGATGAGGATATCCAAGTGCTTCAGGAGTTCAGTGAGATCCGCAGGTCCATATTTTCCCGTAATTTCGCTCTGAATGCTCTTCTTCGCGCTAGCAGTACCCGAGGAGGGGCACAGGATTCTCGTTTCAGTCCTTACAATGTTCTTGAAGAAGGCATACAAACGTACTGGGCCCCTGGGGTGAATCAATCGACTTGGATACTGTATATAGATCTTCAAAGGTTCGTATCATTCAACGTTCTGAAATTACAAGAGCCTATTCAAATGGGACAACGTGTGATTGAGTTTCACCTGGAGACGCATAATGAAGATGAAGGGGTATGGAAGAGAGTTGCAACAGGAACCACTATTGGATATCAGAGGCTGTTACGATTTCCAGAACTGAAATCTCAGCACCTGAAGCTTCAGATAGACAAGTCTCGTGCAGAACCATTGATTGCATATTTTGGAATTTACATGGATCGAGTTTCCTTTTCAAGCGACGTGTCTGACAAAAATTTAGTAGGCCATTTCAATGGCAGCCAAGTTATTCGCAGTACTACACAAAACTATTCCCAAGTTGCTGCAATGTAGATTTTACCCCATTTCTTTCTTTGTGGTTGTAATTTTTGTATACAACATTGCACATGAAAAATATTACGAGTAATTTAATTTTGGTTCTTGCACAAATCCTTAATTATGGAGATTGGAGAAGATAGAAGAGCATGATCTTATAACCACGTCAAATCTCATTTCACGTTGAAACTTGAAAGATATTTAACAAGTGCATGGTGCTTTGGCACGGTTCAAATTATGAAAATGCTTTCTAGTTCTGACATGTTGAAATTTTGCAGGATCTTAGAAAACAAAAGTTTGGGCTGATGTGATACAAAGTTGTCATTGATAACAGAAGCTAAGCAGAGGACTCTCAGGATCATGTTATTTTAACGTCTCGCAACATCCTTGCAGCCATCGAGCCATATCTCCTGGCTTCCCAGTCAATGAGTTTAGTGTTCGGCAGGGTTGTCTCAACCTTTTCTCCTGCAAAATCAGACCCTTTTTCTTCTGCAACATTTTCGTCATTAATTTTGTCTTCTCCACTAGTTTCAACGCCATCAACTTTCTCAGCAGGAGCGAGACCTGTGTTTTCTAGGCGCTCTGTCGTAGGTTTTGATCCCATGATGAAGAGCTGAATACTAGGATGTTGGAACGTCTCATCCATCTGAACATGTGAACTCTTCAGTCAGTGCAACTCCAAACATCTCATTAAGGTTAAAATCATCCTATACCCAGACAATCGCACAACATCGAACTGTACAGCCAAGTAAATAAATAAAATACCTTGGACTTTGGAACAGTCTTTACATCAAAGGTTTTTTTCCACATTTGAAGCATCTGCTCATGGACAATGGTGGAACGGATCTCACAGCCCAGCTTCAAGATGAAAAAAAAAAGAAGTCCAAAGCTGATAAGAAAATAAGGAACTATTGAAGTCTGCACGGTAAAATAAGCACACGACATCAAAATACTACCAAAATTGTCGTCCTAGGTCCAGATAAATCAACGATTGTCTGCAGCAGAGGCTCCAGCAAATGTTCTACATAAACCTAAAGAGGGTTAAGTTGGGGGGAAATTAGAACAAAAGAAGGCCAGATCAAACATTGCTCGCCAAATGAAATAACAAGGAACAATGCCTATTTCACAATTCAGTGATGACATCATCAAAAAATGAATGCTTGTGTAAGCAATTATTCAACAGGGAAGTGACATTCATTCTGCCTTACATGCAGAAAGGTGTGGTTAACACTTACAACATCAGTGCCGATGATGTAGTCAAAGGGAGGATCGACAGCCATAATGTGGTCCCTGTCCCCCCATTGTAACTCGGAAACCTTGATTGAACCAAATGAATCTATAAAAGAATAGAAGTCTTCGTCAGATGCTATAATTCTAATTTGCAGGTTGGTAAATAGGCCAAGACCAAGTACATGCATGAAAAACAACTCCTCTCAGAATGAAACATGTTTTACAAGTTCAGAAAGAAATTCAGCTCCCACTTTTCACAAAAACAAAAACAAACAACGCCCCATGGCATATGGAAACGTGAACGGTTCAAAAGTTTTCAAGACATACCAGGATTTGTCTGCATGACCCTTGAAATATTTCGTTCGACATTTCTCTTTAGTATTGGCAAGACCTCCTTTTGGTCTGTCACTATAACATCACACCCCAGCAAAGCCATGCCTGCAAATGAAGCACAGATCAGAACAGGCATCACCATTACACCAAAGCAGGGAGCTTGAACAATTCCAACCAAGGAAAGCAAGTAGGTAGCCTGAATTAATTCAAGGAACAAATTTTAATTCATTGACTACAATATTAAAACCCACCAAATCCAGAAACTCCACAACCAGCTCCAAGTTCAATTACACGTTTTCCTTTAAGTTTAGCTGGGGAAAACTTTCCCTTTCTGCAATTTTTTTCCTGAATCCATAAAAGATGCAACCTGCGAGTTAAAATCACTATAATTCAAAGATATAACTAGATCTTTTAAAATAGACACTTTTTGCAGAAACCAAATGGCAAAACCTAAAGAGTAATAAAAATGAAATTTCAGATCATTCCCTAGCCTGACAGGATCTAAGTTCAACTTAGGACAGCATTCCTCTCTCTTCCTAGTACTTCCTCAGGATCTAACATACTCCTCTCGATCCTTGTTATAAGGCACCAACTAGCAAGTGCATTTGGTCCTTTTATAAGGTACTTGTTTGTTTCCAAGGAGCATTAATTGTTTTTTTTTTTCCCCATGTATGCCCATAATTAATAGTGGTAGTGGGTAAGAGTAATAATAATATAATACTAGAGTTTAGTGCAACTAATAGGGGTAATATTGGAAGTGACTTAAATTTTACGACAACTTTATTGACTTTAACTGTTTTTATTGGTTCTGTGAATTGTTAATTGGTGTCTTATAATAAGAACCAAAGGGAGTAGATACTAAAACTATAGCATAAGAAAAAGAAATTGAAGATGAAAAGAATGGAAGTGACCATCATAGAGGTATTTTCCAGTCTTTTAGATATTATTCAGAACCTAGAATAAATTCAATCAAGGCTTACTTTTATTTCTTCCTTCATCTAAAAAGGCCCAAAAGATACACAAGTTTTACCGATGCTATAGAAATCAGGAATTTGAATAGCAAAGCAACTAAGTCCTACGAATGTAGAAAAATTATGGATGCAACAAAAATTATACATTCATGGGAAAATAAAAGGGTATCCAACTTACTAGAAACTTGACAAACACAAGTGATGCATCCCATACAGTAGTTCCCAAGTGCTTGGAATTAGGATCCTACCACAGTCAAAATCCATTTACATTGTCAGAGAATTTATGGAAAGACCAAAAGAGACGCAGGAATATAACACCGAATACTATATATATAAGAATCATCAAGTTTTAAAAACTTCAGTGGATAATTATGTCTGTTTCACTGAATAAAGGGTAAATACTTCACCTGTCATTATTCTATTAATCTATGAGCATTTTAAAGTTCAAAAAACTCAGACCCTATAGGCCTTAAACAGCAGAAATCATACCTGAGAAAATTGCAACTCATGGCCCAAAATCTCCAACGGCATTTCAAATGTTGTCGGGGAATTTACTCTGGCATGATGATAATAAATATTAAGGAAGGCAAATTTTAGAACACATAACAAATTCTAGCTAGAATAGGAAGGGGGAATAATCTTCATAATCCCATAAGGCCATAATCATTACAGCTCTACACTTACAAATACACATTAGAGTCTCAAAAATAGGAGTAATTTTATGAATCGCAATTCGTTTTATTTCATATAACTCGTTACAAAGCGTACCTGTCTGGCTCCATAGGGCCACTGTCAGTAGTAAAATTAAGCTTGTGCAACACAGGAAATTCTAGGAGCTTTATCACCGAAGCAAGGTCATATTTTGCTCAGAACTAACTGCAACAAAATTAACAATTTCATTAGTCAGAACAAAGAGAGGGGAGGAGGAAACACTAATCTCTGATGGACTCGGAATTTTGCCCCCAATAACTTCAGGTGTGGAGATTCTTTCTTTAGATGACTTCAGATCATTAATGAAATAGATTCTAAATTCGTGATCTCTCTAAGCAATCACCATAATAACATATTCCATGACTGGCGTTTCAAACTATAAGTTTAATGTATCCGAATTTTTCGTCTTATACCTAGACCCAGATACGATTCCCCGAAGTTAAATCCTAACTTGGTCCAAACCAGAGCGCAATCAAAACCAAACAAAGCAGAAAAGTTAACTACTTTTAGTTTTTTTTATTTTCTTTATTGGTGTCGCCACTCGTATAAAATTCACACACACCAAATCGTACATCATTAATAAGTGACTAAATGAGAAAATAAATAGAATAAACAACGGAAGCGGGAAGAAGAAGGGAGATTAAACCAATCTTCGTGGCCCCCTAAAGCTTGAACTCCCGATTGACATGAACGAATAAGCAAAGTGATTTTTTGTTTTGGTTTGTTTTGGACCTGAAGCAGTGCGAAGCTAGAATCGCGTTATGGTTATCTCGAGGCAGTAACAGCAAGTATCGATGTAGAGATTCAAATGAGCCAGACCGACAATCAAATCAAGGTTGAATTTTTTTTCACTTACTGAGGTCTGCCGGAGTCGGGGATGAATACTTTCCCAGTCACACCGTTCTATTGCTACAGTTCGCGCGTATTAATCTTTCTCACCTGTATCGCTGCCATCTGCTGCCTTCCCTCCTCCAATCAAAGCCTTCCACATGTACTTGAAGAAGCAAGAAAAAGGGTTTGAAAAATATTTTAGGGTAATGGTTAATACTGAAAAAAATATTTTATGATCTTAAAAAAAAGTATTCCAGGTTACTAATTGTTATTAACAATAACTTTTTAGTAATATCCAATATTTTTTCAGTACCTTGAAATATTTGTTCAAGATTCTAAAATAATTGTTCAGTAATATCCTGTATTTTTTTAGTGACATTTGATACCGTGAGATATATTTTCAAGATCCTAAAATAATTTTTTAATATTATCTAATATTTTTTTAATACCAGTTAGTACCCTACTGAAATATTTTTTTCAAGATTCTAAAATAATTTTTCAGTGTTATTCAGTACCAGACAATACCTAAAAAAATTTTCAACCCTTTTTGCTGGCTTCTCTTCTCTTTAAATACATGTGGGAGGCTTTGATTGGAGAAGGGAAGGCTGTAACATCCCAAATTTTTGGATCGGAAGGTCGGAAATAAAACTGGGATAAGAAGGCTTCTAGCCGGTAGAGTCCAAAAGTTTTAAATTTATTATGAGGAAAAACTTAAGATAATTATTAAAATTATTTTGGACCTTAAAAAATTTGGGGAAGACTATGAAATAACATTTCGAGGATACAAAAATATTTATACCAATATACATATGGGTAAAGGATTTCTCCAGTCACTGGAGATAAATTATCTCCAGTGACTCCCAAAACTACGTCGTTTGGATTAATGAAGGGTGTTTCCGTAATTTTGTTTTACATTTTACTGAAATACCCTTCATTAATTCACTTAAAATTAAAACACACATTTCATTAATTCAAAACGACGTAATTTTAGGGGTCACTGGAGATAAACTTATCTCCAGTGGAGAAATATTTTTCCCTATATATATATATATATATGCCTGGCCCCCTTCGGAATTTTTTTTTTTTTTGAACGGAACCCCCTTCGGAAGCTATTGACTCGTATTCATCAACCTATTATACTCCATTCAACCAACAACAAACCCATCAGCCCATATGCCAACAAAACCTTCAGCGTATTATTCCTTCAATAATATGATCTCCATTTGACCCAACAATCAAATGACAGTAACACGAAATGCAGTGAGAGAATAGGTAACCAAAACACGTTAATCATATCTATTCTCAGCGGAAATCACGGGAAGCAATCACCAAAACAGATCTTCATTCTCTCGACTACCAACTGTTCATGTTAACATATGTGATTAGAGAAGATGATAGAGATACAACATAGAGAAGATGAAGATCTTGTATTATTATCAAAAGAGGAACATCCCCTTACAATGAGTAACCCATAAGGATTAACTCTAAAACCTAGAAGGAGACCATGTTAACTCCCTCTTGTGAGACTCCACATCCCACATACATGGTGAAGGCTCCACACCTAACACCCTTGGTGAGGGCTCCACACCCAACACACTACATTTCATTAGCTAAGACCCCTTTATATAGACTAGGGCCCTAACTAATTCACTAACCACCCAACTAACCACCTAATACTTCTAACACGCCCCCTCAAGTTGAACACCATTTATCTTAAATGTGTTCAAATTGAACAACACAAATAAGGGGTAAGGTGAATTAAATTGAACAGCTTTACAATCACAAAACAATACAAAGATTTATTCATTTTACAGCTTTCTTCTCCATATCCATTCGAAATGCTTCACTTTTGGAATGCTTCAGTCTCTGTAAGCTTCTCTAGTCACTGCCTGCATTCAAGCATGAGCCCCATTTAGAGTTCCTATAAGAACAAATCCATTCATTGCAAACTTCATGTTGCTTGTTCCTCTTGCCTCCATCAAATAAACCAAAAACGTCCAATGGCCACAAATAGCCACAAATGAACCAAAAATCATGTATCACTGAACAAATCAAGATGTGTGTCAACTAGCAAATCAGCCCCTGTGCCATTTCAACTTGAGTTCACCTACTCTCCCAATCTCCCTCTTAGATTCTTTAAAACATTCATAATACGGTTGGTATTTCATGGAGTCTCTTCAAGGAATACTTGCACTCTAATAAAAGAATCCATTGTTGGAAAGATTTGGATGGAAGGTCAATAACAAAGACCTCATCAATGTCACTCAGATCTTCCAAAGACAAAGTGTAATACCCCTGATTAAAATAATAATAATAATAATAATAATAATAATAATAATAATAATAATAATAATAATAATAAAGAATTAATATGTGTACATACATAGAGAGAAATAATCTAAATTGATTTCTAGAGTTTCTCCTAGAATCTAGGCACGATAATTTGAAATTTAAAAAAAAAAAACAAATAAAACAGTTAAGATCACATAATCAGATCTGATTAGACTAGATCACATAACAGATTAGGGTTTAAGTGATAAATGCACATTCCAACAAAAGATAATAATAATATATAAAATATCTAGAAATTAATAATGTTTTTAGTATTAATTTATTAAATTACAATAATTAAATAGTCCAGCCCAATCGCTAAAACCCTAGATGTTAATTATAAACTTAGGCTAGCCGCCTAAACCTAGAAAACACTCGACTCTTTCTCTCTCTACTCTTTTCCCTGCTACGGCATCCTCCTCCCGCGCTCTCGGCAAAACAGTTTTCTAGAAGACTAGCAAAGACGGAGACCAGGTAATCCTAATCCCCATATAGTTTAGGAATTAAGTATGAAATTTGATAGGTTAATAGGAATCTTGATAGGTAATCCTAATTCCCATATAGCGTAGGCTAATTCATAATATATGTAACCCTAATCCCATGAGTCCTAGGTTAATAGGATTCTTGATAGGTTATTTTAATCCCCATATAGCTTAGGTTAATTTCATATGAATTTTGATAGGGTTGTTTTATGTAAAATATAGATTATATGTAATCCTGAATCCTAGGTCATTAGAAATCAATTGTTGTTTGACTCCTGTACGTTTGTGTATATATGTAATTGCTTTGCTTCGGTCCGCGTGATTAGCCATTGAATATATATGTGAACATTAATTGCCTTGGTCTTCATAAATTTCGTACGTGTGTATATATGTAATGGTTTAGCTTCGATTCATGTGCTTAACAATTGAATATATGTGTGTATATTGATTGCCTTGATTTATTTATTATATTGATTGCCTTGATTTATTTATTTTTCTTTTCAAATTGAGTACGTTCTGACGAATTGATTCCCCACGGCATATATATATAAGGGGTATGTATTTTTGATTTCACATAATGAAAATAATTTAGGAATTGTATTATGTGTGTATTTAAAATAATTTAAATCATGGGAGGATAGCTTTGGGACGGTACCTCCCAAAGTGATGAACACAACTAGGCTTTATGCCCCCGATATGTTACCGAAGTGAACCGATTATATCCGTTCTTCCTAAAGTGGTGTCTAGTCGGGTTTCTAGGACGCTAGTAGCAACTTTAGGAAGAGGTGTGCACATTAGGACGAAGTATTTTGATGGCCAATCGATTGATTGTGACTGGTCGGGTTTCCCGGGTCACAGGTAGACTGGTCGGGTTTTCCGGGTCTACCATGGTTCTCCTCCTACTAAACAGATCGCGGGGCTTCCCGGGTCTAAATTAATAAAGAATTATATTTAGTGTAAATTATATAAGATTATTTTATGTGATTTATATAAAGTATTCGAGCCACTTAAATCTTTTTTTTTTTGTTTTTTTGTTTTTCTATTGGGATTACCAGCGTTTTGCTGATTTTGTGTATTATGGGCTGCGACGATCCTTCTGGGGAGCATATTTTCGATGAAAGGTGTTCTCGAGTTGGGGCTAGCAGTGAGAAGTGAGGAAGAATATTCAACTATTTATGGCTAGGTTTATGTTATTTTGCTTTGAATAAAACTATTTATTTAAGTTTTGGACTTATGTCATTGTAATAAATTAGCCTTGCACTTGTCCTAGTACAAGTGCGGCGGTAACACTTCCCAAGGATTTACTTGAAATTTAGTAATTATTTATAAAAACCATTGCAATTTTATGTTATTATATTTGTTAGAAATTGGGGTGTTACACAAAGTGAATCAATGGTTTCTTCATAGTAGAGTTGCAGTGGCAGATTAAGAAACTATATGAAATAATCTGAACATAAAACCTTGTAAACCAATTGAGAGAGATTATAACAATAGTAGGTGAAGATTTTACCACTGGATTTAACAATGGTTGAAACCGCGAAGGCATGCACCAAGGCTCTGGGTAGACCATGGTAACATCAATATTAAAGACATCCCATAAGCCATCTTTAAAATGATTCCAAAATCTCTCTCAGTATTTCTTGCATGAAATATTCCAGAGTAAATAAATCCATTTTTCACATGTACTTCCACTTGCTGCCCAATAAGACATGTTGCAACATATACTAGTCGAATAGTCAATCATACTTTTGAGCCCAAGAATGTTGACGAGACGATCAAAACCAAACAATTCCAATTTGGATTCCCCCTGCATTCCATTAGCCTGTGCATGACGAGGAAAGTTCCCCTCTTTCGCATTAGAACCCACATTTGCACTCGCATCTACATTAATATTTTTGAGAGAAGCAGGTTGATTAGGATAAGAGGAAGACGACAATCCAGGATCCATGGAAGACATTTCAAGTACAGCACGATCGTTGTCCAACACGGGTCGGTACTTGCGACCCCTCTTCCCATGAAACTCATCTTCTCCACTGCCATCAAGATCCCCATTATCCATTTTCGCTCAGATTCACCTCGCCGGAGAAGCAAGAAAAGGTCTCAACTGATCTCGAAATCCCCCCTGGAGATCTCTGCGATAATCTGGAAATCACCCTTGGAGATTCAAATTTGAAATTTCTCTCTGATGGTTTCCGGTAGTGGAACGGACTGGAACTCCAATCTCTTCATCTGCTGCAGTCTCCGTTCCCTCAACGCCTCCATAACCGTGTTGGGTCTTCGGCAAATGCACCGATCGTTTACAAGTAATAAAGTATGTGAGAAAGAGATCGTCCCACGAGGAATAGTACTCCAGCCACTAATTAGTTATTTCAGCTTTAGTTGGATGAAATAGAGTAATAGGGGTGAATTGTAACTAAAAAGGTTTTAAATAATTAAATAAAAAAATAAGAATCAAGAATTTCAAGAACGTTTTAGAAAAGATGATTAATAGAGAAAACGCAGCTAGGGCATAGAATTCCCTATGTTCCTCTAAGTATTCGAATTAAATTCCTAATTGATTGTTATTCCCATAATCGATGATCAATTCTCTAATATTTAACTAAGTCCCAATGTCTTGATGCTACCTTAGTCGTTATCTTTAAAAATAACCTAATGTCTCAGTATTATTTAGAAAGATTATGTAAACCGGAATTATAAGATCACATAAATTTGTAAGCCTATGTCTAGGTCATGCAATTTTATGATGAATTAAAGATTCTGGTTAAGTGCACCAACATCTCTATTATCATGCACTAACCTATGGGCAATCTAAAAGGTAATCAGTCTTCTGAGAAGGCTTTAAGTAAATATAACTCATTCAATATGGTAAATAACATTCAATAGAGAATTTCAAATAAATACTCAAATTAACATAGGGTTCATCCTCGCCCTAACTACTAAAAGGAAATTAGCCAAGCATGGCTAGGAAAAAAAATTAATAAAATAAATGAAAACCAGAATTGTTCTTCAGAGATTGGGGAAGGTTGATCTCTACAATTGCTTTGATATTCTTTCTCCAATTCCTTCTTTCTATTCTCCGCCTGCGTCCGTCGTCTTTTCTTTATTCTATTCGTCCGTTTGTTCTTTCTCTAATTCTCGCTGCCTCCTCGTCAATGTGTTGCTTCTTTTTAACATATATTGCATCCGTTCTCCATTTGCTACGGGTCCCACGCGTTTTTATCTTTTCCCCAATATCAATTGCCTTTTGATTCCTTGAATATCTCAACGTCTGCTCTTGGCTCTTGCCCATATCTCTCTCGCTGGAATCCTCTTTGCTTTTATATATATATATATGTATGTATGTATATATATATATATATATATATATATTATTCCTTTTTTATCTCCTTTTTAGATCACATAATATTTCCTGCACAATAAAATAGGATATCAATAGATTTTCTGTTATAATATTCTTTTATCCTAGATTTATTTAAAGGATAGATAAATATATAAGATCTAATTAAATAGGTATATTATTAATAAATTCAATTCAATATATCCCAGAATCTACCCTTATTTAATTATAAAATATATACTTATCAAACTCGCTTTAAACAATCGTGACAATCCCTTAACGTTCTATGATCAAAGGATAAGAAAGTAATAAGTCCAACCATAAGATTAGTAAAAGAATATTATTCTACTTAATTCCTCTAGAAAAATTCAAATGCCCCCACTAAACCAAGCTTTGCAGTTAATTTCATAGGGATCCTCAAGTAAGAAATAACTTTTTTTTTATTATTTTTCTTGAGCCGTTGTAGGTCCCCTTTTTACGCGACCCTGCACATGGGTGATGCAGACCTGTTACTCGGTTACTCCAACAGCACCTCAAGAGGCTTTTAGCACAACTCATAACCCTCTTTGACCTTACCGTTTGACGCGACCCTGCACATGGGTGATGCAGCACCGGTTACTAAGTAGGTCTAGAGAAGTCATTGGAGTTGTGTTTCTCTTTTTCTTCTCTTTTTTTTTTTCATAATAACTCACTTGAGTCCTTTCCCTAAACAAAAGTTTTACTTGGCCAATTAAAGGTCTAATCTCATTTCATAGAGGAATCAGGTATCAAAATATTAAAAAAAACTAATAATTTGTTGATCATATTCCAAACTAATCCCTATTCCCATAGTCCATCTCCAGATTGCTACAAAAATTCAATGCTCTTAGGCTTAATTGAAACATTCTTTTCCTTTTATTGTTTTACTTGATAATACTCTAAGATGGGGATGCTCAAAGTTAAGGTATAATCCTCAATAATGCAAAAATCTCAAATAAAAAATTTTCAAGGGAATTCTTTTCAATTGAATAAGAACAAGCAATGCCAAAGAAATCATATCCCTACCCCACACATAAAACAGACAGTGTCCTCAATGTTTGAACAATCAATAAAAGGAAAGGAACTAGTACTCCCCTGGTTTAGGTCTCTAACTCTGATGTGGAGTGCTCCTGTCAAAAGTCATCGGAGTGGTCATCGGCGTCCTCTTGTGTGACCGCATCGTCGGGGTCGTTGTCGTCCTCATTGGTTGACAACTAGTTGGGTCAATATTCTCGCTTGATGCATAGGGCCTCGATGAGGTCTCGTCACTGACACCAGTAGGTTCCTGAGTAGTGGATGGGCCAGGATGGGTGGGGGGCTGTGTCTGTATCGGGGTTCGCATCCTGGCATGTCGGGAGGCATCGGAGGTCCAGCTATCGATGGTGGACCACTGAATCGGGGAAGCCAACTGAACATCCATAGCTTCATTAGCTGGAATTGTGACACCTGCCCGTAGACAAAGTTGCATGATAAGTGAGCAATGTCCCAATTTGCTTTCCTTCCTTCCCGAGGTGATTGTTTGGGTAATTCTATCTGAAAGGATCGAAGCTATATCGATATTTCGATTACCCAGGATTTCATAAATGAGCACGGCCCGCTCCAAGTTGACATCACCATGGTTAGTAGATGGCAGGATGTTGCTATTGATGAAGTAAAACCAGGGACGGGCCTCCGCAGAAGATCACCCGACCAATTTTTCAGGGATGCCTGTAATTTGTGCCTATCACACCAGATCGAAGAGGGATGGGCAATGCGCACTCGCAGAGATTCAATGGAATCAGCAATATCAGTCTAAATCGTCTGGGACGGATGGGGCAAATAATTTCATATGATCTTGGAAAGCACAAGGGTTGCTCGGATCATAACTAGTACCCGAAAACTCTCAATAGTGGCAGCATCAAATGGAACAGATATACCCCTAACCCAAGATATACGAGTATCCCCTATCTCGTGCAACATCGCATTTGCAAAAATTCTCGACAGAGTGTACTAGAGCTATCGGTAGGGAAAGTTACCAATGTCTTCCATTGGCGGCGCCGGATGATTTCTTCTATTGGTGGTACACTAGGCAGAATGGATCAATCACCCTCTCGGGGACAAAGCTCTTGGGAAGAAACCAGACCTGCACCGCTCCCTACTTGCTTGTGATAGAAACTTGGAACCTCTAGAAGTGGTGTGAGAGGAGGAAGAAGTTCGAGCTCTTTTTGAACCAGCAACCGGAGGGGCATATGGTTGAATAGCCTTGTCCTTATCCTTCCCCTTGCTCATTGTGCCTTTGGACCTGAAATAATAATAAAAGAAAAAGGAAAAGAAAATAAACAAAAAAAATAGAAGGGGGGCCGACGGTGGGGGTCGGGTGAAGGGGGTGGATTTTTGGGAAAAATTTTGGAGGGGGAAGGGGGAGGTTGGTGGTCGGCTGGGGTGGCGATGGGGGAAGACGAAGGAGGGGGTGGTCGACGGAGGTTGAGGAATCTGTTCCGATGAAGGACAAGTCTGAGAAAGGGGAGGAAGAGGTCGAGCAATGTAATGTGCAGCAGGTTCCAAAGGAGATAGTTACAAAGAAGTCTCACACTCCTTCTTATGCAAAACCCCCTTATCCCCACCCACATACATGGTGAAGGCTCCACACCTAACACCCTTGGTGAGGGCTCCACACCCAACACACTACATTTCATTAGCTAAGACCCCTTTATATAGACTAGGGCCCTAACTAATTCACTAACCACCCAACTAACCACCTAATACTTCTAACAGTTCACACAAGGAACAGTAAAATAAAACCAGTAGAGTCAGTGAACCCATGCCCTCGAGCTCCAACCCAAACTGCCTAAACGTCTCAAGCTCAATACCCAGCGTGTTCTTCCTCTCGGACTGGACCTTTGGGTCTCTATAAATATGTGTATCCATGCTTCAGCTTCCTCCATCCATTCATGAAGCTGAGTTGAGAGAGTGGAAGAGTGAGTCCGAGAGAGGGAAAGCCGAAGGAGAGAGGGAGTGACTTAACCATTCTTGCAACTCTGCTTTAGGACAAGAGAAACAGAGGTAAGTTAAACTTTATTTTCCTTCTTGTTCCAACTCAAGTCCCTGAGTAGTAGTTGTAGGAATGAGCTTTGGGGTTTGTTGCTAAATAATGAATATTAAAAACAAAGGTGTGGTTGCTGCAAATATATATCTCTGTCTTTTAGGAGCTGAAACAGAGGAAGTTTTAGCATCTATCCTACGTATGGAATTTTCAGAATATGTCTTTAAGTTACATGAACTAATAGAGAATAAAAGAAGACGCTTAACGGTGTTGCATGCATGTCAACGTTGGAGTTTTCTTTAGGTTCTATGAAGTTTCTGTTTTTGCAAAACAAAACCTGAATATAAGTTTATGGTTCTGTCTTTAGTACAGCTGCACCTAAAGCCTTATTTAGAAGTGTTGGAGTCAAGTTTAAGAATGAAAAGACATAGGAGGTTCAGGTGAATAGTTAAAACGTGAAAAAGATAAGCTGCAATTTTCTGAAAATTGAGTTTTGCTGCTGGAACAGTCGTTTTGAGTAAGGTAAAAAATAGGGTAAATGACCTCTTTTTAACTTGAAATTTTTTGGATACCTAGTACACATCATGATATTTAAAATGAGCTTTGAATCACCCAAAAAAGAGGTCTATAACTCCAGTTATGATTTTTGGAAGTTGAGCTAAAAGTCTGGAAATTTCTGGTATGATTTTGGAGTAGTAAAATAACGTTGGATTTTGGACCAAGTAAAAAAAATCAAAAAAATTTGAAATTTTCTATATAAATAGTAGACATATAGAGGTTTAATTTGATAGGTAATTTGTTGAATTCCGATAAGTATTGAAGGAGTTATGGTTCCCCAAAGATTGGTCAAAAAATCTGGACATTATTTATGTTTTTCGAAAGTTGGGAATTTTTTCAGCCATAAATCAACTTGATGACTTTAATTTATGAAAATAGACTTATCAAGGTTTAAGTAGAAATCAGAATCACTCCATTTGGAGTTATATCGGTCAAGTAAGTTATGATTTTCTAAATAAGTTAAAAGCTGAATTTTTTATAAGTCTTAAAATAGTCACGCAAGTTGTTAGTTGTGCATCAGATTAGAATTTATATAGAGTTACTAATTATTAAGATCCTAATTTAAAGTGTTGGAATAGCCTATGAGGGTTTAAAATAATTATAGAGAAATAATAATAAATAAATAGTAATAAATAATATTATTAAATAAGGAATAAATAATAAAGAGAAAAGGGAATTATTAATAAGAAATAGAAAAGGGTATTATTAATTAATAATAAATAGAAAGGAGAATTAATAGTTACAATGGTCTCACTGATTTTTCAATCCCGTCATAATGTGCCCACTTCAAGCATTCCAAACTTATTATTACTAAAATTTATATATATTATAAGTTATAATTTTGATTATGTAGAGTTTTAGAAGAGTTATTAATAGTTAGCAATTGGTTGTGGTAGATTTGTTTTTGGGAAAATCCATACGGGGCCAATTTAAGGCCCAAAATGTCAAAAAAGGCCCTAATCACTTTCACATCTCAGAAAAGGCTACAGGGCCCTTTTTGACATGTGAATGTGTGGTCAAATGACATTGATAGCCCTGGTATCACTTTCCTCTTTCCTTTGTATCATTAAACCAATGGAATATTCTCTCTCTTCTCTTGTTGCTCTGTTTTCCGGCGATAAAGGAGGAAGTAGAAATTTGAGTGAAAGGAAGAAATATCTCTGCTTATTCTTTCATCCAACGTCCAAGCCAGCCAACTGGTACATGAATTTCCCTCTTTTCCCTCTTTCTAGCTTCTTCTATAAAGTTCCGTCCATACAACCTTATCAATCCACGAATGCCGCCAACAAAAAAGTTTTATTAGATTTAGCTACTCTTCCACCAAATGAAGTAATGAATCACCCAGGAATCATGATAGCAACCCAAAACATAAAATAAAAATAAAAAAAAAATAAAAAAAGCAAAGAAAATAATGGCCGCCAAAAAAGCACCACTCCCTCTTCCACCATCAATTAAGGTTACCCCCAAGTAAAAGAAAAACCTTATCTTGGAATAATGATATCTGAGCACTCACCCCTCAAACTGGTGCTCTCTTTTAATTATTATACTCAAGGACAATCACTTCCCTTTCTTTTAATTTGTTTCACAACCTGAAATAACCCTCCTCGTTTTGGCGTGAGATAGATAGATATGGTGGGTTATTCTGGATGTTTATGGTTTGTCAAATAGGGGGTTGATGTAGTTGTTAGTGGGGACTGATATTGTTGTTAACGCCCCCTGTTATTGTTGTTAGTGCCCCCTGCTAATGTTGTTAGTGAGTATTGTTATTGTTGTTAGTGGGTACTGTTATTGTTGTTAACGCCCCCTGATATTGTTGTTAGTGGGTACTGTTATTGTTGTTAGTGCCCCCTGTTATTGTTGTTAACGCCCCCTGTTATTGTTGTTAGTACCCCTGTTACTGTTGTTAACGTCCCCTGTTATTGTTGTTAACGCCCCTGAAATTGTTGTTAGTGCCCCCTGATATTGTTGTTAACGCCTCCTGTTATTGTTGTTAATGCCCACTGTTATTATTGTTAACGCCCCCTGAAATTGTTGTTAACGCCCCTTGAAATTGTTGTTAGTGCCCCCTGATATTGTTGTTAGTGCCTCCTGATATTGTTGTTAACGCCCCCTGTTAGTGTTGTTAGTGGGTACTGTTATTGTTGTTAACACCCCCTATTATTGTTGTTAACGCCCCCTGTTATTGTTATTAATGCCCCCTGTTATTGTTGTTAGTGGGTACTGTTATTGTTGTTAACGCCCCCTAATATTGTTGTTAGTACCCCTGAAATTGTTGTTAACGCCCCCTATTATTGTTGTTAATGCCCCCTGTTATTGTTGTTAGTGGGTACTGTTATTGTTGTTAGTGCCCCTGTTATTGTTGTTAATGCCCGCTGATACAAATGACTGATATTACTGATACAAATGCTTGATTTACTTGTCCATTCTTTTGTTGTTCTCATTCTATAAACAAAGATCAAAACATAAGACAAAATTTAACGGACTTGTCCATTCTTTTGTTGTTCTCATTCCATGAACAAATATAAAAAAAAAGCAAAAATTTGCTGTTGTCATTAAATAAAAATTGTGAAGTTACCATCAGTATACAATTTACAAAAGAACAAATGATGGATGTCATTCTCAGGAATACAAATTTGTGATAAATACATATTTGTGATCAACTATAATGTGTTCTAACAAGTATGCCCTCTAATGTCTCTTCTTTTCCTTGTGGTAGTCCTCAATCAAAGACAACACTTTGGATTTTACTTAGAGAGAAAGATTGGGAGAAGCTCAATCTTGTCCTCCTTGGTTTCAGCTAGGGAAAACTGTCAAGGATTGGGAAGAAATTTGAGTTGCAGATCCCATAGCAACAACGAGAGATATATCCTACAAAATAATCGTCAAGTTATATGTAAAGACACATTTTATTAAAAGCCTAGAAATCATACCAGCTTATTCTTAAAATGAATGGGGCAAAAAAAATCATAATAGCTTGTTCTTAAAAGCAAATATGATTGAACCAACATGTTCTGCAACATTCCCCACAATTGCGAGCAAAATTATGCTAATACTAGTGTTTTACTTCAAAAAGACCATCTAGATCTGGTTAT
Source organism: Acacia pycnantha (assembly GCA_025563575.1). Classification (NCBI taxonomy): domain Eukaryota; kingdom Viridiplantae; phylum Streptophyta; class Magnoliopsida; order Fabales; family Fabaceae; genus Acacia; species Acacia pycnantha. The sequence continues at coordinate 207,625 of JAMWYP010000219.1, forward strand.
CACAAAAGAACTGTGTTAAATCAATGAGAATAATATGAATGATGAATGTCCAACAAAAGATGAAGAGTGCAAGTCCATTTGCATATCCATCTGTGATGCACAAACTTTGCAAAATCCATTCCCCCTGGAAACCCAATAAAAGGAAGTGGATGAATTATTCACTTGGCAAACTTGGGTTAATTGGTAGTGTGCGATGAATCCAACATTCATTTTAATCTACCCAACTTCTGTCACAACTCCGTTTCTCTTTGTTTTTACTCCAACATACATTCTCAATCCTCCCCCACAATTTGAAAAAAGAAAAAAGCTAAGAAAGAGCTCATTCACAATCCAATGAGACTTTGCCTACAGTAGAAAGAAACCATACAAGAATTCAAAGGGGAAGAGAAAACATGCAACACAGGAAGAAGACATAAAATGGTCAGACTGTATTAAACAAGCCCCCATCATTTCATGAATTTTGCGATGACATGCCAAAGGATCCATAGAATGTTCCAGTCAAAATCTCAAGAAGTTTTCTGATTCCAAATTTCAAATAATAGGCATAAAAATATAGGACTAACTATTCAAGGACATTTGAAGTGTCTCGATAATTGTAACAGGTTCTCAAGTTTCCTTATTGTGAAGTTCTGATACAACAACAAAATATCATATTAGAAAACAAGGCTGCTTAATGATAATAACTACTTCTGGAGATTAAGAGAAGGCAACAAAATTATGTGCAACATCTATAGGCCCAACAATGATAGCACCCAAGTAGCATCAGGTACATCCATTATATAGATTGGGTTAGCCTCTCTAGGTAAGACATCAATACAAATGCCTCTTAACACAAATTCCTCTCTAGGTATTTTACTCATTTTACCACAACCTGAGTCAATACAAGCAGTTGATACATCCCTTCAGCACCTGCACTTAGAACACAATAAAGGGCAGGAAGAACAACAATCACCTTGATTGTGGCATAATGAAGCCAGCCTGGAATATCCAGTTTCAAAATACTATGTACAACTACTTCTCCCCCTAAACTCCATGTTAACGCCACGGTCTAATTTGAGCTAAACAAAAAGAGAAGAAAGGCAACTAGTGCCCATTTAAATTGGCAGAACTTTTATGGCCTCTGCCTCATCACAATTCAAAGCCTAATCATTTAAATGGACACTCGCAGATTTAAGAGTTGTGATAGCTAGCCAAAGCATCAAGCCAAATAATACACAAGCAGTTAAGAACTGAATAAGATGTAGATGTGCCACTACCCACATTCCATCTCAAATAATCCACCCAAATGCTATTGTCAAATACCATTTTTTTTGCTTGAAAGTCAAATATCATTTCCACAATAAAGATGATTATATGCCAACAGTATAATCATCACAAGAGAACCCATTTAAATATGCAAGTACCCACTCCTTGTTTTTGAAGAATTTAAGCACAAAATCTCCAATAATTTTCCCAAGTTATCATCATAAAGTGGCAAATATTATATACCAACAGCATAATCATCACAAGAGAACGCAAAACATCCCTCTTAGGATTGATGCAATGGCAGATCAATTCCAAAAAAATTAAGAAAACAGAGTTCGAACAAAATCTGAGAAGTGAAGTAAGCGAAATCAAACAACCAACTGAACAAAACCATAAACTGAATAGCCTCCGAGAAAAGAGAACACAAAAGATGCACAGCCGAAGACGTCAAATTGAGAACGAAAAAGGTTGTCAATCAGAAGAAAGAAAATTACCAATTTAACGACTGCGGTTGTTCGGTTCTTATGGACGGAAATGGAGGCTAATCTCAAGCTTCAAATCTAGCTGCAACTGCGAAAGTGATGAGCTTCAAATCTAGTCGAACAAGGCGCCAAATGGACTTAGGGTTCACACCTTCGCCAAATGATAGGACGAAATCACATGGGAGAATAAATGGCCTGACGATTTTACCTTTCCCACATGAGCGCAAACGGCGTCAGAGACCAGAGTGGCCGTTGGAGATGAAGACGAGAGTGAGCACACGAGAGAGAGCAGAACGATTCGAGAGAGAGTAAGGGAATGATTTTGAAATTGCATTTCTCTCATTTGTCAGTGTTAGTGAGGGTGCTTTTATCATTTGACCACACATTCACATGTCAAAAAAGGCCCTGGGGCCTTTTTTGGGATATGAAAGTGGTTAGAGCATTTTTTGACATTCTGGGCCTTAAATGGGCCCCCATATGGATTTTCTCTTTATTTTTGACATGTGTTTGAGCTCTTGGATTAGGAGCAGTATGATAATAGTTAGCTTCGGCAAGAGGTAACCACTTTCCACTTGTTATGTGTATTAATATATTGTTTGTGAGTATTTTGTGAAATAATTATGAATATTTTAATAGAAATTTCCTTGTAGAACCTTATAATTTGAATCGTGAAATATATGCATATATTTATTTATGTATACGAATTGGGAATTGAGATATTATGACATGGTTATGAGAGTTATTTAAATAACATGATATGAATGTGAAAATCTTGGAAAAATTCCTGTTGAGTTGTTTATTATGATAATTATGGAAAGGGGTGAATTGGGAAGAAATGGAGTAGTTTATTCCACCACGTGGTGAGGCCTCCATTGGTGCACAATGGTTGGCTTTCTATTGTCTCACTTGTTCAATAAGGGACTGCCTACTAGTTCAATGAGGGCTAGCGACACCCCACCTGTTCAAAGAGGGGAAAATACCCATGGTCTGGGACATGTGCTCTGGGGATTTTGGCATGTGTTCATCACGTGACCAGTAAGCTTTTGAGTATCCAGTAACATGGTTGGTAACTTAGCCCATGGGTCCAGTCGGCGGAAATAAGACGATTCGGTTGGATTGATGGGAGGCATATTGTGAATTGTGTTAATGAAAACTGTGATACAGAATTTATGACACAGAATTTATGACATGAAATTTGTGATGTATATATTAGTGAAATATATTTTTAATATCGTTGTTATATTTATTATTCCACTTGACACCTCACGAGCACATATTAGTATGTGTAATGAGTTGGATTGATGGTTACCAACATTTTTCAGGTGATAGTTCCCGTGCGGGTCTATCAGGGAAGACCTCGGAAGTTTAGGCTATTTCTGCCAAAAGTAGTTGTAACACCCCCAATTTCTAACAGTTACGATAACATAAAATTTCAAAGATTTTTATAAATAATTACTGAATATCTGTATGACAAATATCTGTATCTTTTTTATGCAGATCCCAAAATCAATACTGTTGTTATACAAATATTTGGTGTATGACAAATATATAGATCCCCTATATTGGGATCTGTTGTTATAACCAAATTGTACCTGGTAATCTTTTAATAGGCGTTCTTAATGAGTTATTTCAGCTCCATGCTTTCTTTCTTTTGACTTCAAATTAAATGAAGTAGAGCTTTAAATTATTCCACTTATTTATCATTTATTATTATTATTATTATTATTATTATTATTATTATATTTTTTTTATTATATAATGGAATCAGACCATTGGGTCTGATTCCATTAATTGCCACGCCACTAAGTGGCGTGGAAAATATTCACGCTACTAAGTGGCGTGAACTTTTTTCACGCCACTGACACAAACTGACACATTTTGTGTCAGTGGCGTGAACCTTTTTTACGCCACTTGTGGCGTGACTTTTCCTTGCGCCACCAATTGCATTATTTTAGTAAAATGTTTCAAATCTGATTTAATTAGGTAAATTTTTTTTAAAAAAAAAATCATTTTGGTCAATCTCCCTTTCTGTCAGTTTGACGCCACTAGTGGCGTCGTACCTTCTGACGTTACTGAGTGACGGCGTCAGAAGGTACGACGCCATTAATGGCTTCAGCATTATTTTAGTAGATAGTTTTAAAAGTGCTCCAGATTGGTAAAAAAAAAATTAAAAAATTATTATTTTGGTAAATTTCCCAACACACAGGTTATGGCATCATGAACACCCCTAATACATACCCACACATGGGGGTGAGCAAGTGACCCGCAACCCGCCCAACCGCCCGCACCCCGTAGGATTTTCCCCGGATTAAACCCGCCCAGATTGGGCCCGGTACGGGGACAAGTCAGCCCCGTACCCATTTTCATTATACGAGCGGGGCACAGGTTGAGGCGCGGGTCACTCGTGCCCCGCCCGTACCCGTTTATATGTAAATTTTTTTTTTCTTTTTTTTTCCCCTCACCCTCACTCGTCACTCCCTCAGCCCGCCCCTCAGGCCTAGCTTACAGTCGACACTCGACTATAATGATTGAAGATAAGGATGCTTTCATCCTGATATAATTTTAAGTCAATTAATGTGAATATCAAATAAAAAAATTAAACAAGTTCAGTGTTTATCTCAAAAGCAGCTGATGTGTGTGTGTTTTCATTAACGCGAGAACAGTTGCAACCACCTATGTTAAGAAATTTGTTTATAACCTTATTTGAGTACTGTATTAGATTAGAGGAGTGACTGAGCGAGAACGATAACAAAAGATTTAAAAAACGCATTGTATTATATTGTATTGAGTAGGTATTGTATTATATCATATTGAAAAAAATTCATAAGGATGTGTTTGGCATAGCTGTGGATGTGGAAATAAGCACATCAAAAGCACTGTGGGTGTAGAAGCAAAATTTATAGTGTTTGGATTCCTTAATTTTTTGATGTGCTTCAAACTTGAAGCTGGGTTTTTTTTGCAGCAAGAGAGGGTTGCTTGTAATAGCATCAATTTCAAATAGCATCAACTTTTCAATTTTTTGGACTGTTGTACCCCACGCGTCTCCCTTCTCTCTCCTTCCTCTTCTGATTCATCAATTCTTATATATTGGGTCTTTGGTACGACATGAGAATATGGGATTAATTTTGTCCTTTGTAATTTATTCTCTTCAATTCTTATATATTCGATGCTGTTGTAATTTTTTATTTAAGCACTTCATTTAGAAACCAACTTGTAATTTATATTTTTTTTAATTTTTTAATCTCAAATTATCACATTTTATACAAATATATATATATGATTCATGCCCTTTTCAGTCATTTTTCATCTCATCTATCTTTTTAAAAGCTATGCCAAACAAGTACCCATCAAGAAAAAAATTACTTCTGCTACAACTATCCCAAACACAAATCACATCAAAAAAAGTCCATCAAAAAAGAAGTTCATCAAAAAAAGTGCATCAGAAAAAAAGCTACTTCAAATTAGCAAAGTTTCCTATATTACTTTCGCTAAAAAACGCATTGTATTATATTGTATTGAGTAGGTATTGTATTATATCATATTGAAAAAAATGCAACAAAAAAAAAACACACAAAAAACCTGTTATGGGCCAAAAAACGCAACAACAAAAATCTGTTCTGGGCCCATAAACTATTCTTGACAAAAAAGTGCGTCTGGGCCAAAAAAAATTGTTCAAAAAAAAAGCTCAGATATGTAAACGGGTTCCCTAGGCCTGTTTACTAAAACCCGTTTAACCTGTACCCGTTTTGTGCGGGTTAAACGGGTTTTTTCCTCGTACTCATGATGCCCTGTACCCATTGAAAATAAACAGGCGGGCCGCAGGTTACCCTGGGAAGCCCACCCACCCGTTGCTCCCTAGACTGCCACACATAAAAGGCCTAGTTTGATTTTGTATGTAGCAAGGTCCATTGATCTTGCTAACGGATTAGATCGTTCCTTGCGGGTGCAAATGCTTTTGATGCAGCAGACGCGCGAAGGAAGGAAAGTTCGGAGTCGGAGGAGAGTAGGAGACACCAGACGCGAAAAGAAGGAACTTTTGATTGTTCAGACTTCAGAGGAATATGCAACTCCCTGAAATCTGAGAACGAATGCAATGGAAGTTGAAGAATCAACGACGATAATGTGCACCATTTTAGCCATCGACCACGCCGATCTCATTTACAAAGCCTGCCCTGTTTGTGAAAGAACTCAACTTGACTCCTCCTCTTCTCCTTCTAACCTCTCCCCTGTCTGCAAATTCTGCGACTCCAAATCCCTCAACCCTCCCTCCTCCTCCCCCTCCTCTTTCAAACGACTATTTCGACTCCTGGTTCGTTAATTTTCCAATTTCTAAATTTCTTTTCTGGTTCATATGATTTTAACGTCGTGGGTTTTTGTCTGTGTTTTACAGATGTCGATTGCAACTGACACCAAGGTTATCACGGTCGTTTGCTTCGATAGAGTAGCGAGGGTTCTGTTTGGATGCTCTGCCGATGAATTTTTTGACTTTGCCAAGCTTCACCCCTTGTCTGGTAAGTTTGCCTACATTTTGATGCTTGCTTCTACTGCTTGATATAGATAGGAGACAACAGTTCTTGTGAAGAATCTACTTCTTGTCATGCATTTGCCTTTAACCTTTTTTAGGTTTACTTAGCTGAGCTGCAAATGAGTACTTCATACCTTCTTGGCATTAAAAATGTAGGAACTAAAAAAATTAGAATTGAAAGTGGACAAAGTGTGCTTATAATTTTATAAGGAAAAACTAAGTTTTGTCCTTCAATGTTATCTACCTTGTCATAATCACTTCCATCTGTTTTTGCAGGCCCGAAGGTTAATGAAATTCTAGAGGGAGAGATGTTCACAATGACTCTATCAAAACCAAAAAAGGGCAATGCACGACATTTACGAGTTGTATCAGCTATTCCTTTGAGGACTGGCTTTATGCCAGCAATTGAAGCCTTGAGAGAATACCACCGACGTTGACTAGTTCATAATGCTTTTTGGTTTCTCAGTTGTCTCAGGGATCTACCTACTTATATATAATCTCGCTTTCCTATATATTTTTTCTGTGTTGTTATTAGATGATTCATACTGGACTTATAAGCAGAAGAATGAAGTCCTGAGTTACCGTTATTTAGATGGCCCCCAAAAACCTCTCAAGTTAAAACACGATAATGGCATGAAAAATTCTTGAAACCTTTTTAGTTTGGATTGTGCTGAGCATATTTGTTTGAAAGAAAATATAGTTACATGTAAAACTGTGCAGTGAGTTACTATGCGTGTAAGATTTACAGCATAACCTTCAATACACGGTTCTGTATGATATAAGCATATAGAACAGTGAACTATATCAGAAATGAAAAATGAATGTTATTCCCCTCTTAAAATATCATACACGAAGCCATGTAGACATGAAGAAGCCACCAAATTCCATTCAAGAGGAGGATGGTTTTAGTTTTGGGCTTTGAAGCCATCACTTTGGAGAGGCATGAGAATGATCTCCGCCTGTGGTGCTCAGTTTTCCTTGCATCCAGCTTCTCAGCATCTGAAGTGCAGCTTTTGGTTGATCCATTGGGACCATATGCCCTGCCTCATGTACCTGTTCCCCAGTACCAAGTCATGAAAAAGTGGTTGATCGATCATTAATGCATTTCTAAAGAACGTTTTTAAAGATTCAACAATCTAGTATTCTGAGCACTCCCATGTTATATTAACGTTATAGAATCTCAATTAACCTTAAGGAAAGTGAGAGGTCCGTGGCCTTTGAGCACTCCTGCCTCAGTTGCATCAACTGTGAATGGAATTGCAGGTGATGCCCCAAATTGTTTTTTACCTGACCATTCCATGGCATGAACCCACCTTGAATTCCCTGTTCATTCAGAAGCAAATTAGGTAAGTTATGCGATGATGCAATCTGGTAGTTGAAACTTTAAGGAGGATAGGTCGAGAATGAATCCAATGGGGCTTACCAAGCCAATTACAGATGAGATCATCTTCTCCGGCGTACACAAGCACCTTGATTCCATCCTCAAGAAGAGAAGGAATTCCCACTTCCAGATTTCTCATCCAGTCCTTCAACATTGCATCATACACTGCGCTACTGCATGACACGAAATCCAAGTCCCCAACTCCTAAAGCACTCCTCACTTCCTTCTTGTTCAAGAATGTCTCCATGCTTGAGAAGTCATAGCACAGATCTCCCTCACATTTCTTCTTTATGTCATAGTACTGCAGTTTGCATTTCGGCATGCATTAAAACTCAGTAACTTGCAAAAAAAGGTATTACCATTCATAAAAGCAGTGTTCTTCTGTAGTTTCTTACATTGATGTCGCCTGAGATGGACAATATCTCATTGAATATGTTGTTGCAGACAATGTATGAGGATACACATGCTTCTCCACCTTCCGTGCCTGGAAATCGAACACCAGTCAAGAATAATGTCAATGAACATATAATAACAATTTTTTCCTTTTATTTATTTCTTTTTTTCTGCGGAAGATATTTGAGTCAATGAGCAGGGATGTAGCTAGGTACCGCAATTTTTTATTGCATGAAGACATGGAGGGAGCAACTTGCTGATATTGTCATAATCACCCTTATTGATCAAACCTCTGTCTAACGCATAGTCTGTATATGCAGGGTATTGCATTTCTGGATTGGTTAAACCATTTCCAATGGCAAATCCCTGTTTATAAACATCACATAGGATTAGATAAATATCAATACATGGAAGTTGAATCAATGGACATTTACTTGTCTGAGTAACAGGGCAAGACCTTAAGGTTTATGTGGAGTCCTTGTTTCTCTTTGTTTCCTTGGTGAACTCTGGAAGCAAAAGCTGGAATGTAATGCCCAGCGTATGATTCTCCAGTGATATAGAAGTCATTCTTTGCAAATTGAGGATGCTCCTTGAAAAATGCCTGCCGCCATCGTTTAAGCTTTTTAAATCTTATTGCAGCATAGCATAAACTTTTATCGTAGCATTTTGGTTTTATAGTATTTCGCATATATGACATTTGTTTTAGACTAAAATTACCTTCTTTTTTTGTATTTTCAAAAGTACACTAAACATTAATTTGAGTCAAGTTAATAAACAAATATCAATAATTCCGGTAAACGAGCTATTAGTGTTAGGTAAACTTCTTCACTAACACAAAAGAAAAAGAAGAAGAAAGGCATCTCTTGCTTTACGTTTTGATCCTAAGAGAAGGGAGAGGTTATTTAATTTTTACCTGCAAAAAGTCGTACAGGTCATTGCTAACACCTTCTTCATCGTGACGAATGTCACTTTCATCAGAAGTATAGCTAAAACCCGTCCCAACAGGTTGGTCCACGTATAGAAGGTTTGAGGCCTACGAATTGAGAAAATATCAGTAATGGGAGTCGGAAAGTTCAAGTTGGTTCAACAACTTTGATTCTCTTGACCCAAAATATAAATAAATCGATAAAATAACATAAAAAGCTTGATGCTCTAGGCTAAGAGATTCCCATAGCAAAATGTGAACAGGTATGTGCATAGTAACTAGCTAATTTTCGTGAGACGTGCCTTTATGAAAGGAATCATCAATCATGGGCAGGACAAAAGCAGAGAGAAATGGTCGGAAGTGGTTCTAAAGAGTGGGTAATAATTGTTTAGGGGAAAAAAACAAAGAAGAAATGAGAGTCACCTTATCCCAGCCATATTCATTCCATGAAAGAGACAAGTTGTTTGTGATCTGGAAAGGGCCATTCTCGTAGAACATGGCTAGTTCACTGCTACATCCTGGTCCTCCAGTCAACCATATGACCACAGGATCATCCTTACTGTTCCTAGATTCGAAGAATAAGTAGAACATCCTGCGAACACACACACATAGAAGAACTAGATTAAAGAGGCCCTTTAAGCCTTCCAATACAATCCTGAACAAAAGTATTTGCCAACAATCATGTACAAAAAGACAAGATTTTACGACTTTGTTCCACCCCATATGTTACAGATACCAAATAACTTGTATTAGGTATAAAATGAAAATCACATGGCCTTGTGAACACAAATTGTGATTATAACATGGGAATGGGACTAAAAGTAAAAGTCAATGGCCGAGTTTTCAAAGATTCCAAGAACACCTGCCTACCTGTAAAGAATAATAGTGGGGTTGCTACTTGCTAGAGTCGTTTTCACGTTAATAATTATTAAGAGAGAGTATTTTCCTTTCTTTTGGAATATAAATGATCATTTGATATGGGATTTGGTTGTGTCTATGCATACTTTTGAACAGGGTATTATTTGTCTTCACGCTAGCTCCTTCAACTTTTTCCCACCAAACTTAGAATATCGTACCACATATTGATCAATTTGAATCAAAATAATTGATTAAAATCACAGAAAAGAATTCCAGAACTGTCTATCTAACATGAACAGATAATTCTGAACGGGGGGAGTGAAACAGAGGAAATGGTAAAACCAAATTTTTAAACATAAAAAATAAAATCAGAGTAAAAGTTACGGACCTGGCAGCTTTGGAATGAGGAAGACGATAATACCCTGCATGGTGACCGAGATCTTCCGCAGAAGGCCCACCAGAAACAGCATCAAGATTAGGGAATGTGAACTTCTTCTCCACAATCTTTCCTGGGGAAAACAGAAGATCACTAGATCGTGTATTGACCGATTCTTTTGGGAACAAGTTAAGCTCTCTTATGAGCTTTTCTGCTTGTAGCTTTGGGAGGTATGCCTTGGAAGATAAACTAAGGTCATTGCTAGTGGCGGTTGGAGAAGTTGCAGAGCAGAAAGATGAAAGAATGAGAAGAAGAAACAGAACAGAAAACAGAGTGGTTAAAGACGACGAGGCTTCCATGGTTGGTGGTTTTTGTGAGAAGTGTGGGGGAAATGGCTGTGGAATTTATAGTGCTTGGCCTCAAAGACCGTAAAGCTTATAGACGAAAAGGTTGAGTATCAGAGGGTTAACGGTCTCCATCAATTTTCTGCTTTAATTATTAGATAATTTGCTTTTCTTTCTGCTAATAAAACCTCTGTTTTCTTCTTTTCTTCAAGTTTTTGTTTTTTTTCAGAATCTGGTTCCTGTAAACATCCCCCGGCAGTTTCACCAAAAGAAAAGGAAAAAAAAAATATTCCCCGGCAACTCAGAAATATTATTTCTTAATGTTTAAACTGCCGTATAAGCAATTTTTATTGTTTTATTTCTAATATTTTATATTGACTTGTAGTGAGAACAAATACAACACCGGTCAGTTGTGAAGTCTGATGATGTTATGGCACTATGATATTACGCAATCAGAGAGGAAGAAAGGAAATAAATGATAATATTATAAAACCGAAGACAATTTTAAAATAATATCCCTAGAACGAGATATGAATAAGAAGCAATGATTCGTTATTTTGGTCATAAATAATTGAAAATAAATGAGGTAGGCCATTACTGTACTCAAGAGGTGAGATAGAGGAACTAGTTAACATGACTTGTAAGGGTGGCCTTCAAAGAAAGAATCGTTTTACTATACTTAACATGTCTTCCAAGGATGAAGCTGATGAATAATTGAAATACAATCAATAATGATCAAAGGTTGAGCTGTCAGCTGATTCCTACTTACTAAAATGAGTCATTTGTCTGATAGGGCAACATCCTAAGTGTTAATGTGCTTCTAACATTATGGCAACCTATGACCATTTCTCTTGTGTCTGTGACTGAGAAGCCACAGTTTGCATCCCAACTAAACCACGTGATACTATTGCGTGTAAGATACCACGATTCTAGTGCCTTGAACACATACACAAGCAAATTTGACGAAATCGGAACTCAAAGAAATGATCCTATTTTAATTTACTTCTTGGTCCGCATACAACGATATTATCAAACTCGTTTTTGTTTTCATGATAACAATGATTAAGGCTAATCAAATACATAAGCACTGAGAGTTTAGTATTCTAGTTGTTATGATTATGGGTGACGTAGAAGATAACCCTTATCTTCAGCGTACACTTTGAGATGTGGCCGTGTTCATCCTTGTGCATCAATATGTCCCACGTACAGAACAAGGTATTGGTATCTTGTACACTGTATTTTGGTGATCATCTTATCTTATCAATATAAAAAAGGTGTTGCTTCGTATGGGATTATTGACGATTGACATCATCCAACTCAGTTAGATTTTGTCTTTGCGGTCATTATTTTTCTTTTGAAAAATTAGCCATAATTGTTGATTTTTTCAATAGAGGCCGTATGGAAGGGTTCTTATTTTCGAATTCAGTATAATTTATCTTAGACTATGCAATTAATACTGGGATGCAAAAAATATGCTGTATTTGATGGCTAATGGTTTCAGACTCACGCATCATAGTTTTCTGAGGACATAAGAAATGTAAAACTTAAAGTTTTAACCGTAACTTACGTCAACTTATGTTGCTTTATGCGTATTTTCAGATAACTGCTTCTCTTTTCGGTTATTCTGCATCACAGAAACCACCAAATTATGATTTTCTGATCTGCTGAAGCACTTGCTCATAGCATTTGAGATCTTTGACTGTTTTCTTCAGTAAAAGAGAGCATTCCACGTCACCTCCCACATGTTTTCTTGTTGTCATATAACCATTAATGCATTAATGCAAATTTAAACCAGTTTCATCGTTTGATCACTTTAAATTTTTCTCAAAAAAGGATTGCGTCGTGAATTGTACTTCCTGGCACTACCAGGCAGTTATGATGGTAAAAATGGGAAGCATAAATGACGATCTTCTGTTCCATTCATCCATTTGTTCCATTTCATGTTCCACAAATAGATCTTGAATTCCGAGCAAAAAAAAAAAAATAGATCTTGAATTACACATTTTGATTAATAGATCTTGTATAGGGGGCATGGTCAAACTTTGGTGTCCCAATTTTATTGCTTTACCAAATGGGCATAATTTTTGCATGAAGGGATCTAACAGATTTGAGGTATCTCACTGCTTTAATAATGATAATAAAGAATTAAGATAAATTATTGTTGATTATTGACCTAGGGCGGCTCAAAATATATTCATCCTAGTTATATGGATCAGAAAAAGCTGTGAAGGAGATTTCACATGATACAGACGATTAGTCTGCATGTGACACCGTTTGTCCAGCAACACCTATACAACTTTTTAAATATGATTCTTTAAGTCTAGAAGGGGATACATTTAAGTCATCACACGTTGCATAGGAGCTTGATTCTTTGTAATAATAATAAATAAATAAATAATCTTAACCACCATTCATGAATCATGAAAAAGGTTAACTGTCGGTGGTAACAAAAATAAAAGCGGGTCAATGGAGATTTGAGCGCTCCACAAGTTAGTTAGTGAAAATTTAATTATCAGACTTAGTTTAATGCCCAATTACAAAACAACTCAACCAAGGATAAACCAAGTTCATATAAACTTTAATGCTCTTCCAAGAACTTCAGTGTTATTTACACAAGATACCGCCGCTCCCAGAATCTTCTTTTCTAGGCATAACTTTGGTTTTGCCTTTTCCAATCTAAATATATCAAGTAGGATACAAATCTGTCATTATCTTCCTTATAATACACCAGGGAGGCTGCAAGAATTCAACTAAGCTTATGACCTAACTTTAGCAAGTCGAGCCCTAATTTCTTCCATTTCCTCTTCATCATCAGCTCCCTCAGCTATAGCATCTTCCTGCAAAGGGTAACATATTGCGAGGTTAGTTTGACTCCAAGGAAGACAAGACTTCTAGAGAAGAGAAAATCCAGACACAAGGCTCGTGAATTGCACATGCCTCTGTAGCTTCGACACTTTGAGCAGGTTGCTTCACCTTTTCCTTCCTGACAGCTTCTGGAAGCTGAGCAGCTGTTTCACCAGCAATTGCAGTCAAAACTTTATCAACCTCTTCTTCAATCTCATCTTCAATGTCCTCAGAATCTAGTGCTGTGTCAACAGCATCACTTACAATCTCCTCAATTACTCCAGCCTACAAATATAATAGACAAATTACTCACTGATCAGATAGGCACATAATCAACTTTAGAATAGTTTGGTATAGAAAACAAAAGTGAATGACATAAAAATGGAATGAAAAAAATAACTGTCAATAGAAAACAACCCTTCATCCTTGCTTTTAATAAAAAAGAAGAAATAACAAAATTGAACAAACACTACTAGATTAATGATAACAAGGACATAGATATTGCTTCTTTTGAAGGAGAGACAGAGCCCATTTCCCTCCCAATACTAAATAGACACAATTTGCCACATGTATATTTCAGTGCGAAGTCCAGCTAAGTATCAAAATGTCATACTTATGATCACTCAAAATGACAGGTGATTATTTAGTCGCAATGAACAACCACTCTGTAACTTTCTATGCAGCTCATCAGATCACCTTTTATATAGAAAAATGCCTGGCATCCCTGGACTAACTAATTAATTATATTCAGTATATACAGGGTGGATATAATAGAAGCATTCAGCCTTTTTGAATCACATGCCATGAGAATTCTGTGTCTTGCACTATTGCATACACTGTTATCATTTATAAGACTTCTTTTGAAACTTTAGTTCTGTTGCACACAAACAAAAGTCTCTTAATGCACTTGTGTGCAGACATTTGGGATTTGTCATATCTGATCTGACTTCAGCCTCCCAAGGTCAGGAATACAATATGCACAACCTTTTCCTGAAGCATTTTGCATTTGCACATAGCTATAGAAGGAAACCTATTTTTTTTTTTTTTTTTGCAGAAAATGAAACAAGTCTCTGTTTCATTGAAGTAATATGTGTTTACAAAGAGAAAATACCAATCCATGACGCAATATCAGGGGAAAGTAATTTAAGTTGACGAAACTCAAATTCATTGAGTCTATAGGGTACATCAATTCTAAACCTCAGCTCAGTAAAACTACAGCGGCAGCTAAACTGAGATGCCCAGGTTCTAAAGTTAAGCAACATATTATTCATGCCAAAACATTACAACTCATACATCAGAAGATTAAATAAAACCTTTAAGTAATCAAAAAGTTCTTTGCAGCCCTTAATCTTTTATTAACCCCCAAAACTAACTTCTTGAACCTAAAACTAAGCAGGTAGAGGTAAACTCAAACCAGTAACACGATAAAAACTTACCCAGTATTGACAGTTCCAGAAACAGGTGACTACAATATACTTAAATAAATTAACGTAGCCAGTTATGATCATACTGGACATTTCTGTTATTGCAATAACAAAATCTGAAGGGAGCTATTTAATCCTGATCATTCGACACATGCAAAATTCACCATAGTTCACTCTCCTAACTTCTCATAATGAACACTCCTCCCACTTGATTGCTTGTAAAAAAAGGCACAAAGAAAACAACTCAACCAAGAATTGAGTATGACATAACGTCATCTCTTTATGAGCTTGCTTTTGTTTGGGGGTTATCTGCCTTCTTCCAAATAAACAAGTACCACCGTTGCAAGCATACCTTTGTCATTTCTTTGCTAAATTCTTGCATTGTCACAGCCATCTCAGGAGCCTTCATGAGGTTGTTGACAAGCTTCATAACCTCAGCACTCTTGGATAAATGTCCCACAGTACGAGCAATTGCTGCAAATGCAACCAGAAAAAAAAATACTCAAATCCGTCATAATAATTCCTAATAAGAGAACACGTGGCAAAAAGAATGATAGCTAATTCAATTCAAATTATTAAATCATTATACTAAATTATAAAAACTATAACGGATACATAAAAATGTTACATGTACACCAAATCAGGACAATGTATTCGTAATCACCATATACAAGTAAGTGCCCGTATGTGTCTTTGTCATAAAGCCATTTAATCAGTGAACAGAAAATCTATTCCAGTTAAAAGAAAACTTGCAGCTGACGGTTATTGACTTTGCCTAGGTTGGTCCTTGAAATTAGAAAGTAATAATAGCATGCACTGATGGGAAAAATTGGACAAAGAATATTTGTTTTGACATATGTTTTAAAGCTAGTGAAAAGTAGCACAACCTACCAACACTTTCCCCAAGATGCATTGATATTGAATTCAACTGGGCTTTATTTTCATAAAGACGATTCACTGTTTTCTTAGATCTTACAAGTTCCTTTGCAAGTGCCTGCAAATTGCAAAAACATCACAGGGAGGAAAATAATAAGATTCTTTGGTAAAAGTGTACCTTAAGTCTGAAAAGAGGAAAATCATCAGTTCAAAAGTCCTATCTGAAGGTTGTGCAGCCAATAACAACCCATTCTGTTTTTACTTTTTTATTCTTAGCTCATGCGTCATACTACCTGAAATTTTTTTACGTCAAGCATGGGGAAACATTAAAAAAGATGCAACGAATTAAGCGCCCATATTCCATATTATTCTCAAATGCAAACCCAAGCTCCCCTTCCCAGATGAGCTTGGGTGGATGAGAGGAATTCACTGTTTGCTTTACTTTTGCAAGTGGTCAAGCTACATCACAAAGCACTTGGGATTTGGTTAACCAACAAAGACAATAAATACTTCAAAACAATTTTATTCACTGGTAACTCACTAACTTGTATGTTTTCTTAGCAAAACATTGCACAAGAAGGAAGACTGTATTACGTTCTCCTCCACATCCAATCATGCTAGATGTGATTACTACGATAGAACATGTATATATCTCTTTTGAGTAAGACCATATGAAATTGCACAATTATTGCAACTGGACATGGTTTGTATCTTCTTCCCAATTTTTCCTTAGAAGTATAAAAGCATATCGAAATTCTAGAGCTATATATGCTTTGACTTGGTTATTGGGTACTAGGTTTGGCCGTTTGAATAGAAGTCCTATATACTATATCCAATTGAAAAAGAAACAAACAAACCATATACAAGATAACTGGACAACATCTCTTGATAACCAGAGATCAGAAAGCACCAAAT
The DNA here is from genome assembly GCA_025563575.1 of Acacia pycnantha. NCBI lineage: Eukaryota > Viridiplantae > Streptophyta > Magnoliopsida > Fabales > Fabaceae > Acacia > Acacia pycnantha. The sequence continues at coordinate 224,213 of JAMWYP010000219.1, forward strand.
CCATCGGTAGTTCACTACAAAAACGATCTCACACACAGTCCTCGAAAAAAAAAATCAGATTGCGTGACATTGCCTAAACTTCCTCACTGCACTAGTTACAGTAAAACAACTGCAAATAAACAGAATTAACATGACCGTAAGTTTCCAAATACCTTGGCAGAGCCCATGTCATTTCTCTTAGCTGCCTCCTTTATAGCCTTCTGTACGTTTTTTTCTTCTTTTTGTATGTCTGATCGAACCCAAAATTACAAATCAACTACAACAGCAACAAGAACAAAGACCCAGATTAAAAAAAGATTAAGATGTCATCACCTCGGATTTGGCGTTCAATGTTTCGACACTCTTGGCGAAGCTTGCGCTGCCAATCTCTCAATAGCTGTTGTGGATTTGGCTTTGGTCTGATTACATTCATCACCTTCTCCATTTTCTCGGCAAAATCAAATCCTCAATTTCCAAAATCAGATCTTACGGGCGAACAAATCCTCCCGGCAGAGAGAATACGGCAATTCACCGTCTGCTTTGACCTTACGCGTCTTCCCGCAAAAAGGTAACTCCCAAAAGAAAATTTCTTTCTTCTTGGTCCTACGTTGATTTTTTTAAGGAGATTAAAGAAATTATTTAATCATGTTATATATTATATATTATATATTATATATTATGTATCTTTATATTACATATCATTTTATTAATCAAACTAATTAATTTGAGAAAAAAATAAAAATACGAAATTTAATCATATTTTTTAATTTCTAAAAAAAAGTCAATTTTATCTTATATTTAAAACGGGGAGTATCGTTTTTAAATTATCAAATTATATATTATATAAAAATCATATTTTTTTCAATAATATCCATTCAAATTGTCCAGATATTTTAGAAAAATATTCGAACATATTTACATTAATTAAATTTTATCTTAATTTCAAATTTCAATTTACAGACTGTAATTTGTAAAAATCTTAATTTCCCCGAGTAAAAAGGTGATTAAAGATTTTCTGAGATACTGTTAGATTTACTAAAATCGAGTCTTTCTAGTACTTCTTCAATCCTTCTATGATAATTAGGGGTAGATTTTATTATTTTAGTCCTAATTGTAAGACATATTTCTTAAATTTTATTGTCTTTTCTTAATTTACCTTTATTGGTATTCCTCTAATAATAATCATAGGAATGGGATAAATTAATGAAGATGATTATGATGTTTTAAAAAAATATGTTATATAAACTAACTTAATTAACTACTTTAATATAATCAAATAAGGTAAATACATTACCATGAGCAAGGTTATTGTTAACTTGAATTGTAAACTAATAAGAGTTTGAAATTTGTGAGTTTATAAGAGTTTTGAGTTTAAGTATTGATTGGACCCAGTTTTATGAACCAAGAAAGTTAACTCGTTAAGTTGACAGCAAGAAGTTCACATTAGGGCTGTGCATGGCAACCATTCTGTTCCTCAGCACAGTTTCTCAGATGGAACAGTTTTTTCTGATTCTGTGCCTGGGAAGAGTTCTGAGAATCAGAATTATGTTTGTTAACTCATTTTATTTTTACTCCGAGAATCAGAATTACGTTTGTTAACACAATTTTTTTTTTATTCTGATAATCAGAATTACGTTTGTTAACACATTTTATTTTTATTTCTGTAATTTTTATATTCAAAAATTATTTAGGTGGTGGTGGTGGTGGCGGTGGCGGTAGGGGTGGTGGCGGTGGCGGCGGCGGTGGAGGCGGCGCGGTGGTGGTCGTGGTGGATTTGGCGGTGGCGGCGGCGGTCGTGGTGGTGGCGGTGTGGCGGTGGTGGCGATGAAGTGGGGGTGGCGGCGACGAGGTGGCGGCGGCGGCGGGGTGGTGGTGGCGGCGGTGGCGGTGGCGGTGGCGATGGCAATGGTGGTGGTGGTGGTGGTGGTAGTGGTGGCGGCGGCGTGGTGGTGGCGGTGGCGGTGGTGGTGGCTGCGGCGGTGACGGTCGTGGGGTGGCGGTGGTGGCGATAAGGTGGGGGCGGGGCGGGGCGGCGGCGATGAGGTGGGGCGGCGGCGGCGCGCGGCGGGGTGGTGGTGGTGGCGGTGGGGTGGTGGTGGTGGTGGCGGTGAGGTCGGGGTGGTGGTCGTGGTGGCGGTGGCGGTGGTAGTGGCGCGGTGAGGTGGGGGTGGTGGTGGTGGGGGTGGCGGTGAGGTGGGGGTGGTGGTAGTGGGAGTGGCGGTGAGGTGGGGGCGGCGGCGGTGAGGGCGGCGGCGCGGCGGTGGTGGTGGTGGTGGTGGTGGTGGCGGGAGGTGGCGGCGGCGGCGGTGACGGTGGTGGTGGCGGTGGTGGTGGTGGTGGTGGTGGTGGCGGTGCGGTGGGGGTGGTGGCGGCAGCGGCGGTGGCGGTGGGGAGGGTAGTTGACACTACAAAAGGTTTTCGAGAGAAAGAAGAGAAGTTGTAGGTTGAGGAATAAATTCTGATTTTGTGCCCAGAAATAGAAAAGCAAAAAAAAAACCGGATTTACCAAACAGATTTCTCATCCATTTATGTTCCGGGGAACAGAAATTAACAAAAAACACATTCTGGGAGCGTTACCATGCACACCCTAGGTATACATAATTATGTGTTTCTTATGTGCTGATTAGAGGTATGAGTATATTTTTTAATTTTTTTTACATATTGTATTTATATAGATTTAAATTATATACGGCTTTCTGAGATATTTTTTTGCACTCAATATCTCAAAATAATTAATTTTCATAATACTGGTGTTACAGACAAATGCAAAACTAGAAATTAATTAATTTGAGATATTAGGTGCAAAAAACATCCCAAAAAGCCGTATATAATTTAAATCTATATAAATACAATATATAAAAAATTTAAAAAAAAATATGCTTATAACTCTAATTAGAGGTATGAGCACATAATAAGAACATAATTATGTACACCTAATAATGTGGACTCCAATCCATGAGGACCATTTGCTAAACAGGCACTAGTTTAAAAAAGCCCTAATAAATATGCAGATATGCACTAGTTTCAAAAAAGTGGCTTCATATAAGATTAATAAAGGAAACAAGGATAAGATGATGATAGAGTAAGTTCACATAACAAGCTATTTAATGATTTGACGAAGGGACAAGAACAGGGTATACTCAAAGTTTACAATGACAAATTACAGAGCTTAAACAATACAGCAAGAAACCCGCCTCCATTGCTATACCTACACAGAGGCAGAGTCCATGATTTAAATATCATTAGTACGTGCTGGTTAAGATCACACCATGATCAATCAAATCATCAAACATAGCATTTGTTCTGTTGTAGAACATAAGTCTCTAACCCTAGGTGGGCTAGTATGTAGATATAGAATCAAATAGCTCTCTCCCAAGTATCCATGGATTGGATACCTAAGAGGATCTGAGATCACAAAGCACAAGGACTTTACCTAGGAGCGATTCTTAGGGCCTACGTACCCTGAATAGGGATCAAAGTCCACGTAGTTCGATGATACTGGAGGCGTTTAGCCAAGGGGGTGGTGTGTGTGCTCTGTGTGCAATATATGCAATTGAGAGAGAGCTTAGAAGATGTGTACCTCTTTAGGTTAACCAACTATATATAAAGGCTACCTTAGGGTTAGGGTTTGGACTTGTTGGGCCTCTTGTGCCTCCAAGCCCAAGTGTATGAGATGTCTCCTGTTGGGCCACACCTTGGATGAACCTAGTATTTTATTCCATAACAGTTGCCCCCAAGCTCGGTAGTTCAGGTCTCTGAGTTGCCGAGATTCATTGACTGCTTTCCGAGATCCCCTGAATCCGACTTTGCTTTCGTAGCAATTTCCCGGGCTAATTGTTTGGTTTATACTCCTGAATTTAATAACATGTAAGCAAATCACTATAAATGGAAAATACTTACTGTTTGTGCAAATCGTTCAACGTGCTCATTTTGGATACTTGTCCGAGCTTGCATTAAACTTTCTGGTTTGCATTAATGGCGGTTATTGATAACACGCTTTTCCACTTAACAAATCGTTGTCCACTCTGTTGCCCCCAGCCTGGTAGTTCAGTTCCTGAGGTAGCAGGATGTGTTATTTTCCAACCCGGGCCAGGTGTTCGTCATTGTTTGGGATTCCGTGCGTGTTGACCCGAGATTCCGGGTTTATATACTTTGAATCGAGACTCCAGGTTTATAAACTGTAACCCCGAGATTCCGGGTTAACATACTTTAAACCGAGACTTCTAGTTTGGATACTTTAACTCCGAGATCTCGGGTTTATATATTCTAACACCGAGATTCCGGTTTAGATACTTTAACTCCGAGATTCCGGGTTATTTATTCTAACACCGAGATTCCGGGTTATTTACTTTAACACCGAGATTCCGGGTTATTCTTCCTAACACCGAGATTTCGAGTGTATTTACTTTATCACCGAGATTCCGGGTTATTAAACTTTAACACCGAGATTCCGGATGCTTGTCGAATTTGCACTAACCTCAGTTGTTGTTACCATGCTTTTCCACTAACAACTCGTAATCCACTCTGTTGCCCCCCAGCCTGGTAGTTCAGGCCTCTGGGCTGCCAGGATGTACGTTTTAACCGTTATTTCTGCAAAGCCCGAATTTCAACCAGATTCAGTGAAGCCGGGGTCTGCCTTCATCCCTTTCGTAAGGACAGACTCCACAATCTATCCGGGATCCAATTTAAGGAGCGCGGATTTAATCGTATAAAACAAACTTTGACATGATTCATGAAAGCGGGTTTGTGCACCTCGGATTCACGCATGTTTAAATTGGACCTGATTTTCGAAGACGGGTTTGTTTACCCTGAATTCATACACGTTTTCCTTCGAGATGATTTTTGGAAACGGGTTTATGTACCTCAGATTCCTACATGTTTGGCTTTGTCATGATTTTCGAAAACGAGTTTCTTTACTCAGAATTCATACATGTTTGGATTGGACATGATTTTCGAAAACGAGTTTCTTTACTCAGAATTCATACATGTTTAACTTGAGCATGATTTTCAGAAACGGGTTTATGTACCTCAGATTCCTACATTTTTTTCCTTTGACATGATTTTCGGAACCGGGTTTGTGTACCTCGGATTCCTACATGTTTTATTTGTACATGATTTTCGGAACCGGGTTTATATACCTCGGATTCCTACATGTTTTTCCTTTGACATGATTTTCGGAACCGGGTTTATGTACCTCGGATTCCTACATGTTTAATTTGTACATGATTTTCGCAAACGGGTTTCTTTACCCTGAATTCTACATGTTTAATTTGAACATGATTTTCGGAACCGGTTTTATGCACCTCAGATTCCTACATGTTTTAACAGGACATGATTTTCGAAGACGAGTTTCTTTACCCTGAATTATACATGTTTAGCTTTGACATGATTTTCGGAAACGGGTTTATGTACCTCATACTCCTACATGTTTAAACTGTACATGATTTTCGAAGACGGGTTTGTTTACCCTGAATTCTACATGTTTAACTGTACATGATTTTCGAAAACGAGTTTCTTTACTCAGAATTTATACATGTTTAAAGATTTGGCGGCTGTAGCCGTCGTTACACGGATCCCTGGTTTAAACTAGATTCAGTTTAAGCCGGGCCCGCCTTTTCCTCTTTGCCTTGAAAATAATACAGATCCCTGATTTGAACTAGATTCAGTTAAATCGGGTCCGCCTTCTTACCTTTACACGGATCCCTCATTTAAACTAGATTCAGTTTAAACGGGTCCGCCTTCAAATTTACACGGGGCCCTGATTTTAATCAAATTTAATGCAACCGGGTTATGCCTTCAAAACTTACCCAGTTCGATGATGAAGGGTAGGACCTCACGCATGACATTAATTTCTTGCAGGTTATCTTTGACTCCAAAGGGACCTACAAGTTTATTTGCACAAAAAGGTGGTGGCAGAGGATTGAGGCAAAGCATTAACTCCAAGTCGATATATATAGGTGAATGGATCTAGCAGCTCCCCTCGTACAGTAGCCTACTTCTTCCTTTTCTAAGACATTTCAGCTAATGTCACCGCTGCTTTTTGCAAAATCATTTAAAGGCCCTTTTGGTTCAGACATATCACCCCACTTATTTCAGAGTTGTCAACTTCCAGATGCCTTAGATAAATTCATTCAAACTAAGGTGTTCAAATTGCATATGTAACTTGCAAATGAACTATACTATTTATTCTCTTCACTCAGCTACCATAGGTTCATTAAGAAATTGGCCTTTCTTATGAACAAGTGCACCTTTCACTCATAGGTCATGAAGAATTAATCAAAGATTCCATAATATCCTCAAAGGCTTCAACAGTATGCCAAAATTACAATTTTGCAGAAGTTGTCAAATCTAACTGTTTATGCACCCCGACATTCACGGCAAAGATGCATGACAATAGGACAAATGCATACATATCCTTTTGACTTTCAAAAATCATTATTTAAAACAACAATAATTTAAGTAGTCTAGACTTGAAATAAAGAAGCAGAACACCTTTCTCCCAAGTTTGCGAGGATGGCACAGGAGCTAATTACACCTCCAAGAATGAAATTGTCTGGCTTGACTCCATCCTTTGGCATATCACAGAAGACTTTTACAGCTTCTTCATTGTAATCATTTTGTCCTTGTTCAACGTTTATTCTGCTTTGAATAATCCCTAGTTGCCAATTTATTTAATGGCTTGGCATCCTCCTTAAGAGAAATTAAAATCTTCGTGGTTCAGCTCCACAAGTCTCGGAGGAATTGAACTCAAGTATGACACAGGTTTGTAGAATGTGAATCATTCCTTCTGATCTTAACCACATCCGGGACACTTACCTTAATTATCCCACTCTCTATCAAGAGTTTGATCCTTGCTTTTCACGTCCCCAAACAAGTCTAAAGCTTCATTTAATTTGTTGGCTTTGCAAAATCTTTCCATGAGTAGGTGCAAATACCTCTCAGCTGGATGTTGAGAACTCTGCCAACCAAGTTTTTAGCAGGTGACATGGCAAATGCTACGTTGGATTTAACCCCCATTTGAGCGTGGTACAATGTATTTCCTTCTTTGTTAGTCCGGAGTTCAGGATCATCAGAGGACTTCCCACGGCCGTTACTGATGTGCTCACAGCTAACCCTTCTCTAGGACCATTAAAAGAGGCATACTGCCTCCTTCAGCTCTCTGTATCGCCTTTTTAAAATGGGGGAAAAGTCTTTGAAGCTTCTTGAAGATTCCCCCACTTAGGGTAAATATTAATCAAAATACTCAAAATGATGACTTCAAGATCTACCCCAACGCACAAAACGTGAGCGTCTAACTACCAGGCTTACGTAGCAATATCAGCTTATGTGAGCGTCAATATCTCGGGAAATTTGGCCATATTAGGACAAAGATATTGGCTGAGTATTTCATGAAACAGTTCGTACGCCTCAAATGGATGATTGCCTGCCACGAGCTGAATACCCAAGGTACCTACGACCAAAAGCATGCTCTTCCTGTCTATAACCACCAAGAACCATTGAAGACGCCTTCTTTGTTGTTGAAAAATCGGGTGCTTATTCTAGAGACATGACCTTGATTCTATTAAGGTTGTGAAATAAATAATGAAGGTTTTGTGAAATAAATAATGAAGGTTTTTGCTGTCCAAATTCAACGGACTGGCCATGGTGGTTATTGTTTTATACCCTCCGAAAGTCAAGTCTTCCACACCTCAGAACCTCGGCACTATATCTCAGTTTAGGTACCCCATCATAGAAGTGTTTTGGCGTCTCGGCATACACTCTTCCGAAATCCACACCTCCGAACCTCGGCACATCATCATCACCTCGGTATCTCAATATGCTGCCCAGGATCGTTTTGCCCAGTTCTGTCGCTATCGGCCTTGACTTGGACTTTGAATATAACGAATGGGACTGGCTATTATGGAGTCTCGGCTCTCCCACACTAACCGACGTTCCCTCCTTCCCTATTCAGAAGTTCGGATTCAGACCGAGATGGCTTCTATTGGGTATGTCGGTGGAGGAGAGAAGCTTCACCATTTACAGCCCATGCATGGCGGCACGTCAAGACAATAACTCTGGCCTTCACCTTTCTCTGAGATATATGTTTCGGCAACTTGGGATCATATTAAATATATCCCTCCACTAGCCGACAACTAAGCATCTTGGCATCACCCAATTCTGACGTCTGCATCACGACTCTACTATCTCGGCATAATTCAGATCTCACTTCCAGACTTCACATCTCAATCCTGGGCTTCACATTGGAATCCGCTACTTCGACCGGGATTTGAGTATCGAGACATCCCAGAATTGGCATCTCGGCATCTCTTGGAAGTTAGGAAATATCAGCTCGGTCGGCATCTCGGTTTGGTCACCGCGGCTCCGTCTGGTCATAACGAGGTATTCCGGCGAGAGGTATCCCGGCCTTTTAGAATCAAGAAACCACTACTTCGACATTGGACAATAATGAAGCATCCCAGCATCTCGGTTCAGCATCTGACGGATGTAAATGTAGTGAGGCATCTCACTATGTTGGCCTCCAACCCTAGTCTAAGATTGGAAATCCTGAATCAAAGGTAGAAAAACACAAGGCCGCCAATATTACGATTTTGATTCCTCAAGATCATGGTCGCACCTTGCACAATAACAGAAGTCATCGGCTCGTGGTGCGAGCCCTTTTCCATGGAAGTTGACCACCCACACGATCTAACAGAGGGTTTCCCTCAGGTACCAGCCCGAGGAAATTTTTATCACGCCTTCCTTGTCAAAAGCTTCTCCAGCAGATCGATCATTGTTCGTTTGGCCTTCTGGAATTGAAATTTTAGACCATCTTTGGTCACGGGAATCAAAAATTTACCGAGTCCCCACGGACGGTGCCAATGTTCTGTTGTAAAACATAAGTCTCTAACCCTAGGTGGGCTAGTATGTAGATATAGGATCAAATAGCTCTCTCCCAAGTATCCATGGATTGGATACCTAAGAGGATCTGAGATCACAAAGCACAAGGACTTGACCTAGGTGCGATACCTAGGGCCTACGTACCCTGAAGAGTGATCAAAGTCCACGTAGTTCGATGACACTGGAGGCGTTTAACCAAAGGGGGGTGGTGTGTGTGCTCTGTGTGCAATATATGCAATTGAGAGAGAGGTTAGAAGATGTGTACCTCTTTAGGTTAACCAACTATATATAGAGGCTACCTTAGGGTTAGGGTTTGGACTTGTTGGGCCTCTTGTGCCTCCAAGCCCAAGTGTATGAGATGTCTCCTGTTGGGCCACACCTTGGATGAGCCTAATATTTTATTCCATAACAGCATTGAACAACACATATATAGTTCAAGGGACTCTGAAAGTGAAAACAGAAGCAAGCCTCACCACCTACGTAGGGTCACAGAGACAGAGAGGCTTCAATCCAATAGAAAAATCTGAGCAGTTCTAGTAGAACGCCAAGCACTAGTATGAACATATAACCATGAGGCAATCTCAGATATAGACTACTTTTATTCACTTAATTGATCAGTCATGTGATGAGGAAATATCAATGCGATTTCTTTCTTTCTTTGACGAGTTGTTGAGAGTGCTCGACGAGTTTGAATAAGTTTTATTGTGTTTTCCTTTTCTCTTCTTTAAATTCTTGGCATCAATCAATTATATTCGTATTGCTTGCTTTTTCTTCGCTCTTTTTTTATTTGTTAGTTATATTTATTCAATATTGGAGAATATAATGGAAACGATGACTATTAACAACCCCCTCATAATGCATTAGATTATGTCAGAAAATGCATATATAGAATGGCAGGTGCGAATGGAAAACAAAAAAACTCCACCAGCTTCTATGTCGTACTAGCTATTTAATAGAATTTCAATATCAATTTTAATTGATCTTCCCATTTCATTTAGTTTTAAGCTTTTAATTATTTGCTTATTTGGACTAATAAAAAGATTCTGGTACAGGGGCCCTGTCAAACTGTCGGCAGGGGGCAGCTGAGGAGGGTTCTGAGCAGAGAGTAAGGACCGTTAGTTTCTTTTATTTAGCTTTCATTACGTTTATAGTGACCATTCGCATAATTGAACCTGAAAACTTTCTATTATTAGATTACTTTTATTGGTCTGTAACTCAATAACTAGAATCCAAAATGAATGCAGAGAATGTACCTTCGATGATGGAGGAGTCACTTGAACTTCAAGCCATATAAATAGTTGAAATGTTCTGATCACAATCTACAGTATTAGTGGACTCTAAATCCCGTCCAAAACAGATATCAGCAAATCATAAAAGATATGGTTAAATGATATGTACTTCACAGGCAAAATTCTGATTTCATGTTCAGGGTTGGCTCTTTATTGTGATTCTTCTTTTTCTCATCAGTGACATAATTAAAAAGGTCTATTTTCGTCAATAATGTATCGTAAGTGGGAATATAATCCTGCAAAGAAATAAACAAATTTGAGATAATGTGGTTCAATTATAGAAATGGCCAAGACTAATGATATTTGTCTTTAGAAGGTTCGATGCTTTATGAGTTGGCCCACACTCTTAACTTAGCACTAACGATATACTTTTTGTATTTTCTGCCTTCGGTTTAGAGTTTCATATTAAGCTTCTTTTTCTTCTATTGGTTTAGATTATCATTATGACTGAATCCTACCAATTCTAATCCAAACCCAACTCAATCTCTTATTTGTGTTGGTAATTTTAGTCACTCTACTTTAAGGCTGTAAATCTTTATCCCAAATAGTCTCAGCAAATTGCACTTAATGGTTGCAAACTTGAAAACGCATCCTATCAAAAGTAACGTAAGCAAGCTTGCTTGCAATGATCCTCTTGCTTCTTTCCCACACATATCTTCACAAACAGAACAAGATCAAATCTGATGGGTCGAACTCTTATCTTCTTGTCTGCTCTCTGACATATTGTCTCCGTCATTAAAGGAAGAGATATAGATGACTGAATTGGAAGAGGAAAACAAATAAGATCAGATAATGATAATGATGACTAGATTCCTTGATTAGCTAAAGCATATTATCGTCACTGTGAGTGGTTTGTTTTGAGCATAATAGAGTATTTGTTTTTTTTTCCCACCTCCTTTCAGTTAACTCCGCATTTTTTGAGACAAGTTTTCATGGAAGATCACGCCATAAGTTGAACCGTTAATGTCAACTTCTAAGCTATATATTGGTTAAGATTTGATCTTGTTTTTCTTTCTTTTAGTTAAAGGGCAGTTTGATGCAGTCAATTAACAGTACAGTTAGGTTAGCTAACTCCCAAGGAAATTAATGTTGCAGACAACGTACAGTGAGGAAGTCATATGACTAATTTAACTGTAAACACTAACCTGATAGCGAAAGGGGCTTCGTATAGTTTTTCCGAATCTCAACTTCTCAAGATGGTCAGACAAGGCAAAATAATAAAGAATTGGATTGGGTGGTTACAAGTTGCTCAATAATATTTGACAAAAAAGTTTTTGCTTTATTTTATTAATAATTATTAGAGAAAATGGTAGGAAAAAAACCTTAAAATTGCAAAATCTCAAATAAGGTATTTGCCATAAAATGAGTTGTAAATTGTTTATCAAGTCTCGTCATTACTTTATCAATTTTTTATAACAAATTAGATTTAAGATTTTACAATTTCAAAAAAAAAATTGAAAAAACAATATCAGACAAATATAAAATTATAAATCCTTTGGTCTGCGAGTTTTAGGCAACTGCCCTCTATACTTACGAATGGATAGAGTATATTATACTATTGTCATGGGTCGATAATTATAGATATAATTCCACCTTCTGCTTCACTTGGATCAATGTAAATAGCTTTAATGGCTTAACAACCTTAAGTGTGTTAACTGCATCCAGAGAATTAAATGGAACGATGACAGACACAGTTCTGAATTATTAAGAAGTTATGATTTCCCATCACATTTCTCAAACAAAAAAAACAAGGAGGTAGCATAAGATTGAGCTTCCACGTTATTCTCTTCAATATATACCTTGCCCAATAGTACTAAGATATGATTTGGTAAGGTTCACTGAACCTTAATAACTTTTCCCAAGTTGAAATGTCCACCTTCTCTGTTCCTTTGTCAGAGATAACCAAATCAATGACATAAAAAGGAAACGGGTAAAAGTTACAACTTTACAGAACTCATGGTAAATCAAAGCTAGCTGGTTAATCATCTTTTAATATCTATGGCTGAATTGACCTCCCACTAGTTGGGGAGTACCCATACCACTAGGCTACAAGGCCTTTGGTATCATCTTTTAATATCTACATGACTAATATATACCATCTACTAGTAATTCTTTTTCTTAATTCATATTTCACGTCAAGAGCCGTAACTGCAATAGAGGGAGATGGCTGCTGATTTGACAACAATGAGGAAAAATAAAACGTTCACTCCATAATTAAGCTAATTTTCCTTATTGTTTATCTCAAATGTGATACATTTTTGTCGCGTTTATAATTCTGCCATCAACTGAATTCCTATATATATCAGCTTCGTTTAGCCATAACCTGTCATGAGTTCCCATTAACACTGGTCTTCCACTATAACAGAGTCACTCTGTTTACTTATTTCCTTACTCATGGCTCCTTTCTTCTCTTTTCTCCTACTTCCTCTCATAATTTCTTCAAGTAGTGCTCAGGGTCCACCTTCACCAGATTACTTCCCAGGTTCCCAAATTAGCACTCTTAGCTTTGATCAAGGATTCAGAAATCTCTGGGGTCCTCAGCATCAGAGCCTAGACCATGGCTCATTAACAGTCTGGCTTGACTCTGACTCAGGTATTCCATGTTTTCTGGTGTCACTGTCTGCTCTCATACTTTTATATTAGTATTTTGTATTCTCAGCTCTCATTTGTGCATTTTTTGAACTTAGGGAGTGGATTCAAGTCACTGCACTCTTATCAATCTGGGTACTTTGGTGCTGCAATTAAGCTTCAGCCAGGTTATACAGCAGGAGTCATTACATCATTCTATGTGAGGATATTTATTATTATTACTCTATATATGTTTTTAGTGAATTTTGAAGATTTAGTTTATTTCTTCAGACTCTTTTTCTTGTTTGTGACATTTGGGCATTGTAGTTATCAAACAACCAAGACCACCCAGGAAACCATGATGAAATTGATCTCGAGTTCCTTGGCACTACACCAGATAAGCCCTATGTGTTACAGACAAACGTATATATCAGAGGCAGTGGAGATGGAAATATCATAGGCAGAGAAATGAGGTTTCATCTTTGGTTCGACCCAACAGAAGATTTTCACAACTACGCTATTCTGTGGAAACCCAGTGAGATCATGTAATTCTCTTCATTCAAAAACCATCCGCAAAATTTACCACTCAATAGCCATGTCTGCATTATGAAACTCACTTTTATTGGCAATGATACTTTTTCCCCCTCATAAATAATAATGAGGATATCTCACTTTAGAGTTGATGCCGATGGCAAACGTGAATCCCTCTTGATGTTGAGTTGAAAAGACAATTTCATACAATAATTTCATGTGGTCCCCCCTCTTGCAAATATCATCTTTTCTTTTTTCACTTTATTTCAGAACAGAATCAAAAAAATCTTTCATAGTTTTGGTATGTATGGCTTACAAGTTTGTCTTATAATGGAAAAACTGTAAAATGCAGATTCCTAGTTGATGATATCCCCATAAGGAAGTATCCTAGGAAGAGTGATGCCACATACCCTACAAGACCAATGTATGTGTACGGATCAATATGGGATGCTTCGTCCTGGGCTACAGAGGAAGGAAAATACAAAGCTGATTATAAATACCAACCTTTCGTTGGTAGGTACAAAAACTTCAAGCTCAAAGGTTGCACCACTAATAGCCCTGCCTCGTGCCAACCACCCTCTGCTTCACCTTCTGGCCATGCCAGTCTCACACCTCAGCAATATGCCACCATGCAATGGGTCCAAAACAACTATTTGGTCTATGATTATTGCCATGACACTAAGAGAGACCACACTGTCACTCCAGAGTGCTAGGATCATCAAGAGATTCTTACATGCATCGTGTGAATCTTATGCTTGAAAAAGTAAATTTTCTTAATTGTTTAAGTCTTTTTGTGTGGAACAAGTTGTTTATATCACGAGGGGTGGTTTTATGAGATGGTCCCACTGTTGTGTAAGTGTAGTTTGCAATAGCAGTTGAGCGTCCAAGCACTACCCCCACACAAAGATTGGAATGTTTTTGTTGTTTTATGTGATTTTGTCGGAACCGTATTGTACGATTGCTTTTAATTTTATTTGATGATGAAATAAAATGATTAAAGCTTTTTTCTAATACGTGTTGGATTCTGGTGTGGAAGATTGTGACCTTGTCCCCTTGTGGTCAATATGATTGAATTAAGTTTCTCGAGATGGAGTTTTGTCCACCAGAAATAATTATTGTTCGAACTTTATGCTGCATTAGGATGGTTAAGTTGTGTGGTGGTATATATTATCAGATAATGGACCCTGCCAGGGACAGTTCCTGAGCAACGATCATAAGAGAATGTGACCCACCACTAATTTATTGCGTGACAAGTTTTTCAATTTTTCTGGATTTATCAGCGAATTATAGAGGTCGAGTTGATGAGAAATGGCCCACCATTTCTTTGTGTAAAAGGATAAACCATGCACAGATATAGATACATAAAGCAAACACGTAAACAGAAGAGACACAGAAGAAAGAGTAGGGAATAAGGATAAGGCAGACAAAAAGACGAAGGGAGCATCATACACAAGAAGCCAATTTGTTAGAGACAGAAGAGAAAGCCTCATGAAGTTACAGTGTTTTCCAATGGCAGTTCGAAATCTCACAAGATTGAAACTTTCTTCAATAAAAAAACTTTCTTCAAGGTTTGGGGATCTGTATTTTCCCTTGTTTCATTTTGCTCTTTGAGCTATTAATAGATTTCAGTTTTCATTCAAAAAAAAAAAACTTTCTTCAATAATTATTGGTGGGTTCATGAACTTCAAAAAAGATTCCTTATTGGTAGTGTAATTTAAAATTTTCAAGACAGGCATGCTTCACAGGAAGAACCTCGGTGAAGGGTATCTATCTACTTGAATCATTCGATTTCTTCGTCTCGTGACTGATCTGAAACAATGTGTTTTCGTCTAAGTCAAAATCAGATCACAGGTTGAATAGGGAATCCAAACTGACTAATAGGGATTTTACTAGGGGGAAAAACAAAACTAGCTAGGTCCTTCACGTGTGAGGAAGTCTATTTCACTCACATGACTTGTAGTACGAGTAACATTTAATCCCGTGTTTTATTCTTTTACACCTCTAAAATTTGACTGTGGTCGAAACCTTTTATTCTTACCTCGCCCATCAGTTCATTGGGGAGTTGGAGAGACGAGCGGGTGATGCTAACAATAGAATATTAAGTTTCTACTCTGATCCTAAATATAAAATAAAGTTGACTTTTTTTTTAAAGTTAAAGAAATTAAATAAGTATTTGATCATATTATATGTTATATATCAGTTTATAAGTTAGGCAAAATAATTTAAGAAAAAAGGATAAATATTATAGGCTTGTGCATGTATAGGATATTAAATTATGAAATCGAAGACAAAATTCTATGATTAGTTGGAAGCATGAGGTCCAAAAAAACACTGTTAAAAAAGTTGGAAGTGATTGATTAAAATATACTGAATTTGAGAATCTTGAAGGAGTGTGAAAACAAAATAAAAGGAAGAAATCAATGATCCCAGATATGGGAGGAAAAGAAGGAACGTAACAGACAAGATACAAGTTGCTAGGTTAGTGAAAGTAGTTGTCACGGGACAGTATAGAGTATAGAGCCGATTCTTATCGTTGATTGTTTGAAGTTGGAAAACCAAATTGATACACAGAACCGAGCACCAACAACATAGGAAAAAACTAAGTCCAATACTTACAGAAATTCTAGTAAATTGGCCCTTCTCTTTTAAGGTAAATCTGCAAAAGGGACTGCTTATTGTATCCACCAAAGTTGATATATATATATACGCATGTTTTTAATATCTGGCGAATGATATAAATAATAAATATATGTATAACTCCTGGCCGGTTATGTAGTTCAAGAACATCAAATTGGAGGTGGATGTGGAGCCTTTTCTTAGGGGTTTATCACACTCTCGTAAAAGCTAGTCAAATTAATTGTTCATCTGTCCAACTGAAAATAATTGATGTACCATTACATGATTATGATTAATCAAGGTCCTACCACCCTAAATTTAATGATTTACCAGTGATCTTCAAAATTCATTAATATTAACTATAAAGTGCCAGTGGCAGTGAGACGCGTGGGAAAAAATACGTTCATGACTGAGATTGAAAACATGACATTACTGGCATGCATGCATGGTTTCAGATATTTTGCAACTTTATCGACTTTTTCCTTGACAAATATTTATGATCCGTATTCCGTGGAATGGAAAAGTATGAGAAATTATTAAGGAAAGAAAAACTAGAGTTCGGCCTGGATTTCCGAGGAAGGACGTGGCCCATTAAGAATCGTTTATTGTGAATCACAAAAGGAGTGAATGCACTTTTAAGCCCAAAAAACAAAAAGTCTAGGGAAAAAATGAAAAAGAATGGACCACGCCAAACAATACATAAAATTATATCATATCAAAAATAGATAAAATTATAAATTCAGCTAAAAAAGGGAAAAAATATAATTATATATATATAATTTAGGATAGGAGTTGGACTCACCCACAGTTTAAGGGCAAGGCGCTTAAATCTGCTCTGCAGACAGGGATGGACCCAGGAAATTACAGAAGGAGGGGCACAATTGGAGGGGGGATTGGGGGGTTGTTGCCCTCGAATTTTTTTTTTAGAGAAAGTTTTAAATGCATTAAAAAACAAATGAATATAAACAAGAAAAAAATATATCAAACAAATATTTATGAAATCAAGTTAATATTGATGATATAATAAGAGAGATAATTATTTTACAAACCTGTCATTTAGAAAAGTAAGGCTAAGTACTGTTAGAAATAAATGCAGCTACATAAATTACAATGAAGGGTGAGTACTCAATAAGTTCAAGTACATATATTTTAATAAAAAAAGTATATTACAATAAAAATAATTATAATGTCATCTTTCTAAACCTTATTTTTTGGAATTCCATCATAATTGTCTTATTATCAATGCTATCAAATACATCTTTTTTCAATATAAAACACTAAACATCATTTAACCATTCATCCTTCATCCGATTACGAAGTGCAGTCTTGATGTATTAAGAGTGGGTACTTAATTTAAGGGTGCGCAATAATTCAAACATGTATTAATTTATATATATTTATTTATTTTAAAAAATCTCAAATTCAAGGGGGGGCACTTGCCCCCCAATCTACTATGTAGGTCCGCCAATGTCTGCAGGAAAATTTAGGACTGAGAGTACATATACATCCACTCCAATCTGAGTTACCCTGCATCCCAAACCTTTAGGATACCTACTTCAGCGCCGTGACAACCGAAGGAATCGAATCCTCTCCATTTGTGAAATTGTTCATCCCTTGGACCATTTAACCTACGGACCAGGAGTTAAAAAAATAAATAAATTGAAGCAGGAAGGAAGAGTATAAAACGTAAAAATGGTGGAATCAATGGTGGGCAGAGTCCACGAGTAGTGTAAACGACAGGGTTATGAGGGAATGGAGAAGCAGATGTGAAGACAAATTTCTCATTACTCAAGACAGAGTGCGTGACCAAGGAATGCGACCAAGACCAACATTGTAATAACCGAAAAATTTCTAAAGCAGCCTTAAATCATTTTGTAACACAACATCTGCATGCATCAGAATATGTATATATGGCTATCAGAGTATCACATTTTAGCTGTTCTTCTGTCAGCAAATATTCCTTTTCGCAATAGCCAACATTAGACTTGCAAAATGCGACATTCAAATTTGGGTAATGGGTAAACAAAAAGATTGCGAGATTCATCATAAGTTTTTTTTTTTTTCATAAACAAAACTTACTGTATGACCAAAAACAATAAACGAAAGTGGTAGTATTTTGGTTGGAGGGTTGCGAGAACTGAGGTGGATATGGATTAAAATTTGATCCTTTCCCTGACAATGAATGACTCACCTTCCTACTAAATACTAATGCTCCCAACGATACAAGAGGCATGAATTGTTATGAATTATTGACAATATTTTTTAATATTGCATGAAGAGGATCTCAACCTTACATTTATACTCAGTTCACCCATGGACCACCCCACCTATGCGGTTTGAATGTTTGATGAAACTTGCAGTGGCTAGTATGTCTGTTTGGATTAGCGATAGAAGTTGTTTTTCCAACGTGATGTGAAACAATATCAGTTTGTGAGAAGAGTTGTCTCGACCTGCGCAAACATATTTTTTCCAACGCATACTTGTTTAGATTAACGATTGAAACCTTTAAAAACAGTTTTTTAATCTTGATTTATTGTATACAAAATAAGCATGTAAGAAGAACTTTGTTTCAATTTACGTAAATAAACACTTTTAATGATCCAAAACAAGCAAATGAACAGGCCTGATGCATATGCTGATATGCACACTCCCCTGTATTTTTTATAAGCAATGTTCTTTCTCTTGGGAATAAAGTGCCTCCACCAACCCCTCTCCACTTCTTGAGGTTATTTTCCCTTCCTTATTTGGGACTAATTCTTAATATAAGCAATTTTTGCCTCAAAATTTAAACGATTTCCTTTTTCTATCCTTATTAATTTCTATCTTCACATAAATTATCTCACACTTGGTAACTCTCTTTCATTTAATCATTTAAATTCCCATTCCCTCTTATACTTTCTATTCATTATCTCATATTTTGTATTCATTCTCTCTCCAATCCAATACTAATTGAATAAATAGAGGCATATTTAGAGAAGACACCACAAACTCATATTACCCGTGTTTGCGCAGTCAGGTAATTGTTGCTCTTAAAAGACTGGAAGGAGTATTTGTGCCTTAAGGTTGGGTCGTGTGAGTGGATAAATAGGAGGGAATAAGAAACAAAATTAGTTTGTTGTAATATTCAAGATTGGAAGAATGATGAGAGGGGCCATAGAAGCTGCATTTGAATGGTTGCAGTGTGGGTCGGATTCATTAGACCCATACCCTGCCCGTGACCACTGCCCACTGGACGCTACCTCCCAATTTTATATTATTCTCTTATGCTCTGTCCTCTCTCACTCACCCCACACACAACCACGACACGACACTGCCATTTCACTTTTCTATTTTCCATCTCCAAAAAGAATTTCACCTTTCCTCTCTTTTCTTCTTTATTATTTACATCAAGTATTAATAAATAATTAATAAAAAATCTTCTTTTTAGGCATATTTCTCCTCCCGTCAACTTTTCTTCTGCCAAACCGCATGGCGCCATCCAATGAATGCTCCCCATTCCTCTGCTTTTCTGGGGCACACCTACCCTAACCTATCCAATTCCTTCCACCCTATTCCAGCTGTCTTCCCTTATGCCCTGCTCCCAGGCCCCATCAACGTTGGAAACACCCCTCTCCCTCTCCCTCTCCTACCTGTCACTCTCTAATTGGCCTGAAACCCTCGCCCTCCTGTAGGACCTGTCCCGCTTCTCGCTCAGCGCCTCCAACACCTGCCACGTTGCGTCGCCTTCTTCCATCTCACTGTTGAACAGCAGGGCCTGCTTCGTCCTCGGGTCCCACAGCTTCCTCTGGATCGAGCTCAGATTGGTCGCCGCCACCTCCTCCAATATCTCCCCCAGCCTCCCCACCTCCTTCTCTGCCACCCTCACCGATATCTCCTCCCACCTCACCGCCGATCCGAACGGCAGACGGATCCCGTCCGCAATTATCACCGGCACGCACCCCAGTGCCACTGATTCCACCAGCCGAGGGCTCCACGGGGCCCACCCAAGCGGGCACAGGCAGAACACTGACCGAGCTATTTCTGACTGGTAGCCCGCAAACCTATGCCTCCGTAGGTAAAACCTCTGGTCGCCGTTGAATCTCCGCCATATGGCCGTCCGCACCCGACTTCAAACAAGGACGACACGGGGTCAAAGTCAGCTCAGGAAGGGCAATGCGGTAAAATTAACCCCAAATGAAAGCAAGATAATCCAACAGTTTCCTAAAGTGCTAAGCATGATTACGAGTTTGATCATAAGGAGTTAAAATTCAATGATGGTATTCATTACTTGCTGTAAAACCGTCCGCTGACGTTCTTCGGATGGACCTCCATTTTCCCCCTGAAAAACGCCCAAATGTCTCGCTCTCCGTCCACCGGAGCTTTCTCGAGCGTGTTCCGCAAGCTTTCCGGCGACACGTAGGGTGGTATGACCACATTCTCAACGTCTTGGCACGGGTGCTTGTACTGAACACCGAATGTCTGTAATATAACCGAATTCTTCAAGATTTCTGGTATCCCATCTGCAATCGCCGCGTCCTCCTTTTTAGACCGAAAAGAAAACAGAGTTTCAAGTCAGAGAGAAAGTTTCGTGATTCAAAACTCTGAAATAAACATCAGAACGCTGGTGAGCGAAGCACACGAAACTAAAATATCAAACTCACCAGGGTGTGAAAACAGGCCCCGAAGTCGTGCGAAGCGACGAACACGTGGTCGGAGCCGCCGCTTCGATTCCAAAACTGGTACTCGGAGGAGATGAGCTGTACGGCGGAAGCGATAAGGGAGCGCGCGTGACCAATCGCCGGGAAGCCATTGGTGGTACTGAAGTTACAGGAGACGTAAACGGGCACGAAGAAGAAGTCAGCTTCGTATGGGTCAAATGTGCGCACGTCGCTCGTCACCAGAGCTCTGTGAATGGCCACTTCGGAAGCAAACAAATGACTGCTGCACCTCTCGTTGGAGAGCCAGTCAGTGTTATATTTCGGAGGCAAATCGTACACAAAAACCTTCAAATTCTTCAATACACCTGTAATAACATGAACAGCTTTTTGAGTAAAATCTGTTAATGTCAGGGGCAAATATATACAAAAGCAGAAAAGGTTGAAACTTTGGGCGTACCCGGAGATGTTCGAGGTTTCTGGGGAGCCAAGTGAGAGGACTCGAAAAGGGCACGAGACAGACGAGTGGATTCGCGGGTGGAGACATGGGTTGTGCGGAGAGAGCTGAGTGGAGGGTGGGGATCACTGCCGATGAGATAGGAAGCGAAGAAGTAAAGAGAGAAGGAAAACCAGAGAAGCCATTTGTAGTAAGTGTGGAAACAGCTACGTTCTTGTTGAGGCCGGGAGGGTCTGTGGAGGAGCTTCATCCTAACATAGAGCACTCGGCTCTTGATGGGTCTAATCTTCTGTTCCGCCATTGCATTTAATGAAGAAAAGAAAACGGCAGGGAATGTGAAAGGTGAGGAAGGTGGAGAAGTAGAAGTAGTTGAGGGAGAGCTTTCGGATTCTGCTCAGGAAGGAGAAGCAGTAGTAGGAAGTAAGCAAGAGTGAAAGAAATGCGAATGAGAGGGGGAAAGAAGAGAAGAGTTGGTTAGCACTTCGTTTTTGCACCAAGAATAAACAAAAGTGTAGCAGCAGGAGTGTATTTGATGCAAGTAAATAAAAATGGAGGAAACGAAAATCGGAAAAGCGTCAGAGAGGAGGTTGAGTAATGGAGGAGCTGGCCAATTATTGAAGGACGGATTTAAAATGGGGGATTTGGAAAAGCGAAGAAAATGTCGTGGCGACTGACGAGAGAGGAGAGAGAGGGGAGCAAGGCTCAGAGGGTCACATGACGATGGATCAGAATGGCTCTCGGTTACTATGCCCTTCCTTTGCTTTCTGTCCTCTCAACAGTTTGTCCTTTTTAACCCCATCAAATCAATTGCCCCCTTTGTTCCATTGTCTTTTGCTCCTTTTCCAATAATTCCCGATTATAATTTTAGGGTGAGGGAGAAAAATATACATGTGTTTTATTATCTTGGGAGCGCTCAGCACCATATGTTTTTTTTGGAGTAAAAATACACACGTGATTACTATTTTAGAGCAAAAATCATATCTCACCATTATGTTACTGTTCACTTTAGCTTTTTCTTTCTTGTCACGGTGAACAGTAACATAACAGTAGAATGTGACTTTTACTCTAAAATGGTAACTACATGTGTATTTTTACTCCTTTACCCAATAATTCTATATAACCAAATCAAATTCATTATGTAAATGTGTGTTTAGATCGGTAGGAGAGGGTTGTTTTTTCCAAAAAAAAAAAAATTATGTTGTATGAAATAAATATGTTATAAAAATATTATTTTGACTTGAACATATTTTTAAAATGCTAACTTAAACAGTACAGTCTGCTATTTAATATTAGAGTAAATACATTTTTTGTCTCTGACAAAAAATACGGACCCCATTTTGGCCCCTGAAAAAAAAAATCATTTTTAGTCCATAAAAAGGACGAATAAGGGTCGATTGGTGGACATTTTGATCCCTCAAAAATTTCCAAAATATCCTTTTTAGTCCCATAAAAAGGACGAATAAGAGTCAATTTTTTTGTCAGAGACCAGAAAGGGTATTTACCATTGCGTGAAAGAGTTTTGTTCATCTCGATTTAGAGCTTCGTTCCATTGTGCAGAGCTTCAGGTTTATTATTGTTGAATGTTTTATTTTATTTTTAGTTCTTTGTTATTCGTGTTCTGCTGGTGCTCTGATGTTTATTTTTTCACTCTTGGATGTCATATTGGTTTGATTTGAGTTTGTTTTTTGTTTTCCTGAAGCTGTCGTGGTTGCTCTATTTTTGGGTGGCTCTGCTTATTTTTGAATATTGGCTTTGATTTGCCTATTGGTTTCTGTTGTGCTTTGATTTGGTTTGGATTTCTGAAGGTTTGGTTTGCTCGGTTTGTGAGATTCTGGGAAATATTAATAATGAAGGTGCCCAGAATACTACCACTCCCAATCCCGAGTCTAGCAATCCCCCCACATATTCTGGTGTTAAAAAATATCCTGCTTGAGAATATTTTGTCATCATATACTTTTTTTTGATATTTTGCTACCATGAATATATTGTCTCAAATGTAAGTTGTAAAGAAAAGTGTTAGGAATATCTGAATATGTCACGAAGTATATGGTTATTTTGCTACTGATCTAAAATATTGAAATGATATATAGTATGTCAAATTTAGGTTGGCGTGATGAGAAATTAATTATTTTCCAATTTTTTATACCTCACCGGTCTGGCCCGGGCTGACTCCGGTCTGACCCACTAACCCTTAATCCAGTACCCCGACCGGTTCAGTGACCAGTCCGGGTTTCAAAACCTTGGTATTTACTCTTAATATAATACTTAGTTAACTTTTTTGAAAAAATTAAATAAGCTAAATAAATTACTTAATTATATCATAATGTTGTGTATCATTAAATTATACTCCCTCCGCTCCTAAATATAAAACAGAGTTGATTTTTTTTGAATAGGTTAAGGAAGCTAAATAAGTTACTTAATCATATCATATGTTGTGTATCATTAAATTATATATCAGTTTATTAATCATATCATATTTATTATTTTAACCGTTTTCTTAAACCACATAATTTGGTTATTGTGTTCTTACAAATACAAATGAAGGGACTGCTAAATTCTAAACATCGCTGTCCTTCTTTTCACAGGTAAACCTGCAACTAAGGACCCGTTTGTTACAAAGAATTGGTAGGGAGGGAAAGAAACTTTAGAGGAGGGAAAGGAAATGAAAGAAATATTTGAAAGATGAGGGAATATGGCTTAAGTTGTTTGGTAGGAATAAAATGAAGAGGTGGTAGTTGGTAAAGAATTAGGAAATGTCTATTTTTACCCTCAAAAGAAATTAATTCAAAATAAAAAAGAAAAATATTTTTTTGCTAAAATATATTTTAAAAAAATATATTATTGTTAAGTTCGAACTCGTGAAAAACAAATCTTCAAATTTGAACTTTCCCACCAAATTTGAATTTTAGGGGTAAATCTGTCAAAAAACCACTTTCCTGGGAAGATGGCAGCTTTTCTTCCATTTTCGGATGGAAAGCATCTTCCCTCAAATAAGGGAAGATGAGTACTTCCAGTGAGTTGCTGACTGGACTTTCTTTCTAACAAACACCCAAAATCCATGGGAAGATTGAGATCTTCCCTTTCCCTTCCTGAACTTTATTTGTAACAAACGGATCCTAAATGTAGCATTGCGTTTCCTAAGTAAAATGTATAAGCGCAAAAAATCTTACTCCCCTTAGTATTTTTTATATACAACTTTCTCTCTTATAGGATTAATCTTTTTTATAAACAACTTTCTCTCTGCGTCTCAAAATCTAAACTATTTTTTCATTATCTACCTTATTAAATACACATCTTTATATTAATTATCTCTCACTCACTCCTAACTATCTTTAATTTAGTCACTTATTACACATTTTCTCTCATACTTTATACTCATACTCTCTCCTATGCTATTTTCATAAATAGGGGTATATTTAAAATAAACATAACATTTTTTACACATTTATTGTTTTTAACTAATCTTAAGTCTTAACCGATCGATCAATTTATGCAATAAAAATAAAAATTGCTTATATAAAAAAGCCGATGGAGTAATTAAATACAAGGCCTGTAACACAATATTTAATGAGTTACATTACTTTTATTAATATGTTTTTTAATTAGAAGATTAATGGCGTCTCATTGTCTTCAAGAGGATCTCGGGAGCCTGCATGCATGTGAGATTTTTTTTTTCCAATAGTAGTGTAGGCTTTGGAGTTCGAGCATCCGTTTCATGTATACTTTAATGTTCTGATGGTTTTATGTGAATACTCTTGTAATTTTCGGTTATGTTGGTTACTGATTCCTGTTTTTTGTTTTTTTGTTTATTTAAATTAGGTGATGTAGTAATTTAATTTGGCATAAAAATGGGTGAGGAAGCGTGAATAGGAAGCACATTGTGGTCGGGCCAATGTGGCGAGCAATTATATAAGAAGTAGATATAACGTAAAACATGGTATTAATTAGTAAGAATAACAATGAGATGTGTCTCTGCCCGTTGTTGACGAAGAAAACGCACATCATACAGCTATTACGCTCAACTGGCTTCAAACCATCACGTGATGCTCCCCACTGATTTTAATGTTTGGGAAAATCCCTTTTAAGGGCGTAAGAAGCCAAAAATATATATTTAAAAAGTCCTACAAAAAAATTCGAATTCCATAAAGGTTTTAAATAATTGTTAAAATCCACAAATGAAGTTGTTAATTATATACTAAAAGAATCGTCGATAAAACTTTTTTTACATCAAAATTTTTTGTAGAACTTTTTTAATATTTTTTTTGGTTCTAAAGGATTTTTCTCTTAATTATTCACTCACTATTCATATTTTTCTTTAAAAAAAACGAAGTGGCTCTCTCATGGGTTCATTAATATTGGGTTTGGGATAATAAGAGGATTGAGTACAGGTAATTACTTAGTTGGCAACCCATGTTGGATAAAAGTAATGGGGTCACCCCTCGTTATTGGGCTCAACTGGCGAAAGGGTCGGACTTTCTCACCTAAAGAGAGAGGGTCCGATCCTAGAGTTGGTTAAGGCATTAGGGGAGGCATCCTAGGGGTTTACGAAGCAGTGGTGAAGCTGGGCGGAGGTGTGTACTCTCTAGCCCAATATTTTCTGTGGACTGGGCTCTCAACGCCCTGCCTTTGAACTATAGGTGTACCCAACCCCTATCCTAAAATTTTTATATAAAAAAAAAAGTAATGGGGTGAGAATATTAAAAGTGAGTGGATGATATTATAATATATCCGTACTTGATACTGGAATTGGAAGGAGAAGAACGCCATTTAAAAAAAAAACAGAGAGAGAGAACGGAAAAGTGAACATTAAATTATTGGGATGGTGGGAGTGGGGGACTTTGAACTTGGCATTTTTATAAAGTTACAAATTAATTAATTGGCCACTTTAATTGGTCCGGAGACACTCTCACCACCTCGCTTCGCCCACCTTGCTCTGCGCACAATAATGACATTTATTACAATATGACCACACTTTTCCTAGTAACATCAATGAGATTTATTACCCATCTGCCTCGAAGAGAAAAATCTTAGAGTAAATATTTAGAGGTTCAAATATATACTCATTAACTAATTAAAAAAATATTTAGGAGATCAAATATATAAATTTTTAAGAGAAATGTATAATTTTTTGAGCCAAATGTATAAAAAATATATTTTACATAAAATATTTGGGACAACTTTTTTTCTAGGGCCATGCCCCCATTGTTCCTAAAAAGATCCGTCATTGTGCCCCAAACACCTGTTTATTAATGTTTAATTTTGTTTATTTATCTTTCCAGATAAAAAGAACTTCGTCTTATCTTGAAGTAACATTATTCTAACTGAACATATAAGATGGTTTTGGTTAGTGGCATTAAGATTGCTAGGCATACATAGCCTATTTGAGTTAACTATGAGAGAAATTACTTATTTTTTATATAACTTTTATAGAAGTAAGATAGAATAAAAATCAAATTGAAAATATGATTTGTATTTGTATTGACGGGACAGAAGTGATTTTTTTTCAAGATGTTTCAACAATTTTCAATCTAGTCTCACCTTGAAAACTCTTAAAAAAATCAGAATTTTCCTAAAGTAGAGTTTGACCAAAGCCTTCTTCTTCTTCGTCTTGATGAGACGCAACATCACAGTGTACAAGCAAATCGCCTCAACACCGTCGGCACCATCTTCCGCCTCTTCTTCCACGATCGCCCCGATGGAAAGACAATGAAATAAGAGAGAGAAGGTGTTCGCCAATCTCCAATGCTCCAATTTCCAGTTTCGATGGAACTTTTTTGGAGAAGCTCATTCACTCCATTGCTCACCCAAACGGTTGGCCAATGCTCCAATTTCTCTGTTGAGCTTCTTTAAAATTTAACTGAGCTTTTAACCTCCAACGCTAACGGTAACGCTTACCCAAACAAACAGCTACAGAGCCAACAAAGGTATATTATGAATCTTCTTTGGGATGAAATTAGGATCAGGTCAATGGAACAGCGCAGTTGTTTTAGTAATAAAAGTAATGATGGAATGAGATAAGGTCCCACTGTGCACATCAGACTCACAAATAATCATTCTTTTATGATTCCATTAGTGATTGTTTTCACTGCTTTGATGATTTCTTGTTTGACAAGACTTGCCAGTTCCACTGTCACTCCAAGTTTCAGTATCTCCTAATAAAATGGCTCCACCGCCAACCTGAATAATACGAGTCCATATTAGGTACACATAATTATGTGTTTTTTATGTACTCATACCTCTAATTAGAGGTATGATCATATTTCTTTTTAATTTTTTTTATATATTTTATTTATATAGATTTAAATTATATGATACTTTCTGGGATGTTTTTTGCATCCACTATCTCAAATTAATTAATTTCTAGTTCTGCATTTGTCTGTAACACCAGTATTATGGAAATTAATTAATTTGAGATACTGGGTGCAAAAAACATCATAGAAAGCAACATATAATTTAAATATATATAAATACAATATATAAAAAAATTTAAAAAATATGCTCATACCTCTAATTAGAGATATGAGCACATAAAAAGTACATAATTATGTGCACCTAATGTGAACTCGAATAATATTTGCTGAATTTTGGATGCAAATTTTGTCCATTGTATTAAAACATTGCTTAAGGTGGCAGACTAGGAAGCTTCTCCCACCTAATTAAACGGCCACCTTGTAATGGCTAACAATGTTTTACCACCTTATTCACCATATTTACTGCCCGGTTGGTTCTCACCAAACTCAATTGATATTTTTCTATTTTCATTTATTCTTCTCCATGTCAGGAATTAATTTTCATCCATTATTCCAGCTGGCAGGTAATTGTCTTTGCTGACAAGTCTAAATCCTCAAACTTAACAAATATCTCGTGGTGTTAATAATAATAAAAAAATCACTCAATTGACTATACCAAATACATCCGGATAGATATTGGAAAAAAAAATAATAGTAAAGTTGCTCCCTACAATTTTAAATATAAAACTAAGTTTGTAATACAAAATCATACCATAAACCTTATCCTAAATTACCAAAGGCCTTGTAGCCTAGTGGTATGGGGTACTCCCCAAGTAGTGGGAGGTCATGGGTTCGATCCCGCTCCTTGTAATTCAGGCCATTAGTGCCTGCCGCCTTGTAATTCAAAAAAAAAAAAAAAAACCTTATCCTAAATTACTACTCTCTTTGGTCCTTATTACAAGGTACCAACTAGTAAGTTTATTTGGTCATTTTTATAAGGCATTTACTTATTCCCAATGAGTATTAATTATTTTTTTCAATGTCTGCCCATAATTAATAAGGGTAGTGGGTGTGAGTGATAATTAATATAATATTAGAGTTTAATGCAATTAGTAGGGTTAATATTGAAAATTACTTAAATTCTAGAACAACTTTATTGACTTTAACTGTTTTTATTGGTTTATGAGAAAAGTTAGTTGGTGTCTTATAATAAGGACCACATGGAGTATAACACAATAATAGCGTTGTCTTAGATCACACTCTTGTGGAATGAGTTTCTCTCATCATCTTTTTTTTTATTATCCCTCTTAATTATTGAATGATATTCATCCAATCAATATAATATTATTTTGATTTTTTCTCTCTCATTTTTTCAATAAACAATCTAAATAAATAAATGATAAAAAATGAGAATTTTTTTTGGAGAGAATCTCTTTCTCACTCTCATACTAGCATTGGACAATAGGGACAACCCTACTTTTAAGTCGTACGACTGCTCCGCTGTCCTCACATTTCAAGACGTACGCTTTGAAAATGACATGGCCACCTAAGTTTTCTTTACATTTCACCGGGCGACGTTTTTTACTGTGACGCAAAACCCCGAGGGATAAAAAGACTCAATCCAAGTGCCTGTTTGAAGTTCCCAAAAACCCAAGTTTTAAAAACAAAATCTAGATTTTATCGTAAGTTTATTAAATATCCCCTTTTTTTAAAAGATCTTTTACATTACACCTAGGTTTTACAAAAGTTTATGAAACACCCATCAAATTCTACACAAGAAAAAGATTAAAAAATTCTGACTTGTCAAGTTTGTACCGAATCTTAGATCGGAAAACGTTCTCAAGTGTTCTGTTTAACTTTGAGATTTAATTTAAGAAACCATAAACGAGGTCATGTCTTGGGTTTTCATGAGTAGGACCACAAGTTCATGATTGCAGGATCTGAGCAAGGTCCTTTTTGGGCTTTAATCTAATAATAAAGGTAGAGATCCAGATAGATAGGCAAAAGCATGATCTGTGGGACCCTTTGCCTGTCTTCATTTCTTACTGCTCATAGTCATAAATCAGAGGTAAGTGGACCCGGTCATCATCAGTAAAGCGATTAAAACCGTTCAAGAAAACACAAGTTAAATTACGCTGGCTAGTACTAGTAGCAGATCTCTGCATTCAGAGGGGGAGCAATGCATTTAGGGAATTGGATACTTTCCTCGTCTCTTCTCTGTCCATCCTTTATTATTCTAAGACCTGACTGTCAAAATTTTGATCCAACGGTCCAGGTTATTTTTTTGAAATACCGCATGCGGTAGCTCAAAAAATATGGTCTGGTCGTTGGATCAAAATTTCGACAGTCAGATCTAAAGATGAGGAGGGATGGATAGAGAGGAGATGATGAGAGAAGCCGAACTCATGCATTTAGACAGTGGCATTTAAGTTGTCATAATCAAGCCATGTTTCGAATGAAGATTTTAGTTATACTAAGTAATTTCTCAATCGTAATTTATGATGTAAGGAGAAAATACATAAAAGGAATTTTGTTTAAGTTTTTATGAAGCTGCATACAATAAGCAACCCCAAGAGCAATCACTTAGCTAGTATGTCATGCCAATTAATATGCACAAACATTAGCCTAGCAAAGATGTGGTCGATATTGTAATAGTTGACTTGTGTATAATAAGATCTGGATGCGCTTGGTGATGCTCGTCATGAATTAATGACATAAAAATCTCAGATTGCAAGTATCCATGAGCATAGACAAAAATGGGTTATGAAAAAGTGAAGGGGAGGGACCATGAGTGGCGTGGTAATATTTTTTTTGTTAGCAATGGCGTAGTAATAATAAGTGTAATGAACTTATCTTCATTTACGTAAATTAATACTTTTGAGTTCTTTTTTTTTTTGTCTCATCCGATTCATTAAGACCTTCGGTCCCGATTAATCCGGATTTCACCTCGCGTCACGCCCACGGTCGTAGGGCAAGAACTCCCAACACCATTTTTTTCATTCTCACACCTCGAACCAAGGACATGGTGGTGGGAGAACAAATCTCTTTCCTTTTGATCTCAATGTATGTTGGTAATGCTCTTGAGTTCTGAATCTCAAATAAACACTATCAAAGGCGCCAACATGTGTGTTATAAATGCAAAAGGAGCCGAGATGGGAGTGGCATGAGCTGGGTCGATCGGCACATGCTTGGGCAGAAACAAAGGCACGACGGGGCCCTTTAAACACAGAATGTGGCCATTATTGGGTATGGAAAGGTCAAATCTAAAATCGGCTCTGCCTTTGGGAACACGTTCCCATGTGCTTCGCTGTATATTATGTTTATATGAGTATATGTATGGCCACTCTTCCATGGATATCCATTAGCGTGGTGCTTATCTCAGCTCAATAATAGAAAAAGAATGTATCTGCCAGCGCTTATCGACCATCATTTTTAGCTTTTTCTGCCTTCAAACCTGGTTCCTGATCAATTCTGAACAACGAAGATGATGCTCTCATGGTTCAGGCATATATGCTGTCCCCCAAATATTCTTCTCCCAACAAAGCCAGCTCTTTTTCAGCAATAAACAAACACTCCTTCCCGTCTCTCCTCTTTCACATAGTCCTTCTCATCAGAATTATTATAACAAACAAATTAAATTACATGTATTCATTATATTATTCTAATTATACCTTTTATTATTTTGATGTGGTAATTATGAACCATTAAATATAAGTTATGAAGTATTTTGACATGCGACGCATTTAAAAATATTTTTTTTTTAAATCACGTTGAAATACTCCCTTCATCAACATCATCTAATATATATGCCATAGATGACCCTAGACACGGACATATATGAAATGATTTTTGTGTATTGGAATATTTTATCTTTCGTATTTTGTCCCTGATGAAGATAGGGCATAGAATAGTTCAGCAACAAAAAGTGGACAGTTAAATGGATAATTATGACTTATATTTTTATTATAAACAGCAACCAACGCTTATACCATTTTGTCCCTTAACCAAAGGAACAACTTGTACTTAATATAATATAAGCTCCTTATAGTTTGCTTCTATCTTGATTTTGATTATTTTAATTTTATAGGTTTAAGTGATTTAAGTTTCTTTCCGTTTAAAATAGTTTTTATAATTTAACAAGGACCTCAATGGTGTTAAATATGATGATGTGGCACTAATAGATTCAGATTTTGCTGAAGTGGCTTTGATAACTGAGCAAGCTGACTGGTTCTCTTAGCTTACGTGGCTAAGCAATAGAATTGAAAATAAAATAAATAGAATAAGCCAGTCGTACGTCTTTCAATATAATATTCATCATGATCTTGAGAGAGTAACAGAAAGCCATAGATGAGACGCCACTAGAAGGGTGTCTTTTACCATAGCAGCTCGGTGCTCTCTTTGTTAGATCTCAGCCTTTCGAGCTTCTTCTTGATTGCGCTGAGTTCCTCAACAAGCGACGCGTCAATCGGCTTTAGCTTCATGCATGGGATCAAGATTCTCCTGGTTGGAATCCCATTTCATAACAGATTTCAATATGCTTTTGCTTGGATGTGGCTGGTGTGACAGGATCGAGGATGGGTTTGGCGGGAGAGTTATTGGGCTGAAGCAATCACGCCAGAGACGTCAATTGTTTCCACGCACTTGTTCTGAAGCTCAAATCTGTCAAGAAGGAGATTCCGTAGTTAATGACAATTTAGATCACTATCTTCCCAGATTTTGGTATTTGCATTGTACTCGCTTATCTACATGATATAGAAGATGGAAGAACCTTCAACAATTTCATGAACACCTGGTTGCTACACTAAACGGCCCCCTTCGGGGTCTCCCATGGCTCTCTCTTTCTCTCTGAAGATCATGATGAATAGTGGAAGATGGCTAGCTGATTCTTTTTTAATTATTTTATCACTTAGTCATGTAAATATAAGAACCAATCAGCTTGCCTAGTCATCATGCCACATCAATAAAATTTGATGGAGTTAACGCCACATCTTCATATTTAATAGTGTTAAAGTCCTTATTAAATTACAATGAGAGACGTTTCAGATTAAAAAAAAAAAAACCTTGAAGAAACAAATCCAAAATGAAGGTAAAATGTAAGCAACAAACATTATATTAATTTAATAACTTGTATACGGTATATTCTTTTGCCAAAAAAAAAAACACATAAATATTCAAGAGCCAGGACCGTAGGAGGCTACAAACAAAAGGTCAGCTTATCTGAGGAAGATGGCACACATCTCGAGCAAACTAATTAACGGCTGCTTGGTCAAACCTAACTGTCCTTGCCACGTCATTCACTTCCACATGATAACTTCTGCTCAATTGGTGTCTGTTTATGGGGAAGAGAGAAGAGTCAGGTTTTGAGCTGTTTGGGAAGGTGGGCCGGCCTGGTTTTTTTCGGATTAACTTTATTGGGCTTAGGCCTACACGCTTTTTTTGTTGGTTCTTTGGGGTTTCTTAACCGAGCTCACTATAGGCCCATCACGCTTTTTTTTTTTCTTCTTCTTCTTTTTTTTCAAGAAGAAAAAAACTTATATAAAAAAGAAGAAGAAAAAACTAGTAATGCAAATTTCTCCAAATTAATTCACATTAAAAACACGCATAAAGACCAACATACCTTGAGGGCAGGTGGTAAGGGACTTGCTCTCCCACCACTATGTCCTCGATTCGAGGTGTGAGAATGGAAAAAAGGGTGTTAGGAGCTCTTCTCCCACGGCCGTGGGCCCAACGCGGAGCGGAATCCGGATTAGTCAGAACCGATGGTTCCAGTGAATTAGGTGGAATACAAAAAAAAAAAACGCATAAAGAAGTAATCTATGATAACAAAATTAAATGACTTATCAAATTGATATAAAACAATTTCACAATCTGAAGTGTTTTATTCATTATTATAGTCAATATCAAAAACAATATGAGAACATTAATCTTTTAGTCCCTATGGTTTTGATTAGGTTATAACTTAGTCCTTGAACTTTGACTCTTACAACTCAGTCCCTATAATTTTAACTATTTTATAATATAGTCCCCGTATTTATTCTAGAACATAAAGACTAAATTATCAAATGGTAAAAACTACAGGGACTAAATTACAGTGAATTAAAGTTTATTGATTGTGTTACAAGTGAGTCAAAACTATAGGGATTAAGTTACAACTTTGTTAAAACAACTGGGACTAAAAGATAGAATTTCCCATATATTTTGGGACCCTCGCTTTTTATGTTTTAATTCCTCACTCTCATTTTTGTTTCTATCCTCACCTTCTTTATTTTCCTGGATATTGCAGAGAACATGGAGGAATTATCCATCTTAATTACAGTCATGTGAGCTATTCAACTCAGCGGCAGCTCAGTGCATTTCCTTCTCTCATGGATTTTGTTTTTTTGTTTTTGCTTACGCAAGGTATCCCCACAGCCGACAGCCATGAGACTAATCCCTCGACCTGCTATAGGGCCAGTTAAGGGGTGAGGTCTCCCAAGAAAGTACACTCCATTCCCATCCTCCCCCGGGATCGAACCCAAGAGCTGATGGTTAAGGGGCAAGGATCCCAACCATCCATACCAACTTCCGTTGGTTCCTTTTCTCGTGGATGTATAAACTATATATTGTCCTGCACATCATAGTTATTTTTTTACAATTCTTTCTTGCATAATATCTTCATGACACCAAGAGTCTTATTGGTTTGTTGGAAATGTGAAATTTTTACCAAAAAAAAAAAAAATCAAGCATGGAGCTTAGAGGAAGAAGGAGAGGCCCAGAGAAGTGAACAGCTAGACCAATAAGCCTATCTGTTGCAATGATGGTGAAGAAAGGAGGAAGGTTTATGCAAAATACCCCTACAAACACACAAGCAGATTCTCTCCTAATGTATTTTTGTCATTATCTCTCATGAGTTCATTTGAACCGTTGATTGGGAAGATGAGGGAAAAGTTAAAGTAGTATTGTGACTTTTCATATTGATTGGAATAACATAATTTAAAGATTACGATGGATGTTGAGAAAAACTTGACCCTACTAAAATTATTAGTATCTTGAAATATTTTTCGAGATCTTAAAATTATTTTAGGAGATTATTAAGTATTTTTTGAGTACTAGTCAATATCCTGAAATATCTTTTTTATACCAGTTATTACCTTAAAATATTTTTTCAACACCCTAAAATAATTTTTCAAAATATGTGACCCAATTGAATTAGTTCACAGTTTTAGAGAATAATTTGAAGTTTGGGAAAATATTCAAAAACATAGTTTGAAGAATATTTCTTTCATTCCATTCAAAAAATACATATTTATTTCATTATAGTTAAGCACACGAGTTTTTACCCAATATCCCATCACTATTAATCAAGAGACAGACGTACAACCATGTAAATAAAAATGACTCCTATTTTATATAGTTTATAATTATTTTGGTTTGTTATTATTTTTTTAAATATGGAACAAGTCCTTGTAATGGATAGCCTTAACAACAACACAAGTGAATCTACTCCTCCCCAACCTCAAGGACCTCAATCTGAACAACAAATTAATAAGCAAGTGGCAACTCCTTGAAATGATGCAATGAACATTAACAATAATGTCCCTCAACCGGTAGTAATTAGGGGTGAAGAAGATTCTATTATCACAAAAAAGTGACGAAAACCTTTAAATTTAGTGGTATAGAAATATTTTGAAGAAGTTTAACTTGCTGATAGCATCAAGAAAGCAATGTGTTTCTATTGTAAAGAAAAGCTAACAACTAATAAAAGGGGAGCTAGCACTACTCATCTTAAGAGGCATTTGGTAGGTTACTTTAAATGTCTCTCTCGACAAAATAAGCAAACCACCACACAATTTTCACCAAGTAAATAAAAAATTAATCCTTTTATAATGCTCCTCACACTAAGTAATTTAATGAAAATATGAGAGAAATCATAGATACTAATATTATGATACATGAGCGTCTTTGTAGCATGGTGAAAGGTGATGTTTTGATGTAGGTCTTTGAATATGCAAATGCAGAGTTTAGAAATGTCACTCGTAAAATCGTTAGAAGTAATTGCCTTAAATTGTATGAAGATGAAAGGAATACTTTAAAAAAATATTAAAAAACGTGAGCAAGGTAAGTATTACAACAGACATGTGGAAGTCAAGTCATTAAGTAGCTGAACATATGGATGTTACTGGCCATTTTGTTGATGATATGAGGAATCTTCATAAGAGAGTTTTGAGTTTTGTTGAAGTGTCTGCACCAAGACAAGGAGCAGATATAGCAAATGTAATATCTTGATTTTTTGCTTTACCAAACTCCTTGCACAATATGTGAATATAGTAGAATTAATATTTGAATTTTTGACTATGGGCACAATTTTTCTTGAAGTGTTCAATTTTACTAAATTTGAAAATTCAGATACATATGTTGGCACCGAGTGAAATACTTGTGACTAACATCCAATTAATTTAATTCGGCCATCAAAAAGGAGATCAAATAAAATTTTATTCATGATTGTACAAAGGTCAAAGAATAATTCATTAACTCATTTTTGCTTGGTTATCTACCACATGTCATAATAAACTAGTATATTGGTAAAATTAAATATTACATGAACATGTGAAAATTAGACAAAATAAGAGATCATTAAACCTTCAAATTTTCAGCCAAGAGAGCCCAAAAGAGTTGAAAAAAAAAGGGCCCAAAACACACCAACTGGATAGTTGGAACTTGGAAGGAACTAGATGGTAAGGGTGTAAATATGAGACTTGTTGGAGGTCAAATATGTTTTCTTTCCTTTCAGCTTATTGGTACTTTTTTTAAAAAAATAATATAGGCAAGTCAAAACTTAAAAAGAAAAAGGATCTAGATTATAAAACTCTAGCCTTCAATATAAAAGTTGACCATTCTTATTGTCATAAAATCACTTCTTCCCCCCACAAAAGTTGGACAGCATGCACAAGAAAAAAGACAGGGAGCATGGAAAATTTCAGAAAGGAAGTAGAGAAATTCAAAGAAATCAAGGTGAGTTGGATGCCTAAGTTCTATATTTCTTTTAACCTCTTCTAGCTTCTTAAAAACTCTTGTTCATGGTGTTTAGAGGGAAGAGGGCCGTAATTTTTGGAGCCAAGAAGATTCGGCTTCTAGATTCTAGCTCACCCTCGCAGTTACTCTTCAGCTTTCAGATTCCAGCTTGCCCTCACCGACGCTCTTCGACCTCCAAGTTCCAGCTTGCCCTTGCCATCACTCTTCTGTTCTGCTTTACGCTAAGATCTCTATGTGATCGGGTTAGTTTCTTTTTGCTTCAATCTCACCTTTTCTTTTCTTGTTTTTCCTTGGTTTCGATTCATAGGCAATAACTTTTGTGGTGTTGGGTTACAATATCTTTGGTTAGTTGTTTTGTTTCAGATTGAATACTGGGTTGCTTCCTGTAGTCGACTTGGTTGTTTTACAGAATGATGTGAAGCCTTCATGTTTTTTTCTGTCAAACTGGGACTCTGTTCAAGTTTTTAGTGTTTCATTTCTTTTTCAGAAATGAATAACATACTGATTTGCCATTAGGGATGGAAATAGGGTGGATGACCAAGTCTGTGGCTTGGCTTGTTCGAGGAGGTCTAGTAAGCATAGCCTATTAGTATAAAAGGTTATGTCAAGGTATATTTAAATGCTTATTTTTCTTATCAAGTCAAGCTAAGGCTGGTCTAAACCCATTAATTTTTTTTTCTTTTAAAATCAATAGGATAATTACCAAAAAGCCCATGAAAACTTTTCAATATTCTAAAAATATAATCTCAACAAAAAAGAATATTCCCTTCATTAATGACAATTTGGTCATTTTCCTACTTTCCACTCCCCCTTAAACCAAACACACCTTAGTAACAATTTAATCGATATCATTCATGCGCTCCCTCAAACCAAACATATAAATATTCGATTCTTCAGACTTCATTGAAACCTAACCCTCGGTCGGCCGCAATTCTTCTTCGCCTCCGGTTCTCCCTTTCTCTGTTCGTGCTCACCGAGTCACCGTCTTCTCCTCTCTTCGTCGGCCCTCGCAGCTCTGCTCTCTCTCGGAGCCATCGAGTCACCGTCCTCTCCCCTCTCCGTCGGCTGTCGCAGATCAACAACTCTGGTAAGTTCAAGCCAAAGGAAATTACTATAGGAAGCGAGGTGGGATAACAGGGGAAGGAGACCGACCTCGGAGCTTACCAGGTGGTGTTTTTTATTTTGGATTCCTGTTTTTATTTGCATCACCTTGCTGGTTTGCTTATTTCTTCTTGCGATTTGTTTCTGTTGTTCTCTGCTAGAGAGGTGCATTATTGATTCTCTTCTTTTGCTCTCTCAAATTATCCATTCTTGTTGTTGTTCTCTTCTTGCGATTTGCTTCTCGTTTTCGTTTGCTTCTGCTGGTTTGTTTTTTCTTCTGCTTCGATTTACCAACTCAATAAATTATGCAGATGTTTTATTATTTTGTTATTCTCTATATCAGTAGAAAAGGCTGTCATTAAGCTGCAATTTGCAAAAGAAAAAAAAAAGAGAGAGGCCATTTTGCAGTATGCTTTGGCAGTTCAGGTTTGTGCTTGACAATAATAGAGGGGTTCTCACTCCTCAGTATCATGGAGTTTGAAGAAGGTAATATGTATCATATCTTTGCATAATCTTCAGGGGAAGAATGGGGCATTATCGTTGGACATGAAGTATCTGTATTCTGTATTCCTCTTCATATTTCCTATCCTTCTCTCCTTCCCAGAATAATATAGGATCATATTTTTGCTCTGCAGGGACTCATTTATGAGTGTGGCTAAATTGATCGGATTCATTTGAGATTTGAGATTTTTCTCTCAATTGCTATTTTTGTTCTTATAATTAAAATTCGCTAGTGAATAGTGAATGAATCTAATTTCTGTAATCGTTCATTTTTACCATTTTCCTGATAATTATTAAAGTATAATAAAAGCTATTGCATCAAGTGAATGGTGGGGACTGGGAAGTTTTTTGGAATTACATGATACTGCTAAGTTTTTTGATTAATTTTTTCAAGGTCTTAGAAGTAGAAGAAGAAATTATATTGAAGATTTGATGTGAAGGTCCATTGGCTTTACGTTGATTTGGTTTAAATTGGTGAACTTGTAAAGAAAATTGTTATGTTGTATTTGGTTTCATATTTTATGATGTATTTTAGATCATTAGTATTAATTTATATAATTCAGCCTATTTTTAGCATGTTTAAAGTAGGTCTGTTTTGCGGTGAAGCCTGTAGCCTATTAGCCTACTTAAAAAGTTTTAAAAATACAGGCCTCTTTAACCGGCCATAGGGCAGGCTCAGACTGAAAAAAAGGTATGTAACAAACCACAGGCCAGGCTCAGCGGCCTCAGGCCACCTTGTTGCAAAACATGCCTGACCTGAAGCCTGTTCTAACCTGTTTCCACTCCTAAGCCTGTTCTGACCTGTTTCCACCCCTAAGCCTGTTCTGACCTGTTTCCGCCCCTAAGCCTGTTCTGACCTGTTTCCACCCTTGACTGTACTCTGTTTGTGGATTTAGTTCTTTAATTTAAAGCTTTAAATGGTTATGGCTTTGTTTGAATGTGTGCAATATTGTTCACTGTCTTGCTCTTGCTGTGGTTCTGTTGGTTCTCTGATATTCACAATAATATTTACTCGTCTCTGTTAGAGTATCGGCTCCGTTGTTGGTGTTACCTTGGCTCTCTCTGTCAATTTTCATGAACATCTATTTAACGGCTCGATAATTCAATTATTGATACTGAATTTAAGATTTCATGTGGTTATTTCTTATAATTGATACTCTTTGTTTTGTAAAAATATCATCTGAACAAGAATTCATGTGGGCATGTGGCTTTTAAAACATTGATCCTACTGTTTCTAAAACCCTCCTTCCCTTCTCCCCATAGACGTTGAAGCAATCAGGCTAAAGTGCATGGAAAGATGGAACGAAGAAGTAAAGAGCTTCTCCGCTTAGAACACCAGAATACACCCTTTTCTTCTTTAGGTCTCTGTCTCTCTGGAACTCTATTTGGGTTTGGATAAATGGAATTTGTGTTTCTCTGATTTATTTTTTCCCTAATTGTGAACTGAGTTGTGTTTACAACGCTTATTCCTTTGTTTTGCAGAATCTTCTCTTTCTGTTTGTAAAAGCAACTCGAGCTCTGTCACTAAGAAGCACCCCTCTAATG
Source organism: Acacia pycnantha (assembly GCA_025563575.1). Taxonomy (NCBI): domain Eukaryota; kingdom Viridiplantae; phylum Streptophyta; class Magnoliopsida; order Fabales; family Fabaceae; genus Acacia; species Acacia pycnantha. The sequence continues at coordinate 263,553 of JAMWYP010000219.1, forward strand.
GAATGCCCCTTACAGCCCCAGTTGCCCCCAGCCACCGTAAGTTCTGTTTCTAGATTATAATTAAACAAAGTTTCTCCCTTTTTTAAACCTTTTTTTAAGTTGATGATGAAATGGGTGATTTTGTAGATGTGAAATATCTTTTATAACCTTGAATGAACAGACTAATGTAAAAAATAACTTCCACTGAATATTGATGATAGAGGTAAATAGATATTATATATCTATTGTATGATGGAATGGGATTACCATTCCTTTGTGGCTAACAAATGAGGTGAGAGGAATAGGATCCTACCACTATCTACCCTAAGCTTTCTCTGCCTTCCATTATATTATTGACATCTTGTATTTCCCTGAATATGAAACCGTAAAAATCAATCATTTTTTCTCTTTCAAGATATTAGACATTCCCTTTGTTGATGCAGTTTTAGGAAAGGTGAAAGGCTTCCTAGGGGTGATGTCAGAAGCCAATCAACAGTTGGAGCTTGATGCAAAGGTTATAAATTGACTTGTGATTGAAAACATAAGTTTTAACTGCCGTACAATGATCTTATTTCATTATACTTTTTATTTTTACATTTAGTAAGTCTTTATCTTGATAAAATCTAGGACAATCGGCGGAATTATGACATTGAAGAGCTGTCAGGAAATGAATCTGAAGTTATTGAGATGGTAATTAATTTCTTATATTGTTTTATGAATCTATATGTTATCTACCTATCTCAGTAAATTCCGTTCATATTTTACTTTTACAAACTTGGATCCTCTTTCACTTGGAGAGATATACATAGCCTCTTGGATTGTTCAGATCTGATTGAGTGGTTCAAAATTTATTACTACGTATTTGTATTTTTTTTTAAAAGTACTTTGAGGGAAGTAAACTGCAAAACAATAATACCTATTCTTTTCAAATTAGATCTAGACTATCCAAAAGAGGTGTAGATGTGATGTGCATTTGCCTCAAAATGCAAAGGATTTCTGAAATAGTTAGAACAGAAATATTTTAAAATCTGTTTCGTGTGAAATGAGGAAAGAGAGAGCAGAGCAATAAGGCTTTACTTTAACCTGGTGGACATTAGTGGGTCCCATACCCCCGTTCCCCATAAAAAACACTTCACTGAATTTACTTTATAATCCGGAGTTAGTTGATCGTGTTTGGGATGCTGTTTTACCACAGGATTTAATGCTTGGTGTTGCTGATCTCTGCACACCCGAGGCTGTGGCGGCTGCAGAATCTGCAATTTCTGGTTCGCAACCAGTGATTCCGTTGGCTGTTGATTCTAGTGAAACAGATTCTGATGATGAGGAGGAGGAGGAGGACGATAATGAAAGCAGCCATGGTGAAGACAATGGCAGTGAAAAAGAAGGTTCAAAGACATGTTCTGTTGGGGAAAGACCAATTTCTAGGGAGGATAAGATCATCAGCAAACAAAAGAAAAATCAGCATTCCAAAAAACGGCCTAAGATAGTTGAGCTTTCTTAGTTATTTGCATGTTTATGAAGAGTTGTCAGAATTTGATGTATGAGATTTTTATCAAATATGAATATACCAATTTCCTCATATGGTTGCGGCAAGAGTCTTGAATAGATATTAATCAAACATTCTCAAGTATGTAGAAAATTTTCATGAAGGTCAGTCATATATGTTGCAAAGTATTTTGTTTTGAGAAATCCATTGGAATTGCCTTTAGCCCTTTACATTTGTCTCCCTTTTATAATTGATCCAATGGTCAACAGTTAAATTAAAGCCAAATGAAGAGATATTTCAAAGGAACATTTAAGTTTGGAAAGACGAATTTTTTGTATAATAGAATGTTAAATAAATGCAACATTAATGGCATATTTGAAAATCAATTGGTCTTGGACCAAAGTAATGTAAATTAATTTTTCCTAAAAGCTGCAATTTCACATAGATAAATGACAACAAAACACATGCCAATTGACTTTTAACCCATTTATTTATGGGTTAATGCAATTTTGAACTAATTTTGTATTTTGATCAATTTGAAATTCTAAATCTTCTATGCAATGAGTAATGGCTTGGCATGAACCAAGTTAAATTAAAGTGTGATAAGAACCAAGCAAAATTTCATCAAGTTATCCCCCATTTAGAGGGGAAAAAAACAAACTGCGTTCATTGAAGAACAAAACTTAGCTCCAAGTTACTTATATCTATTAAATCAAGCTCTTCAAAAACACTTATTATTTAGTTATGGTTAGTTATTAAAATGCATATATATACTTATAAATTTTGATTTATAAATTTTCATACAATACTTGTTATTTTGCTATTATGAGTTTTAAAAATGGGTATGTGCACTTGCAAATTCACTTATAAAATATAGATGATAGTTATTTTGCCATTATTAATGGTTTAAAAGGGTATGTGCACTTATAAATTTACATATAAACTTTAACATGTGAACATTTTAACCAAACTCATCTGAAGGGGTTTAGATGATAAGAGATGAGATTAAATTAATCAAAATACCTCTAATCCATCATCTATATATAGAACTAAATTCCCAAATCGAATTTTCAGCAATAATTATTGGGTTGCAGAAAGACAAAAAAAATATTTACAGTTCATGTATCTTGTTCCATAAATTAAATAAAAAACAACTAATCCATGAAAATTACCTTGTAGTCTTCTTCTTGTTTCATCACGGACATTATTAAGAGAATAATTGGGTGTTGTTTCTTAGGTTTGTTCAATCTCTCATCAATCTTCGTTTCATTAAAGCTTTTAGGTTGTGTTTGCGGTTTGAAGGGAGGAAAGTTTTCCTCCTTAATATGAAAAGTCAAATATAATTATAAATCCACATCGTTTTCCGTATAAACATTTCATATCATGGTCATATATGTGACTTTCACACTAAAAGATAAAGTTCCCCTCCCCTCAAATTAAATTAAACACAGCCTTAAATTGCATATACAACTATACAAGAGGGCATTAGCGATGAAAGATATATACTAGCGGAGGGAATAATCACCGTTCTGGATTTCTTGGCTTGGAAAACCATAATCAATTTAAGAAGAGTTTTTTTTACTGATAAAATTCATCTCACATAGTTACTTAACATAATACAAAATCATTAATCTAAAACCTTTCTTAATAATAATCAATATAATGCATTTGGGTGATGAGCCCGTGAGCACTGAAATGCACTGGCCCTATCTCTTCCTATTTTCTTTCAAGAAAAAAAAAAAACTTCAATCAAACACAGAACACTACCTTAGGACCAAAGAACTTGGTGTTTTTTTTTTACCCCTCGTATTTTGACTCAACTGGCAAAGGGGTCAAATACTCTCACCAAAGGGAGGGGGTTCGATCCTGGAGTTGGTCAAGGTGCTGGAGGAGGTATCCTAGCTCCTAGGTGCCTAAGTTAACGCCTAAGGGTAATAGACGGCTCGCTCTTCCTAACACTGGTATCACTTAAGAGGAAGGGAGATTTCGTCTTGCCTTTGGATCGTGGGTGAACTCAATCTCTTTCCTAAAATTTTTGTATATAACAAAAAAAACTTGGTGTTTTTTAAGAGTTAATTTGTTTGGGTCTGTTTTGTACCTTCGGACAATATTTGAAATTTTTTGTTGTTGTATTTTTCTAGAATATTTTTGTTTTCTATTCTTCCAACCATTTTATTTCCACAAATACTTGTTTATATAGCATGATCGATGCATCAATTATTATGCCTTAAAATCATTTTAAAATAAGTGGTACATTATGGGATTATTTTACAAGCTCGGCAGCTTTTCATAAAATATAAATTATATTAAAAATGAAATATAATTACACCACTAAAGTTAATATAAAAAGGTCTCAAGAATAAGATTTATATATAGAATGACGGGAAAAAGATATAAAAGCAACAAATCAGTATCCTTTTCTCACGTGTCGTTTAGAAATAGAGAAGATCATCGAACAAATTCTTGTATGTGCCCCTCCCCCTCCCCTCAAACCAAATATACCCTAAGGGTGTGTTTGATTCAACGAAGAAGATAATATGGCAAGATTATTAAAGGTAGGTGTGGGGAACCAACAAGGGGTTGGCTCAATAGAAGCATGCTGGCCCTCAACGAACTTCACCTGCCTAAAGTGTAGGGGTTCGAATCCTGAAGAAGACACTTGTTGGGAGGGGTAGTACACTAATACCCATGTTGCTCCATATCTCGGAATGGTTGTACTACCACTATTTTTAAAAGGTAGGTGTAGGGAGGTTATAAGTTTTCCTTGGTTGGATGGAAGGGTATGGGAGGGGAGATTTCTTGTTTGGTTTAGGAGTGTAGGGGGAGGTGAGCTACTTTGAAATTGACAAATACACCCTTATCTCTTTATTTGAATTTTTTCCTTCTTGTTTTATTCAAGATATTTAAAAAAAAAATCATTAAATGTTTCATAAAAATTATTTAACATATATAATAAATTATAAAACACTTTGAGTTTTATTTAAATCATATAATTATATTTTTAATTAAAACTTTTGTTTATTTTAGCAAATTATAATTTTGAAAAAATTAAATAATAAATAATTTTTGTCCATAGATATCTATACAAGTAGTTTTGAATAATGACAATTGAGAAAAAAAATTTTAATTTAGTAAAATTTATAATTTTGTGCTGGGCGCTCCTGGAATAAGAGTTCGTTGGCCAATCTGCACCTTAGATAACGGAGGTTAACTTTTTGTTAACGGTGTTAATGACGTTGTGCTGAACGCTCCTCTTTAAAATGTTTGTTGGTATTTTTAATCCAAAAAATAGTTTGCTGTGCTGGGTGGTCCTGACCCAATAGTTCGTTGGTATTTTTGATCCTTAACCCTTTAAACTATAGTGATAGTACATTGCTCAGTAAAAACTTTCATTGTTGATTTGCGACTTATCCCAAATATAAAATAATTGATCCCTTTTCCCCCCTTGAAATTGAAGCCAGTTGCTCCGTTGGCCTTTGGCATTTCCGACCGCATCCTTCCGGGTCACAGAATCCCAAAAAACCCACGAGTCGGGAAGACAGACAACCACTGTATCGGCTCAATCGTTGCTTGACGGAGCCAGAAATGGCCGTGAGACACAGTGCCGTAGCTAAGCTGCCAAATCTCATACGCAGTCTCCGCAAGGATTCGCCTAAGCCCCTCAATCATGCTTTACCCTCTCTTCGACGCACTTTCTCTTTGTACGATCAGATCAATCTTATCGATAATGTTCCTGAAGACCAGCTTCGCTTCCAGGGGTAAGCTTGCATTCATTTTTAGTATTGTTTATAGAAATTGGAGGGTGTAAGTAAATTTAGTTTGTTCAAGAGCTTAATGTGAAATGAGTTTTCCCATAATTCTATTAGATAAAAAGCTGACTATAGCTATGTTTTTTTTCTTTCCTTCCTGAAAAATGTAATGAGACTTGGGCATAACTTGTGATAAAATTTAATTTAATTTATCAGGTACAATGATACAGGCTTTACTGTAAATAAGGTTGAATATGAAGGAAGCCTGCTTTGTGTTGGAAATTTGCTTTTGTCTTGGAAACCGAAGAAGTTCTCGGAGATCACTTCAGATAGGTACGTACTAAGTAAATGCATTGGTTCTTGTTGCTAAAATTGTCAACTCCAAGCTGCTAAAATAAATATGCTATTTCAATAAGCATCTTTATTCCAATCATCTAAATTTATGCTGGTTTCGTCGTCTCTTATAAAATAAAAAAGAATGAATGAGAAATCTTTTTCATCATGCTCCCGTACACCTAAAGCAGATGAATTTGGTCGAAAAATAATAATCATGTCACCTTGAATCCTGAAGAAAAACAGTTTCTTTCTTTTTTCTTTTTTGCTGGGGAATGAGCTAGCCTCGGTTTGCAGTCATTACCATATTGGTTTTCAGAACGAAGAACATACAAGAATCTATGGAACTTAATTTTCCATACATTCTTCTCTGCACAGAACCGTTTCCTTTATATCACACTCCCAACTTACTGACTGACTGTGTGCAGCTGATTGAAGGTACCTCTATCAGATTAACGCACTAATTCATATGGCCTTCATTTAAATGACATGGCACCACCACATCAGCTACTGCCTATTTATCCATGGTAATTGGGTTACTTAACATATGGAATTTTAAGGAACCAGATTAGATGGTGTGAAGAGAATTTCTTGCTCAAAAAGGATATTGATGAGAAGGCACTTATGGCTGCCATTTGTTGGGGGATATAGAAGGGAAGGTGTGGTATAGTCTTTAATGATGAGAAGGTTGATGCTGTGAGGGTTGTGGATGTGGCTTCCATTAGTGAATGATGTATGAAATGCCAAAAGTGCTTTGAATGGAAAGCTGAGGGAAAAATGAAGATTGAAAGTGGAAAGGAAGCATTATTGGGAGCCGCCACTGTTGGGTGCTGTGAAAATCAACATTGATGGAGCTTTTCTGAGGCAGAATGGAAATGCTGGTATAGATGCTGTATGTAGAAACAATACTGGTGCTTTTGTGGGTGGTACCTGAAAGAGTGGTTGCCTGTTCTGCCTTTCAATCTGAGTGTATTGCTCTTATAGAAGCTCTATTGATTTGTTGATAGATTGAGCATGCAAAGAGTGTGTAGTCAAATGGATTGTGAGGAACTCTTTAGGCATGTGAAGAGTGATTCTGATAGGGGAGTGGTGTGGCAGAGTGTGCAGATCCTATATGAGGTTCTTGAGTTAACTGCGAAGCAGCCTGATGTTAAGTTTTCTTTGGTAGCTCACTAAGGAAACTGTGCTGCTGATTGTTTCGCAGATGTAGCTAGCTGAAAGTTGGAGCCCAATGGGTGGCCGATAACAGCACCAACTTTCTTAAGGGAAGTTTTAATGGCTGATGCAGTTAGTTCAAGGGGGAAGGATCACGTATGTGCACAAAATCTATACTAGTGTGAAGGTATTGGCTAAGAGGTTGCTGACTCTGAGATAATATGGTTAGTGTTCTTAGCTAGTTGGTTGATGATAGTTTTAGTAATAGCTTAGTGTTTTTTCTGGTTTAGTGGTGTGTAACTGTGTAAGTTTGTATTCATAGGTGGTTTTTAGTGTTTTTTGGCTTCGCTATTGGTGATTTTTACTCGATTTGTTTTGGTGATTTAAAAAATTGTCCTTTTTTTTTTTTTTTGCAAAACAAATATAGAATAACTTTGGGAGTTTTGGAGAAGAGGACTGGAGTGCTTTATAGAATAGATGGGTAGGAAGGGGAGGAGTAATAAGCAGGGGAACCACTGTTGAATTTTTTGGTTGGATTCTAAATGAGGACAAAGAGAAAAATGAGTATTTAATTTGTAAAATGTAAGTGTAACACTTGTAGGGAAAAAAGTATGGGAAATTGATGGTGACAGGTGAGGAAACAATTGTTTTTAAACAATATCATCCCCACTTATCAGACTGAGGGAATTGGACAAATGGATGAGATGTATTGAGGGATTGGATCCCCCCTCCTTCCATTCCAAAGAAGACCTTTTTGTTTCTCTCATGCCAGTCTCTCCTCTTGATTCCTCTTTTTTCCCTTTGTTTTTCTTGTCAAGGAATGGCTTAACGTGCAACTGTAAAATTTCCCGAAGATTTTATAATTCAACCTTTTCCATTTTTTAGTTTCATATTGAATCTCGGACCTCTACCCACATCCCACCTCACAAATGGCTATATTTTCATAATTTTTTTGTACTCTATATAAGTGTGTAACAGTGAAAGACTATGAAATAAAAGTTGTTTATTAAGTAGTATGTGCAATTATACATTATAAGATGCTAGTTCCATAGATGTTTAATATTTCTAGCCTCTGTAAATATGCTAACGTGACATTCCTTTCTGCAGCTTGTCTGTCTTTCAAATCCTTCGCCCCATTCCAGGTTAGAACTATTGTTACCATTCCTATTTTTGGGTCCTTTTTTGTTTTTCCTTTTATATTGAGAAGACTTTGGTTAAGTTCCTTATGTATTAAAGGTCAAGTTCTCCGATAAAAACTTGAAATTTCGATACAATAATTTTGAAAGAACCAGATTTTTAGTATTGTATCCAACTGTAGAGTTGCCAAAACTAGCTAGCCCGGCCCTAGAGGGCTGGCCTAAGGCTTAAAAGGGCCGGACTCGAAAAGCCTGTGTATCGTAGAATCATGATATTATTGAAGCCCGGCCCTCGGACATACAAGCTTAGGACTGGCCCGCAGGCTTTCATGTATTTTTATTAAATTTCTATTTTTTTAAACTAGTCTAAAATATATAAAAATAATAATAAATCTCTCAAAGTTTATAATTTAAATCATATATAGTAATAAAATAAAGTGTCAAACTATTGTCTAAAGTCTAAACTTAAAAAACAAATGCAAATCAAAATTCAAACACAAATAAACTATTGTCCCAACTTAAAAATAATCAAAACTAAATAATTTACCACCTTTTTGTAATCACATAAAAAACTTTAATAGTTAAAAGAAGAAAATCTCATAGTTATTATATATATAAAATTTAGTATGAGTATTAAATTTTCTTTGTTATAATATTATTTAGTTTGGTGTATCCAAAAAAATAGTATTTAGTCTAAAATTTAATTTGAGAAAGTCTTGAAAAAGAAAAGCTAGACAAAGATTATAATGTTTTAGGAAAAATACTATGCCATTTTACTTTCGAAAGTTCGATTATACTGTGTGCAATATATTCCTGAATCAGAGTAAATCATATATATAGCGTCATTAGATGTATGGGAAGTGGCTAGAGCTAAACAATTTAATATCAACTTCAACCTTTAAACTTTCATTAGAGTACTAGTGTGTATGAATTGAAGTGCCTCCCCCCCCCCCCCCACCACCACCCCAAGCAAGAGGTGTTGTATAAGAAGAGTGAGAATTTTATTTTAATGAATGAAAAATAGACAAGCACTTGGCTCTAATGGGCCGGCCCTTTTATTTTTGAACCCTAACGGTCTTGCCCGTTTAAGCCCAATACAAGCCTGGCCCTCCACTTAGACGGGCTTAAACGGGCTAAGCTCATTTTGATAGCTCTATCCAACTGTTGTATGTCTATTGAAGACTTTGATAGCAATTGCCTAAAAAAAATTGTACCTAAACTTTTTCCTTTTTATATCCTAGTTTCTTCTTGTAAAGGATACTTCTAACTTCTTTTAGTAGAAATGAATATTTATCTAAGTTGTAGTATGATTAATAGATGGCTGCTAAGAAGTGATTAGGAGTTTGGGATCTTGTTATACTGAAATTAGAAGAAATTCAAGACTACAAGAAAAATTAACATCAGGAAAAACAGCATAAAAACATATTTGATCTTGTTTGCAAAATTTTGAAGTGTGTTTTATTGGTAAAATGTGTTCTCGGGCATGTAATTGAGGTGATTCCAACACGTGCACTTGTTATTTTACTAAGGTCCAGAGTTGGGAGCTTTTGCTGGTAAATTTTTGTTGGAGGTAAGCATTAAAAAAAGTTCATCATCTAAAAGTCGTAAGAAAAAATGAAGGGCATATAAGCTTGTAACAATCTTAACCAAGTAGCGTAGTTATTTTGGTGATTTGAACAAGTTCAAGCACCTGGCTTAATATGTTACCGGAGCACAAGAACCCAAAGAGAAACAAAAAGAAAAAGAACGAAGGCCTAATCATTGCAAGATGCAGGACCCATAAAACAAAGTTGGGTCTTTGAGGTCCAAGAGGACAAAAGCCAATGCAATGAAAATGACAGTTGTGACCTTAAGGCCTTTGAAACTCAGAACACAAGCCCAAGCTAGCAGAATTGGATCCAAGTACTGGCAGGTTGAGTCTTTATGGTAAATAAATGGGGATTTAACTTGGGGTTGGAACTCCATCAAGAATTGGATTCAAAAAATAAAAAATAGCGAAAAAAGACTGTGCCATGTCCAGGTTTATTTGAGGGAAAGTGTTGGTGACAAGCATTTATAGAAAATTGCTCATGTAGAAGTCATAAATCCCTGGTGGTATGGACATATCTAGCTAAGTTATTTTGGTGATATGGACATTTCCATGCTTAATACCATAAAAAGTGTTAACTATTAAATCTGTCATGATTTACTTGAAGTTAGTCCCTGAATGTCATCTTAAGAGTTTGCTGGTGACTTTTCTCTTGTTTTCCATTTCCTGTGTAAGCTGATTAGTCTGAGTTAACAAGCCCATACACTTTCTTATTACTTATTGGTGTTCACTTAAATTGTTTTCGGTTTATTGTAATTGACTCTTTGATCAACAACTTGTCAGAGATCTTAATTATTGGAAGTGGAAGGCACATTCAGCAAGTGGATCCTGAACTTCGGCGCTTTATTAGATCTACTGGCATGAAGTTAGAAGCTGTAGATTCGGTATGAATGCCTCTATATATAGTTTTTTCACGCGTTTTTATGTTTGGTAAAGTAATCTAAAGTATATCTAACAAATGGATCTTAAGTGGTCACTTTTTGTCTTAGCTGTTATAACTGCTATTTATTAAAAATCAAAATGTTAACACATTAATGTTGTTGAGGTTACATTTCAACCCTGAATCACTGTTAATTCTTTTACAGAAAACGCTTTACTGGTAAAATTATTATTATTATTTTTTTTTTGGCCAACACTGGTAAAACTAGTTAGAATATAAGAACCTACTCTACATGACGTTCCAGAGTCATGTCTGCGGGCCACTCTGCAAATCACTCTAGTCCGTCACCAAAGAGCACTGTGATTTGTTTTTATCTTCTTTTCCTTGTGGCCATGATTTATGCATCTTTAATATTTTGTTTCATTGAATGAATAGAAAAGTCATCTAGATATGCGTGATTAAAGAATGCTTTGTAAGTAACTCAGAGTCTCTACATTTAGGGAATGATTGTGTACTGTGGGTTTTGGAGAGAGATAGATTGAAGGGTTGGAACCTAGACAGAGAAGCTTCGAACGTCAGAAGCTCTTCAATCTTCTCCCCTTCAGCTGCACCATGGGCAATGATAATAATTAGAGCGAGTATCTCATGGTGGGTCTAATTGTGAAGTACAGAAGCTCAGCTTCTTGAGATTTAAGAATAGCTTCTAAAGAAAAGTGATAAAAACGAGTTTAGAGAATTGATTTTGAAGAATAACTTCTGAAAAAACAGAAAAAATTAGCTTGTGGAAAAACATGGTTTTCTATCCTCAAACCATGGTTTCATTCATAAAAGTGCTTTTGGAAAATTTTTGGGTTGTTTGTTTGAAAAGCACAAAAAAGTGTTTTTTAAAGCACTTTTCCACAAGCCAAAACATAATTCTTTTCACATATTTACTTCGAAGGCCATAAAAGCACTTCTAAAAAGCAAAAGTAAAAGTGCTTTATTGGATCTGCCACCCTCTTATCAAATGGTCTCAATTTCAAGCTGTAAAAAAGCAAAAGAATTTGTAGTCATTTTTAGAATTGATTCTCTTCCATTTCTACATGCTTAACATTTTCCTTTTCCTTGTTTCCAGAGAAACGCGGCATCAACTTACAACATATTGAATGAAGAAGGTCGTATTGTTGCTGCTGCACTTCTTCCATATGGAGTTACATCATGAAGCCTTTGATGTAATATACTCGATGGAAGAAGACGAATTGGGTTTCTGAAATTCTAGTTGATCGATCCCTTTCAAGTTAGATCTCCTTTTGCCGCTTGAGGCTTACCTCAAGGAATGCATATGACTAGTTTTTTTTTTTTTCAATTAACCAATGTATCTCCTTGTCGTCCCTCAATAAATGCACAGATGAATTCTCACAGAAGTAAGGAGTGTTTAAACCTTGCATACAGGTCTCTCAAATATATTTCCCGAGAAAAAGAACTAACAAGATCTCTAAGCTTTCTAATATGTAATGCAAGAAGTCGTAACCCGATCAATAAACATTCTTTAGTGGTTGGCAGTGATTTTTTAAGTTTTAGCTGGTAACTCGGGTTGGTTGGTGTGATATAAGTAGAAAAGACCAAAGAAAATTACATGTTATTGGTTAGTTAATTTTTTTTTAATAATTCACATGGTTATTATATCACTACAAAAAAAAATTGTCAATCAGTAGCGGTTACAAACAATCGCTACAAATATCAATATTTGTAGTGGTTTTTAGACAAACTGTTATAAATTTGCAAAGGTATGATTCATACAAAATGACGCGCTGGTAAGCCGTGGTAATTTATAGCAGTTGGATCATTTAAATTGATATAAAATGTAGCGCCAACTTGGTGTCAAAAGGCACCAAGTTGGAGTTACATTTGTAACGATCACTTAGTAGTAGTTGGGTCATATAAACCAGTACAAAATGTGGTGTCAGTTTAGTGCCACATGTATTGGTTGAGGGGCAAAACCACTAACGAAGACAAAAAGTTGCAGGTTAGGAACTACAACAAAGTGTCTCTTGATTTGTAGTGGTCTTTAAGGCAATAGCCGGTACAAAATATATAAGGTTGCAAAATATATAAGGTTGCATGTGTAATACCCCAGATTATTATTAATAGAAAAAAAAAAACTTTTAAGTTTCGGGGACGAAACTTATTTTAAGGAGGGTAGAATGTAATACCCTGGATTAAGAATAGGAATAATAATAATAATAATAATAATAATAATAATAATAATAATAATAATAAAGAGTTAAGGTTCCTCCTGGAATCTAGGAACAATAATTTGAAATTTAATAAAATGATACAATTGAATAACTTTATATTTATCTGGTAATCCTAATCCCCATATAGTTTAGGAAATTAAGTATGCAATTTGATAGGTTAATAGGAATCTTGATAGGTAATCCTAAAACCACTAATGTATTTTTAATGAGTAGATCGTGGGAATTTCCCATGAGCGAGGTAATTCTAATCCTTAGATTCTTCTAAATCCCCAAAATTGCTATCTCACTTTTTCTCGTAATTTCTATTTGGTACATTAAAATATTGGATATGGGTATAGATCGTGTCTATCTTTTCTGTTGTTGTTGCTCTGGGTCTTCTGGATATTGTCAATTATAATAAATTATGATAATACAATATACTCAATAGTTTAATCAGAATTTCTCAGGATAACCTTATAGAAACCCATGAGTAAAATGGATAATGAGTAAAGCTGAGAATTTAAATAGTATGGTCATGAGAATTCCATATTAGGTTGATCAGAATTGTTGTTTGAATTCCGTGCATATATATATATATATATATAACATATGCAATAGCCTAGACTGTTTTTCTTGTGCTTCGATTTGCGTGATCACCATGTACGCATATTGCATTTAATCATTCAATACGCATACCTGTACGTCCCTGCTTCGTTTTTTTTTTTTGATTGGAACATGCATATTTCATATATATATATATTGCTTATATGCTTTACCCTGGTGCTGTTTGTTTTTTTTTTTTCTTTTTTGTTTTACCTTTCATGAGAAACCCATTTTGTGTGTGATTAAAATAATTTAAATCGTGGGAAGATAGCTTTGGGACGGTACCTCCCAAAGTGATGAACACAACCTTTAGGCTTTATGCCTCCGATATGTATTTGATGTGAACTGATTATATCCGTCCTTCCTAAAGTGGTGTCTGGCAGGGTTTCCCGGGATACTAGTAGCAACTTTAGGAAGAGATGTGCACATTAGGACGAAATGTTTTATGGCCAATTTGATTATTATGTTCTGCACGGGTGCTCCGGTCACGAGGAGCACGGTGCTCAGTCCAGATCGGCCGGTTCGGGTACTCCGGTCACATAGTGATCGGCGGGTTTCGGGTTCTCCGGTCTACCATGGTTCTCTTCCCACTAAACAGGTCTAGATACATTTAAAAAGATAATGAATGATAATTTATGCAATTACTTATTATTGTTGATGCTTGATTTTATTAATACATTTGGGTTAGGTAAATTGTATTTATTAGGATTATGACTTTGTGTATTATGGGTCGCGACGATCCTTGCAGGTACAGTTCTCGAGGTTGGGGCTAGCGGTGAGAAGTGAGGAAGAATATTCAATTATTTATGGCTAGTTTTATTTTTATTTTTTATTTTGAATAAAACATTTTTATTTCATTGGACTTATGTTGTAATAAAGTAGCCTTGCACTTGTCCCATACAAGTGCGGCGGTAACACTTTCCAAACTTGGTTATTTCGAATTTTAGTAATTATTTATAAAAATACTTGAGATTTTATGTTATCATAACTGTTAGAAATTGGGGGTGTTACAGCATGTTTGTAGCAATTCCATATGTCACATAGACCAAGGTAGGTTATGTGATCTATAGCGGTTAAGATAGTGGTTTTGGGTACAACCGCTACAACTCATGTGGCTATATAAACGCTGCAACCCCTCATTTTACTACTTTTGGCAAAATCATTCTCCGTATGCTCTCTAACTTTATTGTTATTTAAAACTTTTTTTTTTTAATATTTATGAGTTTCTAAGTCAATTTTGCCATGTGTAATTTCTCCTAAAATTATAAATATTGGTTAGGTGTGACTGTAATTTATTTTTAATATCGTTGTACATTTTTAATTGGTTAAGTGAGAGATTATAATCAATTATATTTGTATTCATTTTCTAATTAAAAAAATTTGTATGAATTTCAAAAGTCAATAATTGTAGTTATAATATTTTCTGATAGGGACAAAGAGAAAGGGAAGGCGATAGATGAGTGTCCCCCCCTCCCCCGACCTCTTGAGTAGGGGAACAGTAGTCGTGTCAAAGAGCACCCCATAGGGCGACAAGACCCGTGCCCCCACAACACGCAACCCTACCAGATGTGTCTATTCCATTAGTGGCACCTGATATTAGTGTGAGTGACTACGAGGAGTAGAGGGATTTTAATATCAATTTTCCCTTGAGCAAGGTGGATCACTTCCTTGATAACAAGGAGGTTAGGGACTAGGGAAAAAAAGGAACAATGTGATTTTAGACCAAAACAGTGTCGTTTTGAGAGAAAATGATCTCCTAAAATAATTTGTGGTATTTAAAAAAATACTACACAATGGTGAATTCTATTTTTTTTTTTTAAAGGAACAATGTGATTTTACACTAAAATGGTGCCGTTTTGAGTGAAAAGGACAGGAGCGAAGGATATAAGTAAAAAAGAGAAGTCGTGTTCCTTTTCACTCCCCCTTTGTCATTGTGACTCATGAGACATTATGAGGAAGGAGACTGTGAAAAAGTCTATGTAAATGAGATACTTTAAAGTATTGATATTGCAAATAATACTCATTTGATTTTAAATATATGATAAAGTTTATGGTGTAAATTGTACTACAAACTTTATTTTATAGTTAAGACGAGAAGTAACAAATAAGGACAATAAACAGATCACGAAGAGATAGAAAGTGAGGCAAGCAAAATGAAAAGTACAAGATAGATCGGCAGGCAGATTTTTTTAATTGAAATTCATGATTTCATAAAAATTAATATGATCACCGAGATGAGATTTTATTTTATTTTTTATTTGGTCAAAGAGATGAGATAGATATCAATGATAAGGTCAAAATGGAATTTTAAAAATTTAAAACGTGACATCACTTCACCCTACCCGCAGCTCTATACTAGATTAAGTGTGGATTTGACCTAAACAGAGTCCATGCAAAATAATACGAGCCTAGAGTCGGTAAGCTGTTTCTTAATTGCTAGAGGGGTGTGCATAGTAACGCTCCCAGAATAAGTTTTTTCTTAATTTATGTTTCCAGGAACAAAATTGGATAGGTATTGTGTTTGGTAAATCCGTTTTTTTTTTTGTTACTGGGATGAATCGGTTTCTTTTTTGTGCTGGGGAATAAAAAAAAGAAGCAGAAAATTTATGCTTCTCTATTCCAGGGCACAGATGAAGCGAAGAAATTCCAATCACCCTTAGTGACGGATCAAGTACTCTCCCTATCGCCACCGCCGCCGCCACCACCACCATCACTGCCACCACCACCACCACCGCCAACACCGTGGCTACTGCAGCCGCCACCACCATCACTGCCACCACCACAACCGCTGCCGCCGCCGCCACCCCCACTGCCACCACCACCACCACCGCCAACACCGTGGCTACCGCCACCACCACCGCCAACACCGTGGCTACTGCCGCCGCCACCACCATCACTCCACCACCGCCGCCGCCACCACCGCCGCCATCACCACCACCACCCTCCCCGCCACCCCCGCCGCCGCCACCACCACCAGCCACCACCACCACCGTGGACACCGCCGCCACCCCCACTGCCGCCATCGCGACGGCTACCGCCACCCCCACCGCCGTTGCTAGCGCCACCACCACCGCCACCACTACATAAATAATTTTTTGAATATAAAAATTACATAAATGAAAATAAAATGTGTTAACAAACGTAATTCTGATTCTCGGAGTAAAAATAAAATGAGTTAACAAACGTAATTCTGATTCTCAGAACTTGTCCCAGACACAGAATCAGAAAAAACTGTTTCATTTCAGAATCAGTGCTGGGGAACAGAATGGTTCCCATGCACACCCTAGAAGATATATGGATATTTGATGATGACGATTGACGAGGAGACAGGAAGTTTTGCCCACCAAAATTATTGGCGGCAATCACAAGGGTTTCCCGGTTGGCCCGACCCGAACTTGTATCCTATAAAATACTAGGGAAAATTTATATGAGGGTCCTTTTAACAGAAAAAACTCAAAAAAGACCTAAAGATTCTGAAAATTCCAAAAAAGACCCCTGAGACTTTTTCTGGTATAAATTTATTAAAACGTGAGTTGTTAATGGAGCTGATATAGTTGTTGACGGGGCACTAATATAGTTGTTAACGGCACTGATTTAGTTGTTAGCAAATTGTTGTTAATGGTACTGATTTAGTTGTTAATGACCTACTCGTTAACAATTATATCAACTCCGTTAACAACTAAAGTTTTAATGAAATTATACCGGCTCTAGTACCTTTTCTAAGATTTTCAAAATCTTGGAGCGTTTTTTGATTTTTTTTTTTTTCAGTTAGAAGAGCCCTCGTATAGATTTTCCCAAAATGGTACCAGTTTTTGAAGCGTCTCACTTGTTTGGCGCCTCTCATCCGAAGAAAAGATTTTATAAAACCTAAATACAGTCTTTATTTGACTCAAATGATCGATATGGACGATCCTCTGGACTTCGAGAGAGAAGACCAGCTTCTCAAGGTTCCATCCAACAACAAGAAAAGGTTTTATCCTCCCCCATTTTCCCTCTTTTGGCTGAAACTGGTTTTCAGGGGTTTCCAGTCTCCTTGCCGCGACGAACTATTATGCTAATCAAGAAATTGCTCTGTCAGGGCTTCATTGTTAGAGTTTTTTTTCATTACGCTTCTCTTGCTAAAAAAATTAAAAATTTTGGTGCTGTTTCATTTACAGTGGGTTTGGTTAATTACACGCAAGGTCCCATCAACCCTGTTTTGTGGTTTTTACGCTGGCAAGTTTTTAACACTTGAATTTTGACCAGGAAGAAGGTTATTGGGTTGGATGATCTTCTTAATGATCATTTAATAGAACAAAATAAGCTTAAAGAGCAGCAGTCCAAAAAGGCCAAAGCCCGGAAGTACAACCATGAGGATGATGATGAATGTGGCAATGAAGCTATGCTGTCTAAGATTGTCGAGAAATGTGAAAAGCAGGCAAAATATTTTTTCCCCTCACTCGCTTCTACTTTGCTGACAGTTTTAAGTTGCCCTTGTCTGTTATGATGACTTGCTGTCCCATCTAGCGTAGATGAATGAATTAGGCGGCGAAGAAGAAATCTCCCACTGGGGAGTGCCAGCTTTTGGAGACCAGGTAATCAAACTGAGTCAAAACTCAGGCCCTTCTTATATGTGGTTTACTACTTTATTTCTTAAGTTGTTTTCGTATTTGTGATGAATTAGACCTTCTTTCTATGACTTGCAGAAAGCCTTTCCCCGTCTGGATTTCTCTGAACTTGAAAGTTGCAACCTCTTACAATCATTTATGAACAAGAAGCTTAATGCTGTAGTGGAATTGTCCTCAGAGAAAGGTTTCTCTGATTTTTTTAATCTGCCAAAACTATTGATATGCTATTTTAATCAATGTATATTGTCAATTAATTATATCATTAATCTTGCAAAATGCTGGTTTCAGCAGGTGTTATATCAGTTTGTCATTTATATTCTAGAGCCTGAGATAAACAGGCCTGTTTTAAGCATTAATTAAGTTAACTTGTTGTATTCCTTCAGGATACATCTTTCTTGATGTTTTTTACTTTGACCAAATTCTTGAAGGGTTTACTAATCGGTGGGATGCTTCCATTTTTTTTCATGTTGCCATGTGGAAAATCTGTGGCTAATTGGGCCTGTTTTATGCACTAACTCAGTTAATCTTTTTCACTCCTTCATGAGACATTTCTTGAAGGGTCACTAATCAATGGCTATTGTCTGGCTTCCAAAATTGGTTTTCTTGTGTCACATGTAGAAAGAGTTAGTAGCTACTCGCACCTGTCTTAACTCTTAAGCATTAACTCATTTATCATTTTTTATTCCTTCAGGAGACATATTTCTTGAAGGTTTATTAATCAATGGGTGGCTTCCAAAATTGGTTTTCTTTGGTAACCATGTGGAAAAGTCAGTAGCTTCTTGGGCCTTCAATACAAGTGAGTAGAAGCATGGCATAGTGATTTTATTGGTGTTATACATAGGGACGATGTTATCTTATGTCTGTTTAACACTTCTCTTTCAGTGTTATATTCAACAAAAGAAGAGCTGCAAACTTGTGCTTGTGATTTCTGGTGTGCAATTCTTTCATCTACTAAAGAGGTAAACTTGTTTATGTATTCACTCTGACAATGGATGTGTTATGATATTTTTAGAAGAATGAAAGTAGAAGAAGAAGAAGAAGAAGAGAGAAGAGAGAGAAACAGAACAATGCTTCTGAAATCTTTATTACTCAATACTGAAATTACACAACAATCTGATCAGTTTGAAATAAGAGGCAGGGGAACCTATTTATAGATGTGAGACCCTTAATGCCTTGGCGCCTAAGCCTCCTAATTGCCTAATCCTACCTAACGGCTAGTATGCGACCCAATTAATTAAGATTAGGCCCACTAACAACTGACTAAGGCTTATAACAGAACTAATTTTGATTTCATATCAGGATGATTACGCTATTGATAAAAAAGATTCCAGAGCACGTGTTTTCCATTTTCCTGGATGCTTTTGCACATTCGTGATTAGTTATTGTTCCTTACTAGGATGGCCAATTCACTGTCAAGATTGATTGGTTTCCCAATTATAAAGATTTGAGAAGAGCTCTTGATATTTATGGGTTTCTCTTCAACTTTTCATCGAGTGCTGAAAGTATGGATACAGGTAGCTCCTAAATTCGTTTTAGTTTATCCAGATGCATAACTTTGGAAGGTAGACACATTCATGGTTAAATAATAAGTATGAATTACTTTAATTTTATCAATCTTAGGAGGTATACAACTCTTCCAGATGACACCTTTTGGCAGCGTTGATTGCAAAAGGCATCTAAGATGTCAAAATATCTGATTAATCAGCAGTCGAAGTAGATAGTAGAGACAATTTTAATGATTATAATGAACTCTGTTTCCAATTTCTCTGGATTTGAAGGTGACTGTACTTCTGTAGTATGTCATGTGAAACTGCAAATATTGTGCTGCATTAACTTTGTGCTTCTCACAATGGTAGTCTTCAATGTTTCTAGATTCTAGTCCTGGAGGGCCACCCCAAAGCATCAGGGCTTGGGTCAGATTTGTAACTGCTTGTTTTCTGATAAGGTAATTAATAGTGAGTCTACTTAGATCTTATCCTAAATGACTTTAAGAAGGTTATGTGCGTGACATCATTTCTTTTATGGATTCTGACTTCTTGGTTGTCATTTCAGGAGTCAAAAGGCAATATTCTCTGCTGTAGAAGCTGAAGAGATAGTTGAAATTATAATATGTCTATTTTTGGATCGCCAGCTTCAAGGTCTTTTGATGCTTCTGAACGACTGTATGCAAGCAGCTGTCAATTTCTTCACGGACCAGGAGTGGAGCTCAAGTTGTGAAAATATAGCAAAATTTATTGCTTGCAGGTTATTGAATTTCTTAATTTTTTGGGGGTTTTATGCTAGTAAAGTTAAATAATATTGTTGCTTTATATTTGGTTGCTTACTTGCTCATTCTTTGACACTCTTCAATTGGCAGCCTGATATCTCCTATTGTACCTAGTATCTACTAAATTTGATTTTGTTGCAAGTTTATACTTTATAAATTATCTAATGATGAATGATGAGCCTTGTGGGGGTATTGTCATGGGCTTTAGAAAGGATGCACTGTGTTCTGTGGGTTACAAGGTATGGTTGCTGCAAATTTACGGGCTTCCTTGTGTACCACTACACTTGGCAGTATTGTTTTGGCAAAATTGGCCTGTTGTGGTTAGATTCATGATGAAGCCAATGCCAGTCACCATGGGTTCTGTCTGTGATGGTGGCAATTTTACTGTATTGGTGATGTAATATGTAGAGGAAGAGCCTTGACGCAGTGGTGAGGTTGCTGTCATGTGACTTGGAGGTTACAGGTTCAAATCCTAGATATAGCCCTTCCGATTGTGGGGTAAAGTTGTATACATCTATCCCTTCCCAAACCTCACCTGGTGGGAGCCTTGTACACTGGGCCTTCCTTTGGTGATGTAATATGTAATTGAGAATCGAGAATTTGCTTTGAGATTTTTTTTTTTGGTTATAGCAGATGCTTAATTCTTGCTCTTAATATCCTACATTTTATTACATTTTCTAATTATTTATTGGAGTATGATTGGTATTAATGGTTCACCTTAGATGAGCGTGATCATACTTATTTTCTAATTTATCCTTGTTTTTGTCTCGCTTGCTCTTTTTCGTTCTCTATTTCATATGCAGAGTCTCAAAGGATTTGAATTGCATTCAAGCTGTTGAATGCATTTCAGAAGTCAGCACTCGCTGTAAACAACTTAGGAGTGCTGTTGCGTATGAAAGTCTGCTTCCTTGTTTTGATGGAGTATGTTGCTTGCCTTTTTCTGCCATGGTTAATTTTCTTGTGCATATAAGTGTGGAAAGAAAGTTCAAGTCACTGAAAGTTTGCATATGGCTTGCAAGTTATTGATGGTGTATCTATTTTAGCCGTTATTTGTTTCAATACTCACTATGCTTTACTCATTGGTTACTGGTATAACATAATTTAGAATATAATAAGTTATTTTGGAGTGTTAATGAGTGTGTATTTGATCACCTATCTATAGTTTCATTACTTTGAAAGACAACGAATAACTTAAACTGGAGGATTATGCACTCTGGCTAAATTCTAGAATATGTCCAAGGCTGCAATAGATACTAGCAAATTAATTCTGCAAGTGTTAGAAATTTGGTCCTGATTCCTTTAGATATTGACATTGACTAATTTACGTCTTTTCTCAGGTCATCAGTGGAGAGGAGATATTCAGATCACTAACTGCAATTAATTTGAAAGACAAGAGCTGCGATCTCTTTAAGATGTACATACTCTTGGTTTTGTTAGAGAATTGGATCTTGTCTAATCCAGTGTATGACGACAATCCAGTACTTTATGAGATGTTCTGCCTTTACCTTAAAAATTGTTCTTGTTTAATCTCCAGCACAGACCTGCGCTTCTATGCAGCAAAGGTTTGTAATCAAACTTTGTCTTATCTGTAACCAATGATTTACTGAGTTAATGATCTAATTATAGAAATACATTTTGGCCCTACAGATTCGCAATAGAGCTGCATATCTTCTTCACTTCTTCATCCAAACATGATCAGTTTCAGGTATCTTGATGATTCTATCCCCGGAAGACTTGTGTATTCTTTTTGGCATAGTTTGCTAAGGTTGGCATAGGAATTAATATATAGTTCTTTAAAAAGAAGTCTTGCAGACATTTGGTGCTGGATTTTTTTTCTTGTCGGCCCAGGATCAGGTTGAGTCTGGAAAATTGCCAATATCCTGCTGCCTATTCTTTAGAGATATAATGTGAAGAAAGATTCAGTATTTCCTCTTTATTCTAAGAGTGGAAGTACAAGACTATATAGAGGAAGAGGAATAACCTACCAAATGCCAATAGGGTAAATGCATAAATCTACCACCCAAGACTGTTTACAGATAAATACATCAACTATCAACTAAAAATTTAACAATATTCAACAAGATATTTGAAGATGCCATTTACAAATGGTCAGGTGATGTTGATTGACTGGAATGACGTCATCTGAATTGAATAGTTAGCATCTTGGACAGACCCTTCAGAGGGGGAATTGGAGGCCGTACATTTCCATCATAACATAGTGTTGCATGCTAGAAATTGACTGTCTTTATAGTTCAACATCGTTGCCTTGCATGCCATAATTTCTTGTATCTTCTGCGATAATTTTAGAGTGCATCGCTTAATACTGCTGTTTATTTGTGGCTAAGGTAGATGGACTCTGCATCAGAAAAATTCCATTTTGTTTTGGGTGTAGCATGAGATATCCGAATCTCAGAGGGTAAAAGCTTGAAGTCCACCACATTGCGTCTGCGTGCAACACTTTGCACCTCATTTGATCTCGACTGCTGAAAAATGCATGCCCTGTTTCTGCCTGCAGTTGGAGATATTGGCATGCCCATTTAACGTCAAGAATGGCGCTTTATGAATATTGTTGCTTTTTGCCTGAGCTGTAGTTTAAAAACAGTGCTCTTCAAAGATTGAAAAATGCAAGCATCTACCTTTCCCAAAAAAAAAAAAAAAAACTAATTTTTAACATACTAACAACTATTAGACATCATGTCTGTGTGTACATATGAAGATCACTTATGTAATGTGGTGTCTTCTGTAACTGCTATTCTACCCGTGTTTTGATGCGATGGATAAACTCAACATTCAATGGATGATGATTGTTGTCCATGGTTGTTTTGTAGGCATTAAGTATGACGGCTATAAAATCATCCCGCTGAATTGATGCGTTAAATGATACCTTACTATGTTGTGTTGGATTTCGTAATTTGTTTGATCAAATCTGGGATTACTATGACGTACGAAGAACTTTTTTTTTTTTGATAAAAAAAAGTTTTGTAAGGGTTCGACATCAGTCCCCCATCAAGGTCAGGGCACGGCCCCGGGCTCTATGAGCACTTACTGGGGACTTACGAGATCGCTTACCAAAGGAGTCTCAGCGACGGTAGAGGGGATCACAATATAACTGTAGTTTATCAGTTTATGCTTCTCATAGAAAGTTCAGTAACTGGAGCACCTATTAAGAATAAAGAGGCTGATGGGCCTAGATTCGTATAAACTTCTCAGTGTTGGAGTGAAAAGTTTCACGCCTGCACAAGCCCGCGCAAATTGTAACCAAAGTTGGTAACACTTTGAAATATTTAAAATTTCCATTGGCCTACAGAACCTGCGTCTCCTCTTTATCTCTGTCTTCTTTTCTTTCTTGTATTCTTTTCTTCATAATCCTACCTTGTTCTGCAATCCATAGAGATTTAAAGAATGATCGCAGCGGGAATGAAGAGTCGAAAGAAGCAAAATATTCCATCCAGACTTGTTTTCATCTTTTCTCCTTTATCTATCTATGTCCAGCGATTCCCCTCTTTCTTTTTCTAAAGTACAACCACTGGTCATCTTTTATATCTTTATCTTGAACGCCAATTACTTGTATGTCGTCCACTTCAAACCCCATCTATATTTACACATAACCTTGAAATGAAGCCCTATCTCCTTAAATTCTTTCCCTTTCTATGAATCAACCGCTGGGGATAAGTGAAGCAAAATTTGGTTCTGCATAGAGTTGAGCAGTGTGGGAATAGGAGGGGAGAGAATGGTGATGAAGAGATCTATTGCAAAGTTAGTGAGGAAGAAGCTTTCTGATATTACCAACACACCAATGCACCCCAACCTACATAACCAAGCAGAAAAGACTACCGATAAGAACTGCATTGAGGAACTCTTAAAGGTGCTTCTTTATTTTGTTGTTCTATTGGTTTTTGAAGTATTAGAAACCCGTTATTTATTTATTTTTTCCAACATGAATTTATGATGCAGGAAAAAGCTGCTCTGATGCAGCTCATAGCAGAAAGAGAGTATCCTGAATAATTTTTATGGCAAGATTTCTTGATATCTTTGTTGTTGTGAGTGTGAGATTTGCCTGTTTTGAACCGTGGTTTGACATGATTAAAAGCAAAACACTTTCACCACCAAGCTACAAGTTCCATTGGCAGATTTCTTACTATCTTTGGTATTGTGCATGTTTCATCTCCATGCATTTCAATTTCTTTTTTCCATTTCATGAAGTTAATTAACTCAAGGAGCATTGCATGAGGCACATGTGAATAGTTTTCACTTCATCATGCACCTTTATTACGTTTTTTTTTTTCCTTTAATTTGAAACTTGAAAAGTAAAATTATTGAACTGACTGGAGCTGAGCTGCTGAGGCTGCGAGACAATGTAGAGAAACTTCAACTACAGAACTGGAACTTTGCTCAATCTAACAGCCAAATGCTGGCGGTCTGTTTCCAAGCTGCATTGTGAATATTTATCATTAATAATAAACAATGTTAAGTTATTACATAACGGTGATATGTTGTTGATTTTGCAGGAGCTTAATTTAGGAAAGGAAAGGGTAAGCCAAAAGCTTCTTTGTTTCTTCGACTTCTTTGGAAGCTAAATGTGAACTCCAGTTCAAACTGCATTATCTTACAAATTATTTCTGGGATATACTTATTTCAGATGAAAGCTCTGCAGCATGAAATTCTATGTAAAGCTGCCTTACTTCAAGGGAAGAACTCTGAAGTGAGGGTATGCTTCAAATCCAAGCTCCTATTCTATACTCAGTCATAATTAACAACTTTGTTGGTAGATTTGTAAGTTATAGTTAGCAGATGGTCTGTTTAGTTACAAAACTTATTTGCAGGGAATTGAAGATATGAACTGCGAAAATGATGAATCACTGCTAAAGGTGCCTAGTCTTTCTACCTTTGAGTTTTTGTTCATTGAGATCATTGTTATGGGTTTTCTTGCATTGGTTTCGATGTAAATCGTTTTGATTGGCTTCAGGAAGGAGTGGAAAAAGCAGAGCAGCCATTGGAGAAAGCCAGCAATATTGACAAGCTTTGTGATAGGAACAAAAAACCAACTAAAAGGAGTCGATGTAAATGCTTGCAACTCTGTTCTTGACCGACTTTTTTCCCCTTCACATTCTTGTATAACACCCCTATGCAACTTTGCAGCTACAGGTTCTGTTACTGCATCATTAAAGGATGCAAATGTGAGCAAGGAGAAGAAAGAAGTCAGGTTATGATGGATGCAATGTCATTACTGAGAGAACTTTGACATTTGAAAAGAATTTGGTGTAATAACTCACTTTTTTTGTGGTTCTCAGGTCACAATTGAGGAGACGATCGGCAGGCTTCAAAGCAGCACACGAGTACAAGCCAATGAAGAACTCATCTGAAACAAAGAATGCTCGAAGTCATCTCAGCATACTGAAGTCACCTGGCAGAGAAAACGAAACATTTGGAAAACCCTTGAGAAAAACACAAGAGAAGGTTCAACCTTACAAGGCGATTCCTCCGAAAGTCAAACTACGGAGATTAGAATAAATCCTGTAAAACTATATGTGTTGTCAAGTTTGATGTTTTTGAATCGTTTGTGAGTGAGAGTTGTGTATGCCATGTTTTTGTGTTGTTAACCCTTAACCCTTGTGTGTTAGTGTACCCAAAGTGTAATACTGTGTGAATAGGAGAAAGCCCAAAGACGGTCCAGGGCTAAGCCCATGCAATTCTCAAAAGCTGTTGGTGTCGGCCATTGAAGTCCAACCTGAGGTTCAGAAAGGGTTAAAAAAAAAACCGAGAGAGAGAAGGAGGTTGGCTAGAAAAGGACAGGTGAAAAGATATGAAAGGAGGAGGCATGTGAGGGTAATGTGATAATGTTTGGTGGTAATGACAAAGTGAGATGTGACACTAACGTGCGGGCATGTGACAACTGAGTTATAGTCAAACACAAGAATCGTTCGTTGCCATGTTCAGTGTGGTTGTTGTGTGAACCAATTAGGGATTGTGTTACTACTTGAAACCGAGTGGGTCCTCCTCTTATTATTTCCATATCTTTTTTTTTTTTCTTTGCTCTGTTAAAAAAGAACCAATGAAGTAGTAGTATTTTATGAAGAAGATGAGGAAGGAAGCGTTTCTTTGTAGGCAATGATGTGCATCATACTCTCTGCACTCACACCACTTTGGACTCTGCTTCTTGCTTCCTCTTTTAATCCAATCCTTTGTAAAAACATACTTTGATTGGGATAAACATCATGTAGGGTGTACAGTTGATAGTACTGTTTTCCATCCTAAATACAGGAGATAAAATTTAAGAATTTAGTTAAGTTAGTTATTTATGTTGGAAAATAGTATGATCCCCTTGATGGATTAAGCCCAAGCCCAACAGAATTAGAGTCAGAATATAAATATTATAAATGCTTCCGTAGATGATTGTGATATTCCCTAATGATTCTAATTTGTATCATTAAACCGACATAATATGTCCTTTAATGAGGATGAGACATAGAGGCACATAAGAATTCGGGTTACATGATATTATACACAACAAATGCCCATCCTTTTCCTCTCAAACTCAAACTCATTCTCTTCTTCTTCTTTTATCTATGGCGATTTTACTGTGTAACATGATCAGAAGTCTGTATCAATGCTCCAATTTCATGTGGGTATTTCAACATGTCAATCAGATTCTAAGTACTAAGTATGCACAAAATTCTTACCATTTATAACACACATGTTACAATTAAGACCAATACTTAGTATATATAACATGAGAGTAGTAGTGAGGAGTATGAATACTTAGTATATATAGCATGAGAGTAGTAGTGAGAAGTATGTGTCGGTGTGTGTTTGGATTAGCTTTTGAAGATTAATTTTTCTGATTTACTCTCTGATGAAGACCTTTTGTCATTAGCCTTGGGGTCCACAATCAACAATTAACCAAGGATTGCGTATAGGCAAACCTAGGATCGTTCTCTCTTCTCGAGGAGCCTTTTATTGAATCCTAAGTAATCTAAATGTCATGCAAATGCAATGGAAACAAAGGGGGATTGGGTTTTTGATTTTTAAATTAATAAACCAAAATCGAAATGCAATTTAATTAAATGCTAACTATTATTTTTGGTATTTTTTGTAAAATGGAATGGAATATGAAAAATGGAAATATAAATGATGGATGCATCTTGGTAATGAAGAAGTGACAATCATTGCTCAAAAATTATGGAGTTAAAACTCATTAAGTCCTAATTAGAAAAACCTCAAGATATCACCTAAGTCCAATATTCTCAATTAGTAATAGCTCTTACGATCGTAACTAACTACTACCTTTTGAGATATTGTTTAAAACCACTTAATGTGTAATTAAGATTGGAATAATGTAAAAATGAGTCTTCTTGGAATTGAGTACCAATCAGTCCCTCAAATGCACAAATAAACCACATTAATTAGACAATATCACGCTAATCAACATAGTCTCTTTGCAACCACAAAGCAATTCAAATACTTATAATCTTCATATTACAAATCCAATCTCAGTCACAAATATCAAACCATAAGAGACAATAATCATTAATCTCAGTCCAGAATCATACACAACAATTCCTAAATCTAGGCAATCAGTATATATAAATCTAGACTATGGAATGATAGGAAAAACTCCCCTATGTAGTCCATAGAGCTCAAGAACAAATCATCATCACCAAGAAACAGAGAATCAGCTACTGCCCAACATCAAAATAGCTCCTCCAAACTCATTTAAACTGGAATCAGAAACAATGGAATCTGGAGGATGGAGAATCGAGCAGGACGGAGGCGACGGAGGTGTGGAGGAAAATGGCCGCGGTGACGTGTGGTTCCGGCGACGAAGGAGGAAGCTCGATTGTTTGCTGGAAAATCGAAGAGAGGAGGTCCGACGGTGGTGGGATCCTCTGTCAATCTCTCAGCTCCGACGGTCCTCCTCACGGTGCTTTGTGACAGCGGTGGTGGAAGGATGATGGCTCGAAGGTCGCCGGCGACTATGGTGAAGGATGGAGGCCGCCGGCGACAAGGACGACTGAGGAAGGAAGGCAAACTCTCAGCTCTCCCTCTCCCGCGGCGCGATCTCTCGTTTTTGTCTCTGGTCTCAAAAATGTCGGGGCTCCCCTCTAATCTCCAGCTCCCAGCTGAACCTAATTAGGTTCCTGGTCAAAACGCAGTGTTTTGACCAGGGACCAAATTGCGAAGTATAAAAGGTTATGTAGAGGGACCAATCTGCAAAGTGTGAAAGTTTATAATTTGAGCTCCAACTTTTCATTTTCAAATTTGATTTAATTCCTCCAAGCACCTACAATCAAAATTAATTAATCTGTATCAAATATTCTCAGAAAAATCAAATATTAAGAGTAATAACAATTTTATGACAATTTTTCCCTTTTAGTATAAATTTAATGTATTTACTCTTAACATCAATTTATCACAAGAAAGACATTTTAAGCTCAACAATTATGACAAAATCCATTAAGAATCCCAATTAAATAATGAAAATCATATAAAATATGGTTCAATCACTCTCTCTGGCTCTTATTATAAAACATCAACTGATAATTTTCACAAACCAATAAAGACAGTTAAATTCAATAAAGTTGTTCTAAAATTTAATCAACTTCCAAAATTACCCCTACTAATTGTAAAAAAACATTAATATTATATTAATTATTACTTTCACTCACTATCCTTATTAATTATTAGCATATATAGAAAAATAATAATTAATGTGCTTTGGGCATAAGCAAATTCCTTATAAAAAGGACTAAATATAATTGTTAGTTGTAGGAGTATGTCTTATAATAATGACCAAAGGAAGTACAAAATAAGCATGTGAGGAGAGTTTTATCTCAAGTTTACAAAAAATAATTTATGAAACCATGATTTTAGAGTCACCTAAACCAATGGCGGAGCTAGGTTTCAGAGTTTGTGGATGCACAATTAGTGGGGGGGGTTGCTGCCTCGAATTTTTTTTTTAAAGGAAAGTTTTAAATGCATTAAGATTGTATCGTTGACATTTTCTGGAAGAAAAAAAGTTTGACAAGATTAGGGAACATGTTGCAACCTATAAGCTAGCTCATCTCACAATGCTAAGCTCTATCGAAACCTATAAGATTGTATCTTTTTTCATACAGGGACACTAAGCAACTGAAGCTATGATTTCCAATTCCAAGTATTGAAGCTCAATTAAGTCACAATGCACATAAATTTGGCCAGTAAGTCAAATTCAACTAAATGCAACAAAATTCCAGTCAAGTGCACAAGTGATGTGAATCAGACACTGAACAGAGCAAAATTAAACCGGAAATGTGCAGAAGTTCCAGAATAGTTCAGTCAGATGAGGTAGAATTCAATGAAACAAAAGATCAACTCTACAATCAATGAATGCTAAGAAATCCTATACCCAGACATGAATTACATATATGTGTGTACAACAGGGGTTAGTTTGATCATGTTTAACTTTAAAAAAGTTCATATGCAATTTAATAAACAAAGGTGAGTGTTCTTCTTCTTCTTCTTTCCATTCAGAGGAGAAAAGTAAGATGATTGAAGGATGAGAATAGAATACCTTGCACATGTTTGGAGGGCAGAGACCACAGCCATGAGGAGCTTTGTTGAAGTCATGATAAGGCAAAATCCTCAACCTTCCTTCTTCATTAACATAGCCAGGATTAGTGATAATCTCATAGAAGCAGTCCTTATTATCAATACACTCTTTCCCATTCGTCCATCCTGCATGATTTTCAAGGGCAACACAAGAAAGATGAGTCAACATGAAAGAAAAAGCACCAGCAGATATCACAACACCGTGGCTTTTTCAAACTACATTTTTTCACCATTGCTACATTGCCTATTGTTTCACTTGAGATTACATGTGAAAATAAGAAATCCAATAGTATAATTAGTTGTCCCGTTCCTCGTCCTTCTTGACTGTTTTTTCTGAGCTGGACTTAGGAGACAGATAATGGATTTGAAAATAGAGCTCCCCATCTAGAGAGACCATTCCAGATAATGGAAATCATTAAAACATAATATCAACGATGGAATGAAAAGAAAGCGAGCTACGCGACCCCATCCACATTAATTTCCTAAGGTGGTATATCATTCTGATCAGAGAAAGTATATTCAGTCACTGATATATATCGTATTTGCAGATGTATTCAGAGACTCATCACAACAAAATATACACCATTTTTAAGTAAACATAGATTTCTTCAGAACTATTTGCAATTTGCATAAAAAAGAAAATAAAATAAAAAACTAAAAATGAAAACAGAGTTCATCATCACCGCGTAATTCATAGAACACAGGCATCATATAAGGGTGAGAGCAACCAAAAAAGGTGCAAAATGAAATATGTAAAGAAAAATAGAAATATGACAAAAAGGGTGAGAGCATTTCCCCACCATCCTTACACTTCATCTTGCTTCTTTGCCGTCGCTACATCTAAATATTACCAAAATGAAATATGTAAGACAAAGCACAAATTAACCTCACCGGATTTTGCGACTGAGGTTTGGGTCTTTCGAATAATGAAATTGAGAAGAGGGGGACGACGGATGTCACGAAGGTTTGGAATTGGGAGAATGACATTGAGAAGAGGGGGACGACGGATGTCACAGAGGTTTGGAATTGGGAGAATGAAATTGAGAAGAGGGGGACGACGCGTAAGAGAAGTGAAGTGAGATTTAAAAAAAAAAAACCAATGTGTAAACAGCGTTCGAACCTGGGACCTTATACCTGAATAGGAAGGTCTTAACTACTTACTCCAACCAGCCAATTTATAACAAAAGTCATTTACAAAATATATATTTTTTAAATTTTTTATGAGTTCACTTACCCACATTGGCACTAGTATACCTTCTGACCTAAACACTCACTTGATTTGATGTGATTGTATTGGATAAAATGCGGCCTCCCGTCATGTGGAGTAAACTGAAAACGGAGGAGAATGCTGAAAAAGAGTGCCTTCGGGAATCATTCTGCCACGCGTCACCCTCTCACTTGCTCTGCTTCCTTCTCTTCCCATCACTTCATCCCATTTCTCACAAAACCTATTTTTAATATTAATTTCAATAATAACATCATTAATTTCACATGCACTCCCATCCCCTGAAAAATTACCCTGTATTGATATTATGTGTGTTCGGAAAAGAAGCCTCACTGCAACAAGATATCAAAATTGAAATTATAGGTTAAAACGGAAAAGTTAAAACATAAATAAATAAAAAAGAAAAAGAATCTCAAAATATATAATAATTTATTTACGTGTTGCATGGAGCCCAGATTGAGTAAAGTGGAGTGTGAAGATCGCATGGGATCTTCGGGAAGATGGCGTTGTTGAAGTCACTGTCCTAATAGAGTTTGCGTCCATTGGGATATGGGGTAGCCTATCATTAAAATTTAATTTTCAAATCTCCTCATATTAAAATAATTAATTTTATTTGTTTCGGGATTAGTGGGGCCCTCTCTTGGGTTAACGTCCGCTTGGGATTCCAAAGATCTCCAAAAACATGATATGATTGGAGTTGGAATTGACGACCCACCTAAATACTTTAATAAAAAAGTTTGCCCCTCCTTTTTTTTCCCCCTTTTCTTAATTATTATTATTTCTATATTCCTTTATTTTCTTCCCTACTCCTTTTAATTTCTTCGACTTAATGGAGCCCACACGGTTTCTCAATAAAGTTTACGCCCATGATTCTCCCTTCCGACAGATAGTAGCCGTTACGGCCCCACTTTTGTCACTTAATCACCATTTTCCCCATAATCAACAAAATAAACCACCACTCGTATTTTTTTAATCTCCCTTACGTATATATGTACGTAACTAGTAGTAGTTAAGTTACAACTTGTTTATATATATTCTATAAACTTTGAAAATAATAACCTCATTCTAGTGTAAATAAGGGCTTGCTTGTAATTCGTTACATACGTTTAGTGTAATAATATTTTATCAACTTGATTTTATTTATGATGATTTAACATATCCCTAATATCTGGCTCATCATGCTCGTTCATTGATTAAGATTGTGTAAAGATTTGTTCCGTATCGCTTGAAAGTAACCTGTGACATTTAATTTAGCAGTTGCGGGGTCATGTATTTGAGTTTTAAGGTCACATACAACTCACAAATCACAAGATTAGGGTTCTTAATTATACACACACAACATTTATTTAATGAAGACAAGCACGCTGATGCATTCAAAGATTTGTGTGACCCTGCAGAAGGTGACGTTTCTTTTCATTTGTCATTTCTCACTTCAATTCCCCTCTATTTTAGACGTTTTTGGTCTGTGCTCTTTGTACTGCCATTGTTTTATGGTAATAATGGACTGCTTCAGTTGGCAAAAAAAAAAACAGGATATCCATCACTTGCATGCATTACTAGCTATTATTATCACAGATTTAACATTATATATCAAGAAAAATTAATAAAAGATTGAAAGGAAGGAACGTAATCACCGAAAAATCGATTAAGTAAGGATAACTGGATAAGAAACACCGTCTCCACAGAAACTACAAATATATAAAGAGAATAACAAAGGCTATAATCAAACTGGTACCTAAGATTTGATGTGGGTGCAAGAAGCATAATGTTTTTTCCCCTTTTTTCTGTGGGTGTGAGTAAAAAGCGGAGGAGTCAAAAGCGTAGATTAAGACCTTTTTTTCGGTGATAAGAATATGACCTTTCCATAATATACTATAAAACTAGCTAGAGGTATATATGTAATATGTGACTCTCCTTTAACTGTCCCCAAAAGAAATTCGTTAATTCTTTTTCAAGTGTCAATGTTGTCACAATAGCTAGGGACAATATATGGATCTTTGGGATCACTTTGGTCTTTAAAGCAATGATTCCAACTAAATCCCTTCATTAATTAATATAATATAGTAACTGTTTTACTATAACTGACTGTTATCTTCCCCAACACGAGCAACTGTAATTAAAGCCATTCCATTCCCTCTTGTATCCTTAACTCAAGCACAAACACCAAAGATGGAAAAAGTAGACTATGATATTTAAAGCAAATAAACAAATTAATTAACCATTAGAATATATTCACAGGTATATTAATTGTAAATTTAAACTATGTAGGGTTGAGTGGTAAAGTAGTAGTTGGCAAGTACTGAAGACATGATCCAATGGCCACCAACCCAATCTCTTTGGCACCAACATTTTCCAACTAACAACTTTGTACTATAGTTATATGGTCAGCAAAGCCAGACCAAGTTAAAGTAACACTTAACAGATATCCCTCAACCACTACGTTTCTTTTAGTGTATTACAACGAAAAGAATGCTTATATGTTAGTAGAATATAATCGTAATTTGTTCAGGATTAATTAAGCTGATATAAAGAAACTAGCTAGCCAGCTATAGCTCCTATTCTAAAATAGATGATAACACAATGATAGATAGAAGAGGTAACGGCTGGGGAAAACAGAAATAACTGTGCGTATGCAAGTAACATACATGAATAGTAAAGTACGTAAAAGAGTGAAACATGGGAAAAAAGGAAAAATACGGAAATGTTGTACTTTAGAGGGACAAAAAAAGAAAATAGGAGAGATTGGGGAGGTGAAGTGAAGGTTACTCCTAAGACAAAAGAAAATGAAGATGCCAGTTAAAATAAAAGCATGCATGTTGAGGTTGAAGCATGCATCAATACTCAATATTCATACGCCCCCTCACGTGCTTCTGTCTAACCATATATTTGGCTCACAATCAACTGCTATAACCATATCTCATCAATTAGCATATTCTAAGTGGGAACGCAAGCCCTTTTTCTTAATTATTTATATATATAGACTTATGTTATTTGGAATAAAGTTGTTGATTGTGTTAATAATTCGAAACAATAGAGGGTTGTAAACTCATTGCCTCTGATCACTCCTATTCCAAATAAATATGCACTCCATATTGCCAACCTTATCATCTGCTTTCTTTTGCTCTACTTATTTGTGTGTGTTTGTTGGTGGCAATTGAAGGGCACCCCCACAAATACGAGAGATTGCGGGGCCTATCTGCAATGAATTGGTCCCCCCCCCCCCCCAAGGTTAGATTCATATCAGCAGCTAATGCTTGTAAAAGTGTACAACGTTATTAATTTATAATATTTGTATCATCACTACGTTGTGCTAATAAAATATTAATTATCCATAACTTGGCCTAGAGCGGGCAATTATATACTCTTGTAATTAATTACTACATTTAAGTTAGTGCTCCATCATATGTCTCCCTCCCTTCTTAATTATATATTGCTTTTTCCCTCAACCTTCCTTCGATCTGTTCTTCAACGAATAACGCCAATCATATTACTTAGCTTGTGTTATATATATACTCCATTCAATATTTCTGAATATATTCTAAGAGTTAGACAACTAATTTGTAGGTATATATTAATGAAAATAGTACTATATATGTTAGCAACTTGTAAAAAATGGGTGTAAATTCTTTAAAATATCATCTTTAATCATTTACATTAAAACTATTTCCGGATGAAGTCCCCTTAATGTGTGCAATTAATGCGATCAATAAGATATGTAGTGTAAGAAAAAAATTATAAATTTAGGAAACGATTTGAATTGAGATATTATATTTAGAATAAAAATAAACTCTCGTGTACCTAACTGGAGAGAGAGAGAGTATCAGGCGGTATGATATCATTATCATCCAAGTAATTATATATATTATGGCTTCATAACATGCTTAAGGCAGATAATTAATTAATTAATTAATTACATGATATTGAATAGACAATCAATAAGATTGTTCAACCTGATTCCTTTATCTCGTTCTCTTTTATTTTTTTTTTAAGAGCAAAATGAGTGTGTTAAAAGGTAAAGAAACATTAAAGAGAGAGAGGAGGTTTAAGGATAGGATTGGAGGGCATGCAGTTTCTATAATTTTCCGAGGAAACATGGGATTTTACTTAGAAAGTAAGAATGCACATAGCATGCTGCACGCTTGCTGTCACTTTTCTTCCACATATATATATGTCATATATGATGACCAAGATAATAAAAAAAAAAAAAAAAAAAACATTATCATGAGAAAAGTTACCTTTACTTAAATTTGCAATGTTTTCATTTGATCTTGACATAACTAGCTAGATACTAAAAAGTTGTGCACAAAAATTACCTCCCCATTTCTTGTTATTGTCATTTTTAAAGTTCAAGAGTCTAACAAAATATCAATTTCTATTTTTAACTATATCCATACTTTCACTAACTTTAATTACTGAGACCAAGAGATAAGATAATGAAAAATAGATAAAGTAAATTAATAAAATATTAAACATTAAAATTGAAATTTATTTAACAGTATTTATATTACTTAATCAGTTTGAGGAATTATTGGACTCTCAAGAACCAAATTTATAATTCAAAAATTAAAAGGCGTGCGTGACCTATCACATATATAATTCAATGGTTTTTTCACAGTCAACCACCCTTTAAATAAATTGTTAGCACTATCGTAGGGCGAAGGACTTTTAGGTGCTTTTTGTGTCGGTTTATGGAGGGTTATTAATCTGAGTGCAGTAACATAATCTCTTTAAAATATTTTCGTATATAATATTAGATTAAATATTAATTTATAAATTAGTTGAAAGAAAAATGATAAATATAAGATATCAATGAAAAGAAAGGTCTTAAATTTAAGGAAAATATATGTGAGGTCCTTAGGTAGATAAAAAATATTAAAAAAGTCTCAATCCTAAATCCTTTTACAAAAAAGTCCTCTAGGACTTTTTTGATATTAATTACATAATTCCTTTCGCAAAAAATTAAGTCTTATTGTCAAAATGGCTTTATTAGTTGTTAAAATGTCTCTATAAAAATCTTGTTGTCAAAATGGTTATTTCTATTGTAAACAATTCTCTGAGTTTTTCCTATGGCGTGTATGATTTTTGGAAATTTGGAAAATTTTTTGCAACAGAAAAACCATTTTGATAAAATGAAAAACATTTTGATAACGAGATTTTCATAAGGACATTTTAACAACTAATAAAGTCATTTTGACAACAAGAAAAACTATTTGACAACGGGATTTTTTTGCAAGAGGAATTATATAATTAATATAAAAAATGTCTCAAGGATTTAGAGTTTGGACTTTTTTTTATCTACTTTGAGACTCACTGATGTTTTCCCTAAAATTTATCCCAAATTAGATTTTATATTTAAAATCATAAGAGTATATCACATTTTTATGGTTATGTCAAATAAACTCTTAATTTGAACCTCACTTTCACCTTCTTTCCCTATTTTCCACATCTAGGCCGATTTTCTTCAGAAACAAACACTCTGAGCTTACCAAACAAATGTATAAAAATCACTAACAAAGCAAGAATAATAATCGTATAACACTCAAACCGTACACGTGTCCTACCTAGAGCAGGATAAACTTGTAGGGGTAGCCCTCGATTCTAATTCTAATAATTACTTTTAAAGTTTAAATATGGTCTTAATTATAAGACTATGTTGATTTTTTTAGAGAAATTAAGGAAGGTAAATAAGTTACTTAATCATATCATATGTTATGTATTTATTAGATTATATAATAGTTAATTAGTCAAACTAATTAGATTAGAAAAAAAAAAAATCTAAAGTAATATAATTAGCTTCTTTAATCTCTCCAAAAAAATCAATTTAGTCTTATAATTAGAAACGAATATCAAATATGAATTATCATTGTTAGTCAAACAGCAGCCTCCGTATGTGGCAAAATAGCATCTAACTGATAAAGACCACCGTCTCAGGAATGTTGAATTATAATCTTAAAATCTATACTTATTTTAAAAATTCATACTCACTAAGTCAATATATTACTTTCTATTCTAAATATGAAATCTCGTTAGTATAAATTATACTACAATAGTATATAGCAAGGACAGGAGCTAGTATTTTTAAAAAATACATTTACTTGTATGTCTAGATTTTAGATTGTAATAATTTTATATTTTGTGATACTATTTATCAAATAATTTATCAAAATTTGTTAATAATTGTAAGTTAGGTGTAATGTTAAAAAATTTTAATGGCATAGAAATATTAGATGTCAGTGGGTTTGTATATATTGTATCTGTCAAAACATCTCAGTTTTTTTAAATATTGTGAGCTAAGGTTTAAATCTTCGTTCTAACAATGATTCGAATATAATTACTTTTGATAGAAGAATACGTTACCAGTTTTTTTGGTTGTAATATATATATATATATATATATATATATATATAATAAACAAACTTGGCTACATATTATTAGAAGGGGCGATGACCTGGGTGTGAGGGCAAATAATAATAATGATGGAAAAGTTAGGCCACCAGCTCATTTTTCTGACCAATGACTTAGGTCCATCCCCTTGACCCTTTCAGAGACAACTCATTAACATGTTCAGTAGAAACAATGTTCCATCCTTATTGAAAGCCTTCTTTCTATTTCTGATTATTTTTAAACACGCATCCAGCTTAAGTGCACATGCAGATGCGCATGGTTTGTTTGGCTTATCCAGAATAATGAGCTGGAGATAACTACGTTTCGTTTGTTTTTATTCATCGGATCGAGCAGAAACGCGGTAGTGTACGTGTCGTAATTAAAACCAGAACGCACGTCGGAGAAAGGAATGTCGTCGTCATAATCAATTTGTGTTTTAATTAATTCGAGAACCGGCCATACAAATATTAAATTAAAATCCATTCCTAAGTAGGCACGCTCTCATGATATGTAATTTGAAATTGAGTCATGAAGTGACTTTCTTCTCTCTCTCTCTCTCTCTATGATTGCCCTCCCGGCCACAAATGACTGCAAATTCTAGAAAGCGTGTTACCAATTGTCTAATTAACCAGCAAAACATTCCGTTCAGATCACTTTAATTTAATCAGCCGTGCTTCTCAATTCATTCTTTTATCATTTTTAAGTGATTAATATCTCCCATTCTTTTCATGGTATCACTGCCAATAATGCCATTTTTCATTTATTGAAATAAATCATGATCAAATATAATATTTCCTGCTTTCATGTAAAATTAAATAAACGGAACATGTATTCATAATAAGATCGATTTTTTGTGTTTTAATCAATCTTCTGGTAGATAATTTATCACGACATACAGGAGACCGAGTCTTTTTCTTCGCCTTACAATAAGTAAAAGGCTAGGCGAGTTAGGTTCTAGAGCTTATCAAGGTTAGGACATGTCTTCGCAAAAGCATTTATTGATAGTTCTTCGACAAAATCCACACATCTTTAACGTTTCTATGATTTTGTGTGTTAATATGACTCAATTGATCCCTACCAATCAGACCAACTTTTATTAGCAACATTTAGGATGGGTCTCCTTGTCATAATAAGGTAATACAGGTCATAGTTACGGTCGTTAGAAAGTCTCAAATTTAAGTGTGCGTATATATGACAACGTAGAAAATGCTTTTAGGGTAAGCAACCCCAATTGCACTCAATAATATTCAAATTTGATGCCATGATACTAAATATTATATAGCTATAAAAAAAACAATGAAACCATTAACTGTGGTCATATACATTGCACTAGTGGATGGCTAGCTAGGTAGCAGCCATTCTATTTTTGACAAAAGGAATGGGTCGCGTTGAGAATAAATAACAAAATGGGCAACGCACATGGAGTAGTGGTCTACTTTTGGACACAGCCAAATTGTTTGATTGAATTGTGAGAGCCATTAACGGATTATTCAAAGGATGAAATTACAACGACGAGCGAATGAAGAGACGAACTGATGCAGACTTGTGTTTTTCAACGGAAAACCAATTATTTAAGCTAGCAAACAAAAAATCTCCCCCTAAATTTCCAGTAAAAGTTAAAATGAACTCACCTAAATAATTAGAACTCCACAAGAATGGTTCAACACGATTTTGGCGCCAACTAGCAATAAGCACAAGATGCCTAATTGTGTTCTGTTTCAATAATCTCACTGTAAAGAGTAAAGACAATGCCAATAATGCATTTTAAAGACAAAACTAAATCAAATTTGAATCTGTTTGGAACTCCCGAATTTACCAAAGAATTTATTCAAAAATATATTTTTTTTTTCTGTGGGACCAACAAGGTGATTTCTCACAAATAACCCATGCGCCAGGACATTTCACAAAGATGTCATAAAATAAAAAAGGACAATTCACAAAGATAAGCATGCCTGGCCACAAATAGCTAAACACATCAAAGATGCAAAAGCAAATTAACCAAAATTCTAAAAACTACAATCAAGTCTTATATTTTTTTTCCCTTTTTTGAAGATTAAAAAAAGGACAAAGAAAAAGATGATTCGATCGAGTGCAATGACTGACTGATGAGTGAAGAGTCTTTTTTGGGCATGTGGAGGAAGTCCAACCCAGGTCTTGAGATATTTTTGTTATTACTGCCCCGTATTCATGTTGTATTTTTTTTTTTTTTTGAGATATTAAAGTTTAGGTTGGGGCAGACATTGGTAACCCATAAAGATAGGGCACGCCTCTAGACTTAAAAGGCGTTTATAAAAGTACTTACAGATCGTCCACCAACTATACTTTCACAGCAACCCGTGGGTATTAATCCTCCTCATTTTTAGAGTAAAGGCATACGACACTTTAACCAACTGTGTACTCCTCATCCAGGTATTCATATTGTAATTGAAAGTGAGTAAGTGGCTGGAAAAAGCAGAAAAATACAAAGTCCACATTAGGTGCACATATTTTTTATGCCTCTTATGTGCTCATATCTGTATTAGAGGGATGAACATATATATATATATATATATATATATATATATATATATATATATATATATATATATATATATATATATATATATA
Organism: Acacia pycnantha; assembly: GCA_025563575.1. NCBI lineage: Eukaryota > Viridiplantae > Streptophyta > Magnoliopsida > Fabales > Fabaceae > Acacia > Acacia pycnantha. Next base: position 303,355 of record JAMWYP010000219.1, read on the forward strand.
TATATATTGTATTTATTTATATTTAAATTATATACAGCTTTCTGAAATATTTTTTACACCTAATATCTTAAATTAATTAGTTTCTATGATACTGATGTTACAAACAAATATTTTTAATGCAGGACTTGAAACTAATTAATTTGATATACTTGACGTAAAAAAAAATATATCCATCCCTCTAATAAAGATATTAACGCATAAAGGGCACATAATATATATGTACCTAATGTGCACTCGAAAAATACATCCTTGCAAAAAGGTTTAACCCCAATTACGACTTTAGTCTCGTCGTCTCCCGCCTTAATCGCTCAACTCGGGTTCCTCGCGCCAATCTGAAGAGATGCATATATGTGTGTGTGTATAGGGATACATATACATATATACTTATATAGTCTTATATCTCGAGCAAAAAAAAAAAAAAAAGTCTTATATAGTGTCACAGGCTTGTTCATGAGGACGTAGGATACAGAAATTGCCCTTGTTATTTTGGCCTCTTGGCTTTTTGTGTTTTTCTCTAAAATCCTTATGTGAATAGGGGTGAAAATAGGTTAGGCTAGGCTAGGCTTTAACTAAGTAGGTCTGGGCCTGCGACGGAAATCCAAAGCCTGAGCCTATGTGTAGGCTTTTTTTCAGGCCTGAGCCTGGGCCTTCAAAAGGCTTGGCAAGGCCTGAAGCCTACTTAAAATGTAGGCATTTATATAGTCTTATAAAGCATATACATCTAAGTTCATTTATAATTCATCAAATTTATTTAAATGCCTATGTCATGTCTAAAAAGTTTAAGAATTCATTCTCATATAAAATAGAAGAGTTAGTAAGTGAAATAAAAGAACACCTAGTGACATCAATTGTTTGAAGAAGTATGAATAAGGAAAATCAATTATTTATTGACTAAGAAGATATATTTCTTAAAATCAAGTAAGCACGACAAGTGACATGTAAAACTAGATTTTACCTCTTATTTTTCTTCCAGAAAATGAGACAAACTCCTCCTATTTGGATTATTTTCATTTAGGTATCACTGAAATAAACTTAATGCAATTTTTATGTTACATCAAATGGCATAAATCAATGGAGGAGTAGTGAGCTAGCATTGCCACCTTGAGCGATCAAAAAGAAGAGAAGTATATGTGATCAATTGATGAATGAAAATGTTAAACTTATTGATAAATGAAGAAATGTGAAATTTAAGTTAAGAATAAATTCTTAATTTTATAAATAATCTAAAAATTAATTTAGATTAAATTATATATAATTATGCATAATAAAACATTTATAAAAAAAAAACTAAATAGGCTAGGCCTGTAGGCCGGAAGGTTAGGCCTTATGAAAATAGGTTTGACCTGTTCACCTAAATAAGCCTGACAATAGACCTAAACCTGAACCTGAACTATTTACTAAATATGTCAGACTAGATTTAAAGTAGACTAAGCCGTAAGCTCTTGATAAGGGTCTATTTCCACCTTCCCTGAAAAAGCAACCATTCTCTTCAACAGTATCTCGGTAGGATACAGAAATTGCCCTTGTTGTTTTGGCCTTTTGGCTTTTTGTGCTTTTCTCTAAAACCCTTCCGTGAGAACGCAACCATTCTCTTCAACAGTATCTCGGACTCGATCTTATAAAATACCTTCAACCTCCTCCCCTAATCCCCCTAACTTCCTCTTTCCTTTCCTTCTCTCTCTCTCTCTTCCATATTAAAAAAAGGTAAAGTATCTCTGTTTCTCTCTTCTCCTGGAAACGCCATGGATACTCAGCGAAGCCCTCTTCTCAGTTGGGCCTACTTCTACCAGGGAAAGGTACCATCTTTCTCCTCCATTTCATCCTCTGTCGTTAAGTTTCATAGATGTGTGTAATGTTGTTTGCTATATCTGGAATTTTGGGACTCATTCTTCCTGGTATTTTTGAAAATTGAAACCTTTGATTATACAGTCAATGGAGGAGTTAAGGCAGTCACTTTTGTACACCACTCTAGAGCTCGAACAGACCAGGGCTGCTGTACAAGAAGAGCTCAAAAAGAGAGATGATCAACTACTCAATCTGAAGGATCGCCTAGACAAAGCCGTCAGAGAAAGAGACGAAGCACAAGAGAAGTATCAGAGACTTCTCTTGGAGAAGCTCGTTTTACAGCAGCAGCAGCAACACCAGACGGCTCCTCTGTCTGGAATTTCAAGCATTGAAGATGAACCCAGAAGAGGAATTGACTCCAACAATGGGCTTTCATCATCAGATTGTGAAGAAAGCATTGTCTCTTCTCCAGTCATTGACCATGTGCCTCAACCCCAATTACCCCCTCCGCCGCCGACGCAGTCCATGATTGAGCTGACGCCTGACAAGCCATTACCGGAAAAGGGGAAGCTTTTGCAGGCGGTGATGAAAGCTGGGCCTCTGCTTCAGACTCTGCTCTTGGCAGGTCCACTTCCTCAATGGAGACACCCACCCCCACCACTTGAGTCCTCAGAGATTCCTCCGGTGACCATCCCATCACCACCTCCGCCGCCCCCGGCACTGGCGCCACCGCAACTGCTCCTCCAAGACTCCTTCATTAATGCTACCAACTGCGGCAGAATCAGTAGGAAAAGGGTATTGTGTGACGGCTCTGACTCCTCTCCTACGGACACCAAGTACCAAAGGGTTGTACTTCACTGACTGCAACTAAGTCGGATTCACCAGCATAGTTTTTAAAAAAAAAATTATTTATATATATTTACAAGTTGATGATAGGATTAAAAGGGTTAGAGCGACGACTGATCTAGCATGTGTACAGTGGATTTTCTAGAAAAGAAGTTAACTGAGTGCTTTGATTTAGGCTTTCTAGCAATATTTTGGGGGAAGTTTGAAGAGTGAAGAATTGATCCTCGGCATTTTCTCTTCTTTCACCCTCAACTTTTGGCACTTGAGGTGAAAGGGCAAGTTTGAAACTTTGAAGTTTGATTTATCTATGCAAGTTGTAATGTAACTAGGATACTGAAGTCAGTAAGTGATATGAGTGCGTGTGTGAGAGAGAGATTGATCTAATTAAGATCACATCAAACAATTAAAGAGGAGATGGGTGTGGTTGTGGAGTCGTTGGGTTTGGGTGTGACCAACAACTAGAGGGGAAGCCGGAAAAGTAGTTGAGCTCTGCATGTCGGGTCGGGTGGACCCAAAAATCGGAGCATGGATTCATTACTGGTGTGATGTATGATTATATATATATGAAACCCTGTTCTCAGGGAATACATGACTATTAATGTTTCATCTTTATTATTTTGTGTATTAAAGCTTCTCTCTTGTATCTGGCCCCGCCCAGCAAAAAAAAAAAAGTAGTATAGATTGCAAAAACAGAGCAAGAAGGTTGACGATGATATAAACAAAAGGGAAAACATGTAGAAAAAGAAGAATGAATAATTTATTCCATCAAAGCAACTGATGTGTCCCGCAGCACATGGGCTATGTTATTCGTCCCTCACATTCATCACTTGTCACTTCAGTACAACAATCCTCAACTAAAAAAAATGCAGTTACCAAACTTTTCCTTTTTGTTCATGTTATTGGAGAATGCAATTTAACTTGAGGCAATCAAAGGCGAACAAAAAATATCCCAAGTTGTAATACCAAGACTTTCGAAAAGAATACGATGACGCAATTGGACCAAAAGATAACCAATGAAGAAGTAGTAAAGAGAATAGTGTGAAGCGGAGAAAGGAAATTTTGGAAAGAAAGGAGGGAGGCTGGTTTCCATGGAAGAGACGGCAAGGAAGGAAGTCAGAGAGAGAACAGAGGGCAGCCATGTTCAGAACAGGGGACGAGTCCGCTAATGGCGCGACCCGTATCCCACAAGACAAAAGATGTGGAAACTCCGGTCAATTTGACATGTGACATCGCTTTCATACTCTTTTTATCCCATAGGCCCAGTCCATTATCACCAGCGGCCCAACTCTGAATTTTCAACGCTTGAGTCATGTTCATCCCCTGTTCTGTTTCACCCTCGATTATGCCAGTTTTATTCAGTCATCAGCTTGAAATATCACATCTATATCAAACTCTGCAAATTGTATTAAATGGGTCTCTTGCAGATTCTGTCTCAAATGTTTGCGTATATGAACAAATTTTTTATTAAAAGGAGAGGAGGATGTGGAGTGCTTAAAAAAAAAGACTAGGTGTTCTATTTGACGTATTAACTACAAGCGTTTGATTTGGCACATCAAATAACATATTCCCTCCCATTTTTTATTGGCCTGTTTGGGTTGGCGGTAGGAGTGGTGGTTTAAAAACTATCTGATTTAAAAAAAAAACTCTAGGAAAAAAGTCAGGTTATAGATAATGATTTGTGTTTGGATTGATAGTGGTAGAAGTGGCGGGGTCCATGTCAAAAAGCTGAGAGCTTTTTAGAAAATGCTCTTTGGTAGAGCTTTTTCCTTAACAGGCGTTATGAGCCTTAAGTCCAGTGAACTTAACGCTTAACCCAAACGGACCCAAAATCAGTTGGCACCGTTACTGGACTTTTTTTCAAAATTACAGCTCCTAACACTGCACTCCAAACAGGCCCTATATGAGAATCCAAAAATTATATTTTCTTGGTTTTATAAAAGTCCAACAAGAGTCGTTTGAAAAATTAATAAGGTATTTTTATTTTCCCCCCTTATTAATTATATATATTGTATTAATTAAAATATTGGTGATACTTATATTTATTATATTTCTCTCTCGTACTTGCCTCTCATAAATAAGGTCATATTTGGTAAAAAGTTTATTTTAGACATACTTATTATTTTTAACTAATTTTAAGCGCTTTCTTAAATCGTGTAATTCGATTATTAAACTCTTATAAATAGGATGAGAGAGAGTAAATTTGGGTTCAGCTCAAGCAAAGAAGGATGGGGTCTGAATAATTTGTCTCTAACGCATGTGAATACTTTATGTTGATTAACTAAAAAGAAAACCATCCAAGCTTTTGAGTCAACCATAATATTGACTTAATTTATATTGTCCCCTCCAAGTTCACATTAAATAATAAATTTAAAGTTTAACATTGAAGTCATGAAGATGATGAGACTGAGTTATGTTGATGATAATTGAAATAATAAAAGAGGTATGAGGGTATTCCAGAAAATGCGGAAGCTTGAAGAAGAACACATTGAGCCCCTCAAATCCCAAATGATAGTTCAAAACAATTAGGCAAATAGGCACTTAGTTTTGCTCCTCTTTTTGAACTCAATCTTTCTGCTGCCTTCCACAACACTCAACCCCTATCCTGTGAGTTATGACTTCTCCATCCTACGCTTCACTTTATTCCTCTGCTCCGCTCTACCTTCTTCACTGTTCTTTTAACGCCTCAGTCCTCACATATTATATTTATAACATTACTGTATGTGCTTATTTTGTTGGTTTCAGGTGCAAATTTGTGTCTGAAGATTTCGTTGATGAGTAATATTTCCCCAAAAAAAAAAATTTAGATTCAATATTGTTTCAAAAATTTTAAAATATAATAATGTTGCCCGATACCGTTAAAAACTAACATTAACTATTAAAAAGTTGACTGTTAACTTTTTAACGACAATGGGTAATATTGCTCCATTTTAATGCTAACGAGGCAACATTGCACTTAAGAAAACTTTCAAAATAAATTTGCGCCTTAACCTGTTTTGTTTGTTATTCTTCTCGAGTTCACTACTTCCCTGTTGAGTTCAATCTCCACATTCTTTTATGCCCAAGAAAGGAATTACTTTTCTTGGTCTTGCTTTATAAGTGACGACACTTGTAGTATATCACTCTGGTCCTATTTATAAGTCTAGTTTGACCAAATCTCACATACCAAGGAAAGTTAGGTATCTCAATGATTATAGAGCAAATTTTCAACACTACCCTCATTTATGAATGAGTACTTTTAGAATTTATTGTCAAATCTCTCTTATCTTTTTTTCTTCCCAATATAATTAGTCAATCTCTCTCATCATCATTAATATGAGCAAAATTGTCACAATCTCATTTATTTGGTCAAAATGGACTTATAAATAGGACCAAATTTTTTGGTCAAACTGGACTTATAAATAGGATCAGAGTAGTATATGTTCAGTCAAACCCCATCAATCATTATTCAGTTTTGCCCTCCGAGTAGGGTAATTAACTAATTGCCCTCCCTCTGTCCTAACTCCTCGGATTCTTGTCTGTCTCCCACTTTTAATATCTCTCAGCTGGTCCCTATTTGCTTCACTTGCCTTGAGTAACGGAAACTGGCATCAAGCATATATACAACTACAAGCATACCCTACTAGTGCAAGTGTACTCTTTAATTAAGTATGCCCCATGAAATTAATGACCCTCACCTACACAGAAGTCAAAGGAGCCACATTCAACACAACAATTCCATAAACCCGTATAAATCATGCACTTGCCTTCTGCTTCAGAGTAACCCTCAAATTAGAAAAGTATACTTGTTTGTGGACCTTAGTACTTACACATTAGGAAAAATTAAAACTTTCTGAGCTGACTTCATTTTTAAGCGCCCTGATGAACTGGGCAGATTCACATCAAATCAGCACCCAAGATTTCACGTGTATTAAATTATCAGCATGACTCGTGTCTGTCTGTAGGATACAGAGGTCGATGAAATACCCTCAAAGTGAAGGTGTCCACTTTCTTGTCCATTCAACATAATCATGACCAGTTTGAATATTTAAGTCTGGATAAAGATTTGTGTAATACGTGTGGCAACGGCAAACCGTACCCCTTTGTGGATTAATTAGCTGACCCCTTGGAATGAGCTTTGACGTGAAATCAATCAAATCATCAATAAAAATGTTTAATTATGTTTCCCCAAAGAGGCTTTTTTTTATATATATAATTTGATGTTCTCATATAGTTGAAGAACAAGTTGCTGAAGGTAGAACGAGTGTATGGATATTTGGCCACGGATATATCATTAGTGCTGCAACCAGCTAAGCAGGACCCCAATGGTTCCCCTTTTGTGGAGGATAAGGATGCCAACATATCCAAAAGAAACTAAGTTCCAAATATTAAATACTCTTGCTTAATTATGCTTTTAGCTACACCAGATTGAAACCCTCCAGTTCCTAACGTTTAAAGATCGCCTCCTCTTCCTCGGGTTTATACCATAGAACCAATGTTTCTGACATAGTTACTATCTGCAAAATATGAACCTTCAGCTGAACATATCTCGTTAATTTGCTGGGATCGCGAATGAATACTACCCAAAGGTGCAATGGATATTGACACACCACATGATATAGTAAAATACGGAGTGTATATATAAAGTTTGAAGCGTTGTGACTTGTGAGCATAAAATTTGAATATCAAAGCAAGTTCACACATAAGTAATCAGTTCCGTATTTTAAATTCTGGGCTTCATGGTTTTCCACAGTAGCAAGTTTTGCATATGCATCAAGCAAGTAAATACTCGTTACTATTGGTGGTTAATTGGGATGCTGAAATTTTTGTTCAGCTTTGACTTCAGAAGAAACCAACATTGCATTTAACTGATGTCATTTCTGATTTAGTTAACTTTGGCGGCTTTTATGACAAGTCATTAAAGGAATGAGTAAAAGTAGGGGAAAGATTAAACTTCTTTCCCCTCTTAACAATATAGAGAAGCAGGGAACAAGAAAATGAATGGAGTGGTTAGGGTCGCCGTGAGAATAATCTGAAAATACAAAAAAAAAAGCTTTGAAGGTCTATTAGTAACTCTTTTAACTCCCATTAATTATTAATAATAAAATTCTACTTCTAATATTAGTCCATAACATAAATAATTAAAATGAATCCATGATTAGGTCTATATTTTAGTAAAATAAATACATCAAGCGTAATGTATTCATAGCTTAATACCAGGTGACAAAGGAAGAAAAAGAAGCATAATTTTGTTGCTTTTAATTTCATTAGATGTGCATCTGGCTTTATAAGTCAAAGTAATTAAATGGAGCAAACCTATTCATCCAATGAAGATGGCAATTAGGTGATGCAGTTAAATCTTTATTGGACAATAAGGTGTTCTGTAAATTTTCATCTGGTTAGGTGAGTAAACATAGTCAACGTATCATGATATTCTCCTTGACCGATCCTGCATTTTGCTTCTTCTGCGTTTGGATTCCGTAACACAGCTTCCTTAAAGATGTCTTAAGTAAAATCATGAGGTTTTGATTATAAAAGTGATTGGGAATAATAGCACCAGAGCCTGAAAAAATATAGTCTAAAACAAAGTTTCAACAAAATGCTCCACTGAGGAACCATAAACTGCAAAGAGACAGGCAAACAATAGCTTTCAGAAAATTCTTTAGTTTGAAGTTTCTTTTGCTTGGAATTTCAAATATAAAAGTGAAGAAAGCAAGTGAAGGGAAAAAGAAAGAAATCTCTGCAACATATCCTTTGACTAAAAGGAAGACAGTGTTCTTTCTCATTCATGAACTGGACTGCACTAACACAAATATTCTTCCCATGTTATCAATTTAAAGGAAAAAGCGAATTTCTGCAGCTCCAGAAATCCCGGCTGATATAAGGTTCTGATATGGATTTCTTACAAAGAAAGAAATTAAAGGGAAGTTTTTAGGTTGGTGTTACTAGATCTCTGGCACGTGGCTTGCTTTGTATAAGTTATGCTAATTTGTCTGAGTCTCTTTTGGTCACGTTACTATGCAAAAGCTTGTGAGACTTGTTCTTAATATATAATGCATTTCAATGTTTTAAATTGGCTTTAATATATATATGAGCATGATCAGAAATGAAATGGTATATTGAATACTATATACAATAATTCCTCTGCAAGAAGAGAAGACCGGCAACTTTATTCCGAAATTTAAAAGTTATATATTACACATGCAAGCCGTTGCCACTAAATAATGAATCATGTATGGGAATCTTTTTAACAATTTTATAAGCTGCCTCTGCTTTGGAGGGATGTTTTTTTTTTTTCTGATGGGAAAAAATTTAAGTGAGTTAGGTATGCCTTCGAGTTTAAGAACGCTCATAGATATACTTACAAATCCCTTTTTGAGATCAACTATCAAGTAGTCATATTGGGAATAGATATTTAAAAGAAAATGAAACTGTGTGTGTAGAATTGATTATGAGGTGGATGTTTGTACCTGAGAGAGTATTTGTTTGAGAGGATATGAAAAAAGAATACAGAAGATGATTATTTAATGTGTATATGGAGGTTAATTTGTGTACGGTCCATGGTTAATGTAGTGTTGTTGGGGGAAAAATCAAAGAAGAGGAATAACATAGCGGGCATGAGTTGGCCTCCTCGGAGACAGCAAACCAAAGTTAGGATTCTTTGTAAACAAAACTCAATTATTTTGTTTTTAACTGAGAGGGAATAAATTCAAAGAAACGTACTCCATCATATTCCAAAATCATTGTTTGTTGGCTGTAATGATGCTTGTCTCTCTCTTTTTCTTAATAACCACAACTATCCTCCCATTTGTGTTCTTTATTTAGAGACATTCACTAAATATAAACACTTATTTTAAAAAGTATTTAAATATCAATTCGCCATGTTACAAGAGATGCAATGATATTTTCTATTCTGTCAATGCTTGTACTCTCCATCCATAATTTAAATCAGTTTCTTTTAATTCGATTTGATCTAAAATATAACTTCAATTTAATAATAATATCTAAAATATTTAATATTAATTTGCTATTTGGTCATTCTATACCAATAATTAATTCATTAAGGAAAAATCAAAATGTAGTCACCAAATGTACTACTCCCTCCGGTTCTAATTATAGGATATATTTAACCGATTTTGGAAAGATCAAGGAGATGATTTAAATTAGTTAATTTTACTCATTTTCCTAAAATGCCCTTATATAAATTTAAAATGACATAAGTAAAAGTAAATTAATAGCTCATACCATATACCTCTTTGACCTAAAATTTTCTTTTCCACGCGTAATCTAATTGAAATAATGGTCTTGCTATATATAGATATATATGTGTCTATATGTATACATATATATGTGAGTGTGTGCACATATTATCTACACATTGATATATGCACAGACACACACACACATACATAGATACACACACATATCTAAAAGTTTCACTGACTGAAAAAAGTCTACGCACTCGCATACATATATATATACTCACCAAAAACCAAACATACTCGAGATAATAAAATAGCGGTATTTTAAGAAAAAATTGACAAAAACTCAAAAGTTGTCCTATAATTAGGACTAAAACTAATCTCTAAATGTTGTCTTATAATTAGAACCGGAGGGAGTACAATAAATAATTAGTGTGCAATATTAAGTTTTCGATTTAAAACTAATTCATATTGCTCACTTTTTTAATTTCTTGCCATTCATACTAATTTTTCCTATATTTATATAGATTTGTAAACTATACGCATACACTCGCAATGACAACATTACATCTATCTTTTAAATTAAGGGCCCGTTTGGTTCAAAGAACTTTTAAAGAGGGAAAGGAACTTAGAGTAGGGAAATGAACTTAAAGGAAGAGAAAGGAAGATTTGAAAGATGAGGAAAGATGACTTGAATTGTTTGATTGGAAGAAAATGAAGGGGTGGTAGTTGGTAAAGAATTAGAAAAAATCTATTTTACCCTCTAAAGAAATTAATTCAAAATAAAAAAGAAAAATATTTTTTTTGCTAAAATATTTTTAAAAAATATATTCTTGTTAAGTTCGAACTTGTGTAAAAAAAATTTCGCCAAATTCGAACTTTCCCGCCAAGTTCGAACTTCCCGCCAAGTTTAAATTTCAAGCAAATTTGTCCAAAAATGTGAATAGTGACGTGGGAACTTGAAATCCCACCAATTTTGGTGGGAACTCAAGTTCCCACAAATGAGGGAAGAGTGGTGGGCCCGGGAACTTAGGTTTCTGGGCACTTGGTGAACCAAACACGTTTTCAAGAGGGAACTCTATTAAGTTCTCATTCCCTCTCCCAAATTCCTTGAACCAAACGGGCATGATTAAATTATGAGGGAGGAGGATATAATTAGGCCATACTTGGCAATGATATTATCCATCACAACTTTTTTTAGATATATGGATCTTTTTTTTTTAGTAGATATATGGATCTTTAATAATTGAATTTCTACATCGTCATGAGTGTTCGGTGCTTGGTTCCATCAAAACACGAAAGTGTAATAAATTCAATAGCATGAAAGGAGAAGTTAGTCTTAGTTATTGGTAAGATCAAATTAAAGTAAAAAAAAAGGTTGTTAACGTGTTCAATTATATCGGTTTGTGCATTATACAAAATATTTAAGAATTTTTTTTTTAATGATAACAACATGGTTTATTGCAAATCTTAGTTTAATATACTAATTGATGTATCAGTTGTTTTTTGGCATAATTAATACTGAAGTAAAGAATTAGGGGGGGGGGGAGAGCGAACTATAAGCAGACAGAGTGTGAGAATTGAGAGACGAAACAGGGCGTTTGACATGATTTGATGGGGGAAAAAAAAAGCTATGAAGTGGAAAACTTGGGGGATTAACCGCGCTTGATTTGAAGTTTGAGAAAGAAGACGACCTCAAGATTCAAGAAGACCAAAAAGTAATATAAAAAGCGAGGAAAAGGGCAAAAGTATGAACAAGACTAGACAGAGTGAGCTTCTCACACTTCTCTCTGCACTTGCACAATTATTTGTTTGTAAGCTTCTCTCTTTCGTCTCTCTCTCTCTCTCTGTTTCATCGTCTTCCTGTACCCATTCCCACCACACTACACTGTCTTTATCTCAATGCTTTAAATGCGGGCGTCCGTTTCTCAACCTCCCCATCGACTCGTAACGGCTTCTCTCCTCTCTTCCTTCCTCTTGCTTTTCCGCTGATTTGTAATGTCATTCTTCACAGCTTCTTCTCTCCATAATTTCTATCAAACCAGCGCAACCCCTTTACCACAACCTCAATTTTTTTGACCCGATTAGTGAGAAAGGTGGAATTTTGAACTCTGACGTTTCTCTGCGATTTGAAGATACGTGTGAACAATAGGGTTCTTCTTCAGGTCTAAATAAAAACATAGAAGGAAAGAAAACAGTGGGGCTTCGATCGAGGAATCATACCTGAGAGGTTTGAGTTTTTGAGCGAGATTCCAATCTACGACGACTGGCCTGGATGAGGGTATGGACGCGCGAATGAAGAAGTACCGTCAAGTGAGCCCGGAGAGGGCTAAAGTATGGACGGAGAAGTCGCCGAAATACCACCAGAATCGGAAAGTACCGGTAATTTACTACCTTTGTCGGAACAGGCAACTAGAACATCCTCATTTCATGGAGGTCCCGCTTTCCTCTCCGGACGGACTATACTTGAGAGGTACTAAAGAAAGGAATGACCAATGCTTCTTCTTGTTTTTTTTTGGTTTTGTCATGGTCTGTTTTTGGTACTGGCATGTGGTTTTGACTTTTGAGGAACTTTTTGTTTGCAGATGTGATTGACAAGCTCAATGCTTTGAGAGGTCGAGGAATGGCTTCCTTGTATTCATGGTCATGTAAGAGGTAAGAAAAATGATATTTTTCATTTTTCCTGGTGTTCAATTTGCGTGATGCGAAACCTATAGTAAAAGATATGCTTTAAGTTTAGGACTTGGGATGAAACTATCAAGGTTGTTAAGACTCGAACTTTTTAAGTATTTTCACTCTACGACCAAGCCATTTAGTATGGTTCTTATTATAGATTTATATCTTAATTATGTAATTCAGAAGCTACAAGAATGGATTTGTGTGGCATGATCTCTGTGAAGATGATCTAATTCTGCCAGCCCATGGCAATGAATATGTTCTCAAAGGATCGGAGCTCTTTGAGGAATCCAATTCAGGTAATACGATAACTGATTTATTTAGGTCGTGAATGAACCAATACGTGAGATCTTAGACATTGTGGTTTGTCTTACAGATCGTTACAGTCCCGTTAGCAATGTCAAACTGCAAAGCCTGAAGCAGTTACCGGAACCAGCTTCTTGTAGGAGCCATGATGAAGCTTCTTCCTCCTCTAGCTTGAATGGGAAAGAAACAAGACAGTCCCAAGATGATGAGCTATCCCCAGGACAACATACCGGTTCCTCTGATGCTTCCCCAGAGTCTAGAGCTGGAAAGAGTAGCGCTCTCAGCTTGACAGAGTACAAAATCTACAAGACTGATGGATTGGCTGATGCATCAACTCAAACAGAAGAAGGTGGTGGCAGGCATAAATCACTGGAAACATGCACTAGGGGTGTGTCAACAGATGATGGGTTGTTAGAACCTGAATGCAATAGTACCAGTCAAGCCCAAGCATCACAAGTGAAGGACAATTCAGAAATTTGTAGCGATACAGTTTCTCCTCCTCCTTCAACTTCTAGTCCATTGTCTTCTGGTGGTAAAACTGAAACTTTGGAATCCTTGATTAGAGCTGATGCTAGTAAGATGAACAGCTTTAGGATTCTGGAACATGAAGATATTCGGGTTCCGACCAACACGAGACTGAAGGCCTCAAATTTGCTGATGCAGCTGATCTCTTGTGGGTCAATATCTGTGAAAAATCACAGTTTTGGTCTTATCCCATCCTATAAGCCTCAGTTTTCCCATTCAAAGTTCCCTTCTCCACTGTTCTCAACTTCTATCATGTTGGGTGAACTTGATTGCCTATCAGAGAATCCAAGGTTGATGGCTCTGAGATTGGAGGACAAAGAATATTTTAGTGGGAGCTTAATTGAGACCAAAATACCGAAGGAAGAAGCACATGGGCGTAATGTTCTGAAACGCTCTTCTTCCTACAATGATGAGAGGTAGGTTTTGCCTTCAACTCTTTTGTTGCTACGTTTCCTACAAATTAGCTTGTGGAAGAGTTATTGCTTCCTTTCCTACAAATTATGGTTCCGGCAAATTGTTCCAATCTCACAACCCTGGATGGTGCATTCCATGTTTAGTTACTTATACCATGGACAACACTAGCATGCTTATTTGAACTTTTGAAGTTGAGCTCTTGAGGGACGGTATATTAATTGATTGGGTTCTGTTGGGTTGTCAGTACTGATCTTTGGATCGTAATCAAGATTCAAGTTAAATAGTGGATGAGGGCAGACTAGGCTAAAAAACTAGGTGGGTTGCAGCTTTTGCAGTAACCCCTCGCCCCCCTCTCATAAGCAAATGACTCTTTATGGGAAAACAAAACAATATATTGAGCTGCATCCTTTTTGCAGCCCAAAGTTTGTTTCAGTGAGCAGACTTTACTGTAGCTCTTTAGTTTAAAATTGTGTTGGTTTATTTTTTTTAGTTAATTTTATTAAGATTTGAAATTTAAAATTTGAACGGTTAAACATGTCATGCTTCCAATCACTTTGAAACTGTTAAAGGTATAAAAAGGGGAAACTTTATTACGGCCTATTCTTCATTTCTCTTTTCCCATTGGCTTGTCAGAGGTAACAATTTATGGTATGGTAGAATGTCACATGGAAACGGTGCCTTCTGCGGCTAAAAACAGCGGCTTCCTGCTGTTCTTTAAGTTATGATAAATGAATGATAAAAATCCTTGAAACTTGTATCATCACCCCCCACGCCCCTCCCCGTTCTTTCAAATAGAAAAAATGCAATTGAAAGCAAAGCATAATATACAACAGTAGAAAGAAAAAGAGAGGAATAAAGGATCTCTGGAATAAGAAAACTGGAGGCCCTTTGTCATCATCTGGTTGCATAGCCTGCCTTTCTAAAACTTCCCTAGGTAATTAGATGATATCCACTGTGCCAAGAGATGATATTTTAAACCTCAGAGTAAGAAATTGACTTGTCTCAAATAAAGTAGATATATTTGCACTTGAAGAAATTTTCTCATTTTGGAGTCAGATTTTATTCAAGTTTCTGTTCTTATTGTTTTGAAAAAACAAATGAGTCGATGGAAATTTCTTTTAAAACGCATTGGACCAGTAACTATTGCGACTGGCTTAGTAAATTCTTGCTTCAGACTTGTTGGTTTGGGATGTAATCTGAAGTAGTCATCATATCCTTAAATGGTCATGTTTCCATGTTCTGATAAATGTTCCTCGGTAACAAACCTAACGTGCAGGGCCTGCAGAGAACTCAATTCACAAGATGACAAGGAGGAATCATCTGCAGGACATTCAAAATGTATTATACGATCAATCAAGGCTTCATTGAGCAAGCAACCGCGTAGTGAATCCATGAGATCCCCTGTTTCTGATGGACCAAGAACCTCCTCGGGTAGAATTGATGGCAAAAGCATATCCCCTGTGACATCAAATGGTAGCAGCAAGAGGATAACCGTACCCTCAACAGGAAAAAAGCCATGGAAGAAGACAGATTCATGCAAGGAAGAGGAGGTGATCAAAATCGAAGAAAGTTAAGTGTTGACTCCATCTTGTTTCTCTTGATGTTATCCATATGTCAGCATGTTTTCCAGGTTTTCAGCAATAGTGATTGATAGTTTTTACTTCAACCCAACAGGCTTGCTTCAGGAGCTCGGGTTATAATCCAATCTAAACCATCTTGCGACACAGCATCGAGCAGCTCTTAAATTTCAAGTTTCACGGGTTTGGTGTGGGGAAAACTGCTTGTTTTCAGCTTTATTTTGAATTCAGCATGATGGTAAATATATTGGTAGGTCCACTTGATGACAGTCTCCTAAAATCGATAGAGTAATAGATACGTCGCTGCAAAGGAAAGGTAGCAATGCCAGCGTGGTCCTGGTGGTCCATTTCCTGTAAATTTTGAGCAGCTTCAAGCGATGTAGTAACCTTGCACTTTTTTGTCTCTCTTTGAACAGTTCCAATATTCTCTTTGGCTATTACCACCTTTTTTAACTAGAGTTTTATTGCATTGTCAAGGTTCCAAGATGTCAGAAAATGTTGGCTGATTCAAACCCCTCCCTCTCTGGGCGTTGGTGCTCTGATCTTGCCAAACATGAGTTAACGCCCTGTCAGCATAACTTAGATAACGACGCTATTACAAAAAGTTTAAACTTTAAAAAGCAGCTAAAAGCTAATAATATTCAGTGATTCTTTTGGTGCCTGAAAAGTTTTGTATTTTTAAATGTTTTGGAATCAAAGTCGCTGTAGACTATTTGAATTCTACATTGTGCTGTTTGTGGTCGAGTGGCCCCAGTAAATGATACACAATGATGACGAACAAGATAATTGGAGAGACCAAGGCAATTGATAATTGCTATGATGATGCTGGCCAAGACCAAGGTTTTAAGTTATTAGTAATATATTTTGTTTTAAGTGGAGAGAAGGTTTAGGATTTCTATGTAAGCTAAGTAAGCGAAATCAGGTGTTACGGAAACATTAATACATTATTGGCTCGTAGTGAACAAACATGTACAGAGAACTTTATTCCGAGGATTGAGGCAGAACAACAGGATCAGGAGATTCTGAACGAAGTCTTGATGCGGTTCCTTTCCTCTGTGTACTCTAGGCACGTAGGCCACCTGGTCCCTGGGGTTGATTCTCTCGTTTACCAATCTTTTTTCCTTTAGGAAAGTTTCTTTTTTCCCCTTGGAGGATCCCTTTAATGATACTGTGAAAGTGGATGCAAGGCTGTGCCATTTTATGGTGAAGGACGCATATTCAAATTTCAATCAAATCGTCATTAAATCCTAAAATGCAACGAGCTTCGGTCAAAATGATTATATATGTATGCATGTATGTTTTTAAAAAGAAAATCTTGAAGGTTGGATTTCACTAATTCTTCCTTCATGTTTGGGAAATCACAAAATCGTGGTTTTAGTAGTTTTTTTTTTTCCATAAATCCAATACAAAACTCATCTCTTGTACTTACCTCATATAAAAACTATTTTTCAAAAACAATTTTCCAATGGGAAGCACATCTTTATTTATTTTATTTATTTTTTTTGATATAAAAATTTGAGGAAAGGGGTTGGATTCACCCACGATCCAAGGGCAGGGCGAAATCTCCCTTCCTCCTAGGTGATACCGATGTTGAGTAGAGCGAGCCGTCTATTACTCTCAAGCGTTAACCTAGGCACCTATGAGCTAGGATGTCTCCCCCAACGCCTTGACCAACTCCAGGATCGAACCCCCTCCCTTTGATGAGAGTGTCTGACCCATTTACCAATTGAGCCCAAAAGCCAGGGGTGCACATCTTTATTTCTGCCTTTCTCACAATTGGGCGTATTTGCTAGTTATGGGAAGGGCCTAGATAATAGGAAGAACCTTTCGTGCTCATTAAAGAATGTAGAGTGCTCGTCATTAATTTGGATTGTTTTGATTGAATTTGGAGATGGTCCACACAAATTCAATTTTATTTTTTCAATTATTTTAATAGATGCAGATTTTAAAATATAGATATTCCTACAGATGCCACTTTTTAAGTAACAACTTTAAACCTGGACAGTCCATTCTTCGTTTAGGACTGCCGCTTTTTTCCTTTTTTTTAAAATTGCTGCTTTTGTATGCAAACAAAAAGACTCATATGCAGATGCAGATAGTAAGATGCTTCTGTAATTTTATCAAACTGCATTTTGCTCAATTCCTCAAATGATCACATGCCACCAAATCATATGCTTTTCTTCATAACTAGCCATCACCACGGAACGCAGCTGCATAGGAAATACACACAGATAACATTATAAAGCATGTATTCTTCATAAATAATACTTTTCTTCCGGTCCAAAATATAAAACATACTCCCTCTGATCCTAATTATTGGACAATATTTGAGAGTTGGTTTTGATCCTAATTATAGGATAAAATTTTAATTTTTGTCAATTTCTTCCTAAAATATCTCTATTTTATTCTCTCATATGTGTTTGGTTTTTTATGAGTATATGTATATGGATGCCTAGACTTTTCCAACCAGTGAAACTTTTAAATTGTTGGATTTTAATTTATTTATTGACCAGCTGACATTAATTTACTAATATATATATATATAAACACGTGTGTGTGTGTGTGTGTGTATGTGTGTGTGTGTGTGTGTGTCACACACAAATATATATTATTTCAATTAGAAAGCGTGTGGAAAAGAAAATTCTAGGTGGAGAGTTATGTGGTAGAGATTGTTGATTCACTTTTACTTATATCATTTAAAATTTATATAAGGGTATGAGTTATGTGGTAGAGATTGTTGATTCACTTTTACTTATGTCATTTAAAATTTATATAAGGGTATTTTAGAAAAATGAATAAAATTAACTAATTTAATTCCTCTTCTTAGTCTCCTTAAAATCGATTAGATATTTCCTAATTTAGGAGCGGAGGAGGAAGTAATTTATAATTGCACTATGTCCTATAACCGGAGGTACAATGGCGGAAGCACGTTGTGGCCAGTTGGGGCCTTGGCCCCAGTTGACTTTTTCTTATCTTATGTCTTTTTATATATGTATCATATAATATTTTATTTTGGCCAATAATTTGGCCCTAGCTAAATATTTTATTCTATGTATTTTACTCTTTCTAATAAGGGTCATATTGTGTTGATTAATGAAAATTTTGGGATTATAATTTTGGGAGAGTTTTGAGTTTTGACAATAGATGACTATATATATGTAGAGGATGATTAATGACTAATTTTAATCAATTTGGATTTATTATTTTGTTGTCTTATAATTTTATAATGAATTTCTATTTTTAAAAATAGATTATAATAGGTTATTTGTCTAGCTGAAATTGAATCAAATCTTTAGGTGTTTTTTAAAATATTTTTGGGGGTTCATATTATATTTCTTTTATTTTCTCCAATTATTTTGTTTAAGAGGTAGGTGGAAAACGTATTTAAGTGTTAATTTTATTAAATTTCATTATACATATTATTATGATTGTGTTTGTGATATCTTTAGGATAATGTTTGGTTCATTACTCATTGAGCTGTAAGAGGAAAGTAAAATTCTTGTTTGAGATACCTCTTGAAAATGTTATCATCTTATATCTTTTTTTTATTTATATTTGTTGGTTATTATTTATTTGTATTTTTAATATATTGTTATGCAATACTCCCTCTGGTCCTAATTATAAAAACATTTTTGTAATGCAATTTGCATTAGAAAATTTTTCATATAATTAGGACCGGAGGTAGTATTTTTTTTTTTTTTTTGATACAATATCAAGGTATCCCCACAGCCGGTAGCTATGAGACTAATCCTTCGTCCCGGGTCAGCGCACAAAGCGGTAAAGAGCTGGCCACGGGATGCTTTCCATTCACAAGAGTTGGGGATCGAACCCTCAATCACTTGCTTAAGGGACGAGATGCTGAACCATCACGCCCACTCATCATGGTTGGAGGTAGTATTATTTAGTAAATAGTTCAACATATTTATTTTTTTGGTCCGGACTAAAAATATTTTTTAGTTCCGCCGTTGCGGAGGTAGTAATAGAATGAGACTTACGCATACAAGCAACAAGTCATCTTCTAACTGGACTGTGCGACACCCCAAACAGTAGCAGCTGAAGCTACTAGTGGAGAAAGAAGACAGAAGAAGCAGAGAATGTAAACTGAGCGACTCACAAAATAGCAGGTGGCGTTCCACTGTTACTAAAGCACGAATGACTGAGTAAAGAGAGAGAAAAATTGAAAGTGAGAAAACCTAACCGCACCACAAAATCCTAGTCTTCGCGATTCTTGGTAATAGTGAAATGTGAGACTCAACTCGGCGTATCCATAAATAGAAGTAATATTGATTTCCAGACTTGTTAGTTTCAATTCTAAAATGATTTATATTTGTTTTAGTTTCTTTTGCGAGCTTTGTTTTGGAGACTTCATGGCACTCGAGTATTCTGATACTTATCCATTGCACACCGCTGCCAAGAAAGAAAAAAACTTTGAGCCCTATTAGTGGGTTTTTGGCCATTTCTCTTTGTTAAGTTTAACACTTAAAGTCAGTATATAAAAGTCCTTTTTTGTAGCTTAGTAGATTCCAAGTGAAGAAAGAACTTCTAACCTCATCAGTTTTCCATTTAAAAAACATAATTCCCTTCATCTTCATATAAGGTACATGCGTGTAACTTAACTTAATCCACTATAACACCAATTTTAAATGCAGATGACAGAGGTATGTAATTGAGTTGAAAGTGACACTCGCTCAATATTCATCAATTTCCTCTTCTGGAAGCCTATGAATCAAAAGAGACAAAGAATAAAAACCTGCATTAAAAAACAAGACTTTATGTACAAAACTTCCTGACATGCCTACTACTTTTTCAAGCAAGCTTACTAACCTACCCTGTTTTTCAGTATGCATCAAAATAGATTCTATGAAACAAGAACTAAGAACAAACACTCGGAGCAGAGGATTTTCACAAGGCCTTCCTTGTTTCTTCCCAACCCAATAACTTCATTTCACCACCTCAGTCACCGAAGAAGTGCATGCGGTGGTAGGGATTCCCTGTATCTGTCTTGTGTTGTATGAGTTGCAACTCTGACACTTATGAGCCACCACGTGAAAATGCACTTGAGAGTTCACTCCACAATCATTGCATAGTATCCATACCTGATACCACATCATAACCTCAGTTACAACTTTAATTTGCCATTTCGTAAATTGTTCAGAGGTTGTCTTTTTTCGTTACTTACCATCTTGTCTTTGTAAGCTTCAGGCATTGGTGTCGAAGCAATCTACCACAAAGTTCCAACACCACAAAGTCAGTTTATGAAACCCAAATTTGTCATTCATATCCTCTAGTCCTTAATATAAGATTGAACTATAAAGAGAATCTTATATTGAATATCAGAGGAAGTGTTAAATATTAATGTGATCGCCAGAAAAAAACACGCATACCACTTGGTCAAGCTTCTTCCATGCACTTGACATGTCATAGATGGATTTTGAACAAACAGGGCATGAATACCTGAATGGTTAAAAAAAAAAAAAAAAAAGAATTAGTGGCTCTCAAGATTTTTTTTTTTTTTTGATATAAAAAAGTTTTGGAGGGTTCGGCATCGATCCCACCAAGGCAGGCACGGCCGGGCTCTATGAGCACTTACTGGGGACTTACGAGATCGCCTACCAAAGGAGTCCCAGCGACGGCAGAGGGGATCGAACCCACGACCCAAGGGCCTAATCCTGGATCCCTTACCATCTAAGCCAACTCACATTGGTGGCTCTCAAGATTTGCTGAACGGAATAATATATACATGGAATAGGATGGGCCAAAGCCCAGAAAACTTTTTATTAAGAAACCTATTGGGCCTTAAAAATAAAAATCCTTAATCGGGCTTGCACATGAGGTGGGTGATAAATAGCTTTACCCGCAATGTTTCCCCATCTCTCTGAGACACTCCAAATGTATGGTATGGCCGCAATGCAAGACAGTGATATCTTTCAGGGTATCAAATAGAAACTACAAAATGGGAGAAAAAATTGAAATAGTCTCAGTCACTATGAGAGAACTTTCTTGTAAAAGATTTGAGAAATGAATTTAATTTTTGTTTTTGCCTTACCTCAATACAAACAGGGCAATTGTGATGCATTGCTCGTTCTACACATCGGTGTCCTTCTTTCATCACATTGGAGTAGCAACAACCTAAAAGAAGCACAGCCAAATTCAAGTATAAAATCAGCCAAAGGAGAAATGTAAAGCTGGAATTCTTATGTTTGAGGTTATAGAAGAAGCCTTCATGTATTCATTCAGACAATGAACTCACCACATTGCTTACAGTGGAAGAAGTTATCCTTGCCTCCAGTTCTGTAATAATTAAAAGATGACAATTGTTTTTAGCGATGGCAGTTTTGGGAAGGAAAAAAACAGAGCCAAGAACTGAATGAAGATGTTACCTGCAGATGCCACATTCACCACAGTGGTATTGGTTCTTGGAGGTCTGGAAGATGCAGAGAGTGGCGAATTCTTTTAAAATATAATTTGAGAAACCAAAACATGAAAACAGATACGACGAACTCAATGGCGATACCACATTAGGGAACTTACATCATCGTCGAAGAATTTGCAAGTAGCACAAAAGTACTTCCCCATGCAGATTCCACAGTTGATGCAATATTGTTGAACCTGACGGAGCAGAAGACAAATAATGGATCAATAACCTCGGTCTCATTTGCGTTTATGATGTTTTGATCACAATGATTAAGTTATGAGAAGGCTTGTCCAAAATTTTTTTGACAACTCACATCTTGTTCTGTTTCGCAAGAGGAACAGATGACCTGGGAAAAACAAAACAGAAGAAAAACCAGTTATAGAGTGAACAAGCAAAAATAAGGTGTACATAACAGACCGAGGCTAAAATTACAGGAATTAGGAATGAAGAAAAATGCGAACCTTCACAATGTCGTGGCGGGGTATATCGTGACGATCGATGGGATTGATGTCTTTGGAGTTCTGTTGATGTAAAAACAAAAAAGAGAAGGCCCCATTGAAGTATGCGGTAAAAGAAATGAGAAGAATCCAAGAGAGTAAAGAACATAGAAAGGATACCTTAGCTTCATTATGGCAATGGCGGCAGTCAAAAATTCCATTGCAACAGGGTGCTCTGATCTTACAGCTCCTTCTGTAATGTTTGCAGCTAACAGAGACGAAACAGAGGAGGAAAATGAGTCAGAGAGAGAAAGATGTGGAAGAAGATAGAGGATAAAAGAAAGAGAGAGGAAGCATACCCAAAATGCTGAATAGAGGAATCAAAGTGGGGTTCGAATTCCATGATAGATGATGACAATGGATAAGGAGAGAGAAAGGAAAGGAAGCAGAGGAGAATTTATATATATGAAGGTGGGAGGGAAAGTCGGGGGGAAAGAAAGGGAAACCCAGAGGAAGAGGATTCTGACGGAGCAACACGTAATAAGGGATAAGATTGACCCACACCTAAGTAGTCGTAACGAATAATGATAACGATGGATCCATGCATGCCTCCAATTTATCCGAGTTCATGTTCATCCTCCGCTGTACTATAATTAGACTGATTTTAAAAATTTAAATAAAATAATGAGTAATAAATAAATAAAAAATGACAGAAAAATATCACTTGTACTTCCAAATCCTATTAACAACAATATTAAAACAATTTATAACTAATTTTGTTGGGATATCACTTATTTAAAATTTTAAAATTCAATTAGTGTTTTTTTTAGTCCCAGTAAACAATCCCAAAATGGGCAAGCGGGGACAGTTAAGGAAAGGAGAAGTGAAGCAGATAACGGTGGACATATCTCTGTCTGAATGAAGGCGCTTCATAATATTTTTGTTTTGACATATAAAAATTTTGAGAGAGGGGTTGAGCTCACCACAGTTTACGGATAGGGCGCTATAGCTTTGCGCCCAACAGCATACAGGATTAAGAGTACACATGTCTTCACGGCTTCACCCCAACCTACGTTTCCATAAGTTCACATTATTTAGGATGTTTTCCTCAACGCTTTGACCAACTACAAGATCAAACCCTCTCCTTTTAGTAAGAGTGTCCGATCCTTTTACCCGTTGAATCCAAAGACAAGAGTCACTTCATAATTATTGAATGCATGAAGTAAGTATGAACTACTTCTCATTGGTCAAAAAAAATTTAGGTGTGAACTAGTTGTCTCTCTCCCATCGCTATAAATTTACATGTGCAGCCAAAAAAATTTAGGTATGGATTACTTGCTTTTATGGTATACAAGACTAAAAATACGGACTTGGTTATGGTCCACTTCTCTTCCTCATCTCAGCCGTTGAATTGAAATCATAACGGTTCAGATTTAATGTTTTATAAAAATATTATTATTATATTAATAAAATATTAAATTATTAAAAAATATAAAAATATATTTTTATAACATATTAAATCTGAACGGTTAAGATTTCAATCCAACGGCTGAGATGAAGAACATGATGGGAAGAGAAGTGGACCGTAGCCAACCCCTAAAAATATATATGTGTTCACTCAGCCTACGTTTCCACAAGTTCACATTACTTTGGATGTCTCTCTCAATGTCTTGACTAACTTTAGGATCGAGATCTCTTCCTTTAGTGAGAATATCCGACCGTTTTGCCCGTTGAACCCAAAGACAAGGGATCACTTTATAATTATTGAATGCATGACGTATGAACTACTTCTCATTGGCCAACAAAATTTAGGTATGAACTACTTGTCTCTCTCCCACCGCTATAAATTAACATGCGCAGCCAAACAAAATTTAGGTATGAATCACCACTTTGATCCTATTTATAAGTCTTCTTTGACTAAATCATACATACCAAGGAAATGTAGGTAGATTAATGATTATGGGGGTAAATTTTCAACTTTACCTTTCAACTCTTTATTCTCTCTCTATTTTCATTGGTACAATAATATGGGCAAAATTGTCATAATCTCTTTATTTAGTCAAAATGAACTTATAAATAGGACTAAATTTTTTGGTCAAAAAAGACTTATAAATAATACTAGTGATACTTGTCTCTCTCCCACCGCTATAAATTTACATGCGCCATTTGGATTGAATTCACGAAATCAATAATCCTATTCCAACCTAATGGACCTAATCCGCATTCGGAGATTGGACCAATGGGCCACCGAATACTCCTCTAGGCCCATCTGAGTGCTGCCAAGCTGGCCCAATTTCCTCTGCAGAGGCCCAAATCATTTTGATCTCAGAGAGGACGAATGAAGCAAGCCCCGAACGCATTCCTTGCGGAGTGGGCTTTAAGCGCCCTACTCTTGGATTGTGAGTGAACTCAACTCCTCTCCTAAAATTTTTATATATATAAAAAAAAAAAGCAAGCCCCGTACGCATAACTCATTGCATTCTTTAATTGGTTCCCAACAGCACAGATGCATCACCCTTGTCCTTATGTTCAACTGACAAAGGGGTTAGATACTCTTACCAAAAAGGAGGGAGTTCGATCCTGGAGTTGGGGAGGCATCCTAGGTGAAGTGAAGTGGGGTAACGCATACTGAGGTGAAGACATATATACTCTCAGTCCTATACACCTTGAAAATCAAAGTCATAGTCATAACGCTCTACCTTTAGATTATGGGTGAGTCCAACCCTCTCCTAAAATTTTTATATTAAAAAAAAAAACAGCACAAGTGCATCATAACTGAGGTACGTGTTTCAAGTCAACCATACCATGAGTCAAGTATTCTGGGAGCTGCAAGCACAAGCCAGGAATGTAGTGAATGTCTGTCAGGAACATGACCCCCAAAATATATTTAACTGTCAACTGGGATGTCAGGGACGTAGAACAGCACCGAGTTACACACTTTGGATGGAGACCACATTTAAAAAAATGCATAGGCAAGCACACACATGGACGCAGATTTAGGGGGCCCCATACATAACTAATGGTTTTATTGGTTAATGTATGTATTGACTGAAGTTGTGGGGGCAAAAGCTTGTGAGCCACTCGTCTATCTGTGTATTGCTCTCACTCTGACTTGGTCATGGAAACGTGGATGCTTCATACACTTGTGTATGCGTGCTTCACAATGTCACCAACTCAACCACACGCTCTTCTTTTCAGCTCAACTCAAATTTTCCCTAACTAATCATATCTTATCTTCCCCCACTCTGTTTCAAGCTCTGTCTCATTCTCAACATTCAACTCTTGACACTCTGTTTTCTCATGCTGCATTCCCCTCTGCCTGTTCACTTAATTCCCACTTCTTATTAGGCCATTTTGTAATTGATATTGCCTCACCAATACCATATACTCCCTCCAGTCTTTTTTTATAAGAAACATTGTCTCTACTCATAATGATGGATGGTCCTTAATATAAGAAATAAATTCACTTTGTCTGGAATTTTAAACTAGTTTTTACAGTTTTACTTTCATTAAATCTATGTCATTTATTATCTCTTTACAATAAATTTTCATTCATTATCTATCAAGTACCTTTTCATAAATAAGAATATAATTAAAAAAGAAATGTATATATCTTGTATATTTATTATTTTTAATTAGCATTTTGAACAACCTGATTTTAGTAGTTACTATTTATAAGAAGGACAAAAGTATAAAAATCATGTTTCCACTCATTATTGGCCATACCTGATACTTAAGCAAACGTAAGCCATGAGTTCATCTCTATATTCTCTGCCTCAAGTGGATATCTAATTTGTGAATGGCACCCAATCCTGTTGAGGGTTGACCTTTTGATTCAACTCTCTTCCCTCATATAGAACAATAACAACAATATTCAATCAAGCACGTCTAGCCCACCTCCCTACCCCTCCTTGTATATAAATATTCTTTGTTCTTGTTACTTTCATGCATCAAGCAATTGATCTTGATGCAGATTTTCTATTGTTGATCTCTTCGATTAGAATATAAAACCAGATGGATTATTCTGCCATATGTCACTGTCTTGGATCCCATTTAGGATGGTGTCATTATTGAGAATAAAAATCGCAACATTGAGGACCACAAAAAATATTAGTAAATGAGCGCTGAAACTTTGTATTCAGTGTAACTATTTGATTATTGGATATTTGTTATTATCGAGTTATACTCAAACATAATCAGGTTCGAGTGAAGGTATTTTTCTCAGCATGATTTCTATAATTAAGAAGGTTGAAACTATCAACCTTACTGAAGAATCAAACTCCTTTAGAAAATTAATATATTTTCGTACAAGTATGAGTGAAGCCTTTGCTAAGTAAGTAATTTGTTATAAAAATGAGTGGCGGGCAAGCTCTCCGTGACGTGTGAGTAGTTACAAATTAGAGTGGAGTTGGAGTATTCAGTCCACTACTTAGCACGGGTTCAGATTCTGAGTTTCTCATCATCCCTCATTGTCCTTTAATTATAGCCGTGAGATATTGATCCAACGGCTTAGAAACAAACACATCATCTACTTTTTAAAATTCCAAGACTACCGCATGCGGTGAAAATGAAATTTTAAGAAGTACATGATGTGTTTCTTTCTATATCGTTGGATCAACATCTGACGACTATAATTAAAAGACAGTGAAAAATGATGAGATATTGGCCGGTGAGAGGATTCATTTCCATTTAACACGCGTCTTTAATGGTTAATGACTTATTTGAGTTAGCGTTATAAAAGTACGTTCTCACAAATTGAGACAAGACTTTTCTCATATACTTACATTATATATCGTAAATCACATTAAAAAAAATTAACTTTTATCGTTAATCTAAACAGGTGTTAAGTTGTTAGTGTTCTTTATTATATATACACAATTTATATGGTGGTCCATTGGAGTATGAATGGCGGGTATTTGCGTCTACTCGGTCTAAATTTTTTGGGCCAAGTCTACTCAGTCTATTATTCATCACTAATAAATATAAATATGAGCAAATTCAGTACCCACTATATGGCCTTCATTCCTTCAACGTCGTGTTCTCCATTAATATCACTTTTTAATTTTCTTCTCTCTCAATAATTAATTAATTGATTAATGTCATTATTTCCTTTCTTCCTACTACCTTGATCCGGTAATAAGACCTAGTTAACTTTTTTTTAGACATATTTAAAAAAACTAAATAAGTTACTTAAACATATCATATGTTGTGTATGATTGAATTATATATTAGTTTATAAGTCAGACAAATTATTTTGGGAAAAAAAAAGAAAAATATAAATACTTTAAAATAATTTAATCTATTTCCTTTATCTCCCAAAAAAAAATCAACTAACTTTATATTTAAGAGGAGAGGTAATATTTTTCTGTTGGAGTGAGAGGATGGGTACAATACCAAACATGCACGATAGCAGAAATATATTATTAGCTTACTTTGACCATTTACTTGCATTTATTATTTTCTTTTTATTGTTATGTTTTTCGGGGGGTTTTATATGGACAGATTTCGGTTGCGTCTGCATTTGGTTGCTAACTAAAGGGTACTGATCTAGTCTCACCCTCCATGTTGTAATCAAGTATACTTAATTCTCACACAAAGCTATATATATAGGATATTGACTTTCTTTTTTCTTTTTTTTTTCCTGTTGGGGGATTAAAAAATAAAAAGAAAGCATAGTTATAGTAAGTTTGTTGATGGAAACTAACTCTATATGTACACAATTGAGTTGCGTGTGTGAACAAGTAATTAAGAAGATGATGATGGCGGGATGGCCTGGATTGTGAAGACTCATCCCAAAATGAGTAGGAAGTATTGTAGTTCGTGATGCTTCAGTGGATTTAAGGAATGAAGGTGCAAATTAAAATAAAAAAGCCAGTGGGGATGGACCACTCTGGGATTTTAATGAAGTCATAAAAATGGGAGGATGTGCATCCAATCCCAATCCTGGGGGCATTACGTGACTCATACAACACAAACACCTTACCGGCCACATTCAATTTACTACGCCAATGCTCTCCCGCCCTCCTTTTTTTCCTGGTTCGCTTTCGGTGCTTGTCTTAATGACGAGGTTCATAACACTGATCATTGGGATGAAGGCCCCATTTGGGATAACGGTGATAGAAATGACTTTTCTTTCTGATGTGATTTATATTTGAGATAGCAGTGACAGAAATGACTTCAAGATCTGAAGCTATGTCAAACAGTCAATAATCTAGCTTCTACATTCCTTGGGCTTTTGATAGACTTATTTGAGCTTTTGAAGCTATCCCAAACAGGCAGGAAATTTAGACTATTCGGATCTAATTTTAATAGTTTAAATTTTAAAATTGATAAGTTTTAAATTAAAATTCACTTTTTTGGAAGAATGACATTGAGATTTTTTTTTAAAAAAAATAAATGGTAGATTATGTATCAATGAAAAATATGGAATCTAATTTTAGTGTGTACGGGGTTACATCAACATGAGTGCTCTTACCACCCAACTGCTTCCTTCTGTTGATTCTTCTTACCTCACCATTGTACATTGAACCTCTCTCACTTTTTTCTTCTTCTGATCTCTGGTTCGTTGGATCATGGCGGATGAATTATTTGATTAGTATGTATATACGTACATGTACGTACGTGTTCATTCCAGCGGTACGCTCATGAGTAAGTTGCTTTCTATCAAATGAAGCAGCCTCGTCCCTATTCTACGAATCCAAAAAACTGGCAATGTCGTTTAATATTTCAAGCAACCTTACTTGTTCTGTAATTTAATAAACTCCTTAAGTTTGCTTTTAGCTAGCTATTCATATTTTATTTTTATTTTTTTTAAAAAAGATTGTCCTTCCTAATTATGTGCAGAGTGACCGAATCATTAATTATAGTTTCATTCTGGATGCCAAATCAGAACTATTTACCCATAGTGATTAAACTTTTTCTTGTAATTATTTTGGATTAGGCTGGAACTAATTGGGGATTAAAATAAAAAGTGGGTTTTATCATTTTAATTATGTTTTAACTAATGACAGATTAGGTGGCATGTAGCACAAGCTCAAGGCTGCTCACCTCAAATTAAGTATTTTTTTTATAAATAATTTATGTTTCAGATCATTGACTCCTAATTAATCATGGCCATGTCCCTTCCCCAACTTAACCCCATTCCCCTGCCCACGCCTTATATATAATCCCAATTTGCCCCTTCTTCTTCTTTTCACTATATACGTATTGTTTCATTAACCCGTGTTAACAAATTAATATAAGACTCAATTGATTTTTTTCGAGAAGTTATAAGAAAGATAATTAATTAAGTTAGTGAATCATAATATATAAGTTTTGTTTCATTTTATTATTTATTAGTCATATAAATTATTTTGGTACAAAAAAGATAAATATAAATAGTTTAAAAAAACTATTTAAATTTCTTAATCTCTAAAAAAAAAAGTCAACTGAATTTTCACATTAAAGATTAGAGATAGTACTACTTAATACTCCCTCCAGTCCTTATAATAGGAACACTTTTATAATGCAAATTATCCTACAAAAATATTCCTATAATTAGGACCGGAGGGAGGTAGTACTATATATATCCTTAACACCATCAATACATGTGCGGATTTTTTTTTCTCAGTTACATACATACATATTCACACCTAAAGCTTGTTCCCATTGAAAGCCAAAAATATATTCCTTTAGGGGCCTACACAGTACTTGAGAATGGCCAAATTTAATGTAATTTCCCAAACTGATAATTAACTGCACACATGTACACACTACACGCACAAGCTTTTTCCTGTTTTGGCCAAATTGATTATTATGTTCTACAAAGATAGGGAAAGACTATGAAGATGGAGAGCTGATTGATCATCCTGATGATATATGTTAATAACACAAAAACTTGAAGAAGAGTAATTAAGTAATTACGCGTTGAAGAAAGAATTTGAAGTTACTGTATTGTTATCTGCAACGTAACTAGCCTAATTAAAACGTCAAATTTTTTGGATCCTCCACGTACGAGTACTCACCACTTCCAAATCTATCTGTTTTCCACGCTTCCATTTAAGAAATCAAATTCTGTTCGCACACGAACCACCTGAATCAAATGCAATCCGACGATTCTATGAATTAACTAGGGTAATTAAGTACTACTAATCCCGACATATCCTATGCTTTATTGGCAATCATAAACCAATTAATGACTAATCACACTGAGTTAGCTACAGAATTCATATAAAAAAGATTGAGTCAACGCGTGGCATATGCGTGCAATACTTTAGATCCAAGCTTAACCAAAAGATCGTCCTGTCACCAAATGAAAGATATGGTGTTGGAAGGAGAATTAGAATGGGTCTTCAGTCTTCATCATCCCACTAAACACAGATCGATCACTAGCTACTTATTATTATTAGCAACACCGACATGAATTCCTGCTGTATATATAGATCGATGATGGATTAATAATAATGATGAGGCAACAATCAGTTATAATATAATTGCGGGGTTCTGAAGTTATCGATCTAGAGAAGTAGAGTTGTAGGTGGATCTACCAATGGGGTGCGGGCGTTGGGAAATTTTCTTGGAGGTTGGTGTACATGTTTTCAAGTTCTCTCAAGGGTATAATACATAGAGATTAAGGGCTAATTAACTTAATGGCTTACCTACTGGTGGACCATCCCTTCATGGAGACGCTCCACTATAAGTCAATGATTTTCGATACACTCTTAGTAGCTAGCTAACATCTTAATATATATATATATACTGTAATTGATAATAAATAAATAAAGATTACAGTATTACTTCTCCTAAAAAAGTCAAAACTTTACCCATAATATAACAACAACATATACGAGCTACATCTATCTTAACTACCATTTTTGTTACTGTCTGGTTCTAATCAAGTTGGGATTAGATTCACGAACATTGACCATTCACATCATGTGGTTTGGGGTATTGGGTGGGTGAATTTTAGAACTATCATGCTCCAAATATGACCATATACATATAGATCGAGTACACCTATATATACGGAGCTATAGATATATCGTCTAATTAAAATTTGAATAATTAATATATTTCATCCCATTATTATTCACATTATATGAAGCAATATAATTATTGTGACAGATGAGTTGCAACCTCCTCGACCTATCGATCGTACTTTGAAAACGAAGAAGAAGAAAAATAACAAAGAGCAACTGATCGAATAAACTCAATTAAGAAGTGAGAACTGGAGGAACACTGAGGGACACATGCTTTTAACGTGGAGGATTTATAATGGGACGTGCAAATTATGCACTTTGGTTCAATTCATTGACCTAATAATAATACAGCCATCTACCCTAACCAACAAAAAAAAAAACAAAAAAAGTGTGTGTGAAGCCGACTCAGTACTCACAACGTAACGTTAACACCAACCCCTTTTCTTTCTTTAACTTTCACTTTTTCCCTTTATTTAAGTAGTAGTTCCCTGTTTAGGGAGAGCTCGGCTAATCTAGACTGTTTAGATGAGATTTAGATGGTCTATTTTTTTATTTGGTAACTTTTAAATCAAAAAATCATTTTTTTACAAAAATTTAATTTATAGATTATCTTTATTTTAGATTCTTTACGCATTAAAATAATTTTTTAAAAAATAAAAATTAAAAAAATTAAATCTGAGACGTCCAGATCTCATCGAACGGCTCAAATTAATTGGCCGACGGCTAAATAAAACCATCATTTCTTCCCTCACTTCCACATATGCTTATATTACTATCTCGCCCTTCTCACGGTAACTAATCATCTGATCTTTCTTCATCTCCCTAGCTAATTTTAACCTAATTCTTACCTTTAATGATACTTAACTCATCTTAATCAGCTTGTTTAATTTTTCGTGGTTGCCGTGTCTTATTTATATATATACACTCGCCAACTCCTTTTGTGCTTGGCATTTAATTAATTAATTAATTGAGACAAGGAAACTAATAAATTATCTGTTCATTCGATCACAAACGCTACTCCAACAAATGGCTAATAATTGATTTAGTACAGGCAACATTTTTTAAATCGCAACAAATCCATATCAATAATACTATTATGCCTACCCACCTCACGATTATTGTTTCTAATTAATCGCAACGTTTTCCCATTAATCGTCTTTTAATTTAGTGATCCCTATCATACTCCTTTTATTTTAATATTAATTTCATCGTGTCTAAATCCATGTTCTCAGACCCGAACCGGTGGGTAAACCGGTTCAATTTTTTTTTTTTTAATATTTTCTTTAGAATTTCATAATAATAACCTTAAAATCTTTCATTTTTCACTGGTTTGACTCCGGTCTGACCTACTGACCTTTGATCCAGTACCTAGACCGGTCTAGTGACCGGTCCAGGTTTCAGAACCTTGGTCTAAATCACCCCAAATTTAATTTCATTGAGTTGAAAATGTGCTTCACGCACTCTTCTTCTCTCCAAAAAAAAAAAAAAAAAAAAAAACAACAACAAAATCTCTCTTTCCCCTTCCATCCAATTAAGTGATGTCCCTTTTGCTAACTAATAAATTGGTTTTAAATTAAGAAAAAATAATTAAATACAATTAGGGATAAATACTAATAGCTCACTCGAGTATAGATAATAATATTGTGATATATATATATATATATATATATATATATATATATATATATATATATATATATATATATATATATATATTCATACATAATATAATAAGTCGTTTAACACAACTGACATCAATCATCTTCTTAAATCTTTATTGAGTAGGTGAGTTCCTTCTATTGAGTGAATGATATGCAATACAAATTACAATTACAATACCCATAATATAGTTATATTAATATACATTACATAAAACTTATAATGAATTATGTACTATTTATAAATAGATGGAATGAATAAAGACAATATCACATGGAAAAGTTGTGGAGAGAAATGAAGCGTGGGAGTGAAAGCGCGTGAGAAATGAAGAAATGTGCTTATGGTTTTTATCTTACAAGTAAGTATTTTAAAATAATTATTTGACTCTTTAAAAATAATTTTTTAATTGTGATTTGCTGTATATAAAATAAATATATAAGATGAGATTTATCTTAATTTACCTAAATAAACACTTATAAGGCCACCATGACCGCAGACAATTTTTGAGATCACAAAAATGTGACCCCAAACAATGCTTTAACATACATCCAAGTTTGGAAACGCAAACGAGACCTTGGGGTGGCAGTGGCAGGCTGTTTCAGAGTTAGTACCCTCTTTGTAAATACCACAAAGACGGCTCCTTTCTTTTAATTTCCACTCTCTCTCTCTCTCCTCCCAAACAAATAACAAACCCATTAACCCTCTCTCTATATATATGCGTGTGAAATCCTCACTCTCTTTAAACCATCCTCTTCTAGTATTCGCTGTTTCTCAAAGTACTCATCTTTTTCCTCTTCTGGAGCTCAGAAATGGACATGGACGCCATCACTGAGCAGCTTGTGGGGCCGACCAAAGGCAGACGCACCAAACGCCACAGGCCCTTCTCCTCCGCTCTCACTCACTCCACCTCCTCCTCTACTTCCGCCGATGATTATACCACCTCCTTCAATTCT
The DNA here is from genome assembly GCA_025563575.1 of Acacia pycnantha. Classification (NCBI taxonomy): domain Eukaryota; kingdom Viridiplantae; phylum Streptophyta; class Magnoliopsida; order Fabales; family Fabaceae; genus Acacia; species Acacia pycnantha. The sequence goes on from JAMWYP010000219.1 coordinate 337,083, forward strand.
TCCACCGCTTTTGACGCCGCTGCCAATGATGAAGAAGAAGACATGGCTAATTGCTTGATTCTCTTGGCTCACAGTGGTGATGCTTCTCACAAGGAGCCTCCTGCCACCACCAAGAATATCAGTGGCTTCTATGTTTACGAGTGCAAAACTTGTAACAAGTCCTTCCCTTCCTTTCAAGCCTTGGGTGGACACAGAGCAAGCCACAAGAAACCTAAGGTGGAGCCCCCATCACAACCACTCGCCGCCGTCGCCGCCGCACAAGTTACGGGTTTTGAGGTTGAAGAGGCAGGGGAAGATCAGTTCAAAAGCACGTCTCAGATTTCTCTTCAATTAGCGAGCAACAAGGCTTTCCATAGCAACAAGGCCAAGATTCATGAGTGTTCGATATGTGGGTCGGAGTTTACGTCCGGTCAAGCATTGGGTGGCCACATGAGAAGGCACAGGGCATCAGCCAACACGACCGCCGTGGAAGTGAAGCCTAAGAATGTTCTCGAATTGGATCTCAATTTGCCGGCGCCCGAGGACGATCTCCGGGATTCCAAGTTTCAGTTCACACCTGGGCCGAAATCTCTGATGCTGTCTGCTCCGACTTTGGTTGACTGCCATTACTGAACATGAGAGAAGGAAAGTCTTTTTTTTTTTTCTTTTAACTGGGAAGATGGGGGGCGAATGATCTGTGGGAAACATGAAATAGAGCGTTTGTTTGTAATTCAGTATTATTAATTAGCAATCGATAATTATGGATTCTTTGGACGATTGATTGATTCAGTTTATATCTAACAGATGACATAGTTTGTTGTTGGAGGTAGAATACTTTGAGTGAGTAAGTAGGTTAGTGTTGTTGTTGGGTTGCCTTTGATTCACGAAAAGGGAGTGACGTGCGACTTTTTCCTTTTTTACGGTGTCCTCCTCACAAAGTTGCAATATTCTTTGCTCGTTAACATCTTTTGAGAATAAAAAGATAACTATATTAAAAAATCATACTCATTCCGATCCTATTTACGATTTACACTACAAACTTTGTCCTATATTTTTAGGATCGGATCGGATGTAATAATAATGAATAGGGAGAGCGAGAGACATGGGAATGGCTGATCCACAGCGACAACCAGAACCAAGAGTGGTGGATTAGGTTCCCTTGGTGTGATCTTCATTTTATATAATAATGCAAACAGATCTGTTTCTCTCAGTCTCTCTCACTCACACACTCTGTTTCATTTAATCACAGAAGAGAATAAAACACAAGCAAACTGGATTCATAAATGCCTGACCCCCCTCCTTCTTATTCATTCCGTGGCTGGCTATTTATCTCTCGCATTGTTTTTTCCCTGGAGTGGATAATGAGGAGCAGAGTGGAATTAGATGGAGAGGGTGGGGGTAGAAGGGTAAAGTGGTAGTGATCGAGTGAGAGGAGTAGAGAGAGTGAGGGAGTTGTATAAAGGGGTAGTTAGTTAAGTGCACGTTATGGAGAGAGTGGGTGGCAAGCGAAGCATGTGGACACATAGGCATTGCGTGAGGTGCAGGATTATTGCAAAACAAACAAACACACTCACACTACTTACTCACACACACACACACACATCCCATTCACTCCTTATCACTACCACACGTGTACTTTCTTAGAGAGCTTCCCTTCTTATCATGTAACCTCCCCTTTTACTCATTATCACTATTATAATTCCCTTTTCTTTCGCATGAGAAAGTAAACTTGAGTTGGGCGTCAAACAAGCCGCTTCATCAGGGTTAGCGCATGACCCTAAACTTAAAGAATATAGAGGTATTTATATGTCACCTAATAATAAGTACTTTATATCGGTAATGAGATTACTCAGATCCTTTCGTGTTGAGTTAACTCCTTACTGTTAAGATAGATATTTGCTAGTATTACTAGTAGACATTAATGGCCTAAAATTACAAGTGGGATCGAACCATAACCTTTCATTTATAAAGGAATTCTCATATCACTAAGTTATAAAGGAATTCTCAATTCACAATCTAATCTTGCAGCTTACATGTCAACTCATTGTTAATTAGATAAACCTTTGTAGTTTTGTTGTGATTAATGTTATAAACATCTTTTCACTTGTGAGTCATGTACAGGTGTGGTGTGTGGGAGGGGTGCAACATGTTCAAGAGGTTGTGAGTGAGTGACGTGCTATCCAAACTGCGCACAGAGCAATAGGTGGTTGTGATAATTAATTAATTAACGAGCTTCTTATTATGAAGTGCTACTCAACTGAGTGAGAGAGGGAGGGACAAAGAAAGAATATTGTAAATGTGGTGATTTTGTGAAATGAAAGTGATAAGACAAATGGCAGAGTTGGTTCGAAGTGGGCCCAGTTGTGTTGTTTGGAAGCCCAATCACAAGTAGGCATTAGCCGGCTTTTCTACTTGCAAAACAACGCACCTGATGTCCCCATTCCACCAATCCCCTTCGTATTCATTTAACAATGTCTGCTTCCTACCTGGTTTTAGGCTAATTCACCCACTAAATAAATAAAAGGGATAAATCATTTACGTGGCGGACTTCTATTTTCTTTTATTTTTTCTACAATAAAAAAAAAGTGGTTCTTATTTTTTTCCTCGCTCCAATATTAGTCGTACGTGTTAAGTTTCGTCGTTATCCCCCATAGTTTCTTACTACATGGACGACGGTAACAGCTAGGGATACAGTAGTGCGGATATTCCAGCTCATCAAGGCAGGCCAGATAAGCAAACACTAATGAACAGCTTTTACACAAAAAAAAAAAAAAATACATCATTCAAGAGACAATAACAATGACAGAAAACACCAGAACTAGAGATGAACGTAGAGGGGACAAGGAAGGGTGCTCATTAGTAATTGAACCAGCTCACGTTGGCACATGTTCATTTCCTTGGTTAATCAGAATAAGAAGATAGCAAATAGAAAAAATAAGAAAAGGCATTACATTCACATCCAGTTGCTGTGGTGTAGTGGTTATCACGTCAGTCTTACACACTGAAGGTCTCCAGTTCGATCCTGGGCAGCAACACTGGGTTTTAATTTTTATCCCCTGGCTACGACAAGTCAAGGAGATTATTATGGGGAAAAAATGAATTGGGAATAACTTTTTTTGGCCATCAAGTTGAGTTAAAATACTTAAATATATAAGAGTAATTACATTTAAAAAAAATACTGAAAATTTAGATGTATTTTGGTAAAACTGGCCCTAAAAAGTTATTTGATCTTTAATGAACATGTCAAAATGCATCATTCAAGAGAAATTTGAAGTCATGAGTATTTTGATAAAATAGTACAGTATTAAATTTTACTTTTATCGAAGTTATTTAATTATAAATTTTTTAATTTGAAAGACTCCAAAACAAAAATTATTTTAAAATATAGATTACAATATAAAGCATATGAAAAATCATATTATTAATCGATAATTAATATCAAGACTCATCATGCACTTTAATTTCAATTTTAAATTCAAATGTTTTCGGTAAAATCAAATCTTCCAAATTCATTTCAAGTTTTCAGCTTATGCGCTTTTTTCAAACATATCCGGATCCCGCCTAAATCCAACCCCGCCAAATAGAAAAAGAGATTCACAAAAAATGACAAATGAATCCGATCCGTCCGCTTCAGAAATCGGAAATCTAACCCTCCACGTCACCGATCCGAACTCACCCCACCCAACGAATCAAATCTCTTGGCCATCTCCCATATATACGCATGACCATTCCACTCCTTTCATCAAATCACACTCCGTTTCTCGCATTAATCCTCTGTTTTTCTGAAATTCATCATTCTCGTCATGGTAAAGGCAGAGAAAAAGCCAGCAGAGAAGAAGCCAGCGGAGGAGAAGAAGACCGCTGACAAGTCTCCGGCGGCTGCGGAGAAGAAACCCAGGGCGGAGAAGAAGATACCTAAGGAAGGTGGTGCTGATAAGAAAAGGAAGAAGTCAAAGAAGAGCGTGGAGACTTACAAGATTTACATATTCAGGGTGCTGAAGCAGGTTCATCCTGACATAGGAATCTCGAGCAAGGCCATGGGAATAATGAACAGCTTCATAAACGACATATTCGAGAAGTTAGCTCAGGAATCTTCTCGCCTGGCCCGCTACAACAAGAAGCCGACCATCACTTCCAGGGAGATTCAGACTGCTGTGAGATTGGTTCTTCCCGGAGAGTTGGCGAAGCACGCAGTTTCTGAGGGCACTAAGGCTGTTACCAAGTTCACGAGTTCTTAGGCTTTTCTCTATTATCTATTCTCTTGTTAGGGCCTTTTGGTATTTAGAAGTACGAATCTAATGTCTCACGACACTTGTAAAGTATGGACATGCTAGGCTATGTAATTTCTCTTTCCTTGAATCATATGAAGCTCTAAAGTTTTTAATTCTCTTTTATTGTTCTTGTTCTTGATCATTTTCCCTTTCTGATCGGTTTTGATTTGCATAAAGTGAGTAGCTGATGAACGGGCCGTTGGTTTTTGTTTCTGAATTGAACATTTTTTGCAATTATATGCTTTTAAAATGGTGATCCTTGTTAAGGAATCTTATATCAGAGTCACCAACATGTGGCGACGTGAACTTAAAAGCCTGGTTTAGGTTTATTTGTGTTTAATGCGTACGAAGGAAACTAACAAATTTTTATTCACGTTTATACAAACCTTGAGGTACAAGGCATTTTCCCGCAGAGGAATCAATTGCTTCATTTCTTATCTAAAATGTTTTACTTGTATGGACGTGCTAGGCTATGTAATCTCTCTCCTCTTGATGCAAATGAAGCTCAAAGTTTTTAGGTCCCTCATTTTCAATAGTCCGCTATTCTTATTCTCGCTCATATTTTCCCTTTCTAAGAAATTGACTTGCATATAATGCCGTAGGTGATGAACGATTGAACGGCCTGTTGATTTTTGTTTCCCACTTAAAAATATTGTGCAACTGTATGCAGTTAAAATGGTGATCCTTGTTAAGTCCACAGTTGCCAACATTACCGCTTAGATCACTAGCGGTCTAGCCTTTAAGGGCTCCCTATTGTCTTTCTTCTCATTCAGATGGAAACAAGTTCAAATATAACAAAAATTGATTAAATAAAAATGAATGGGATTAAATCTAGAAGGGGCTAGTTTACAATATAACGAACTAAGGTTCAAATGTTAATTGGGAGATGTACTCAAAATTTAGTGCCTAATAATATTTTAAATATAATTGCCTCTCATAGATGATACCTATACTTAGCCCAAAAAAAAAGAATAAAAAACAAATTTCATTCATGTTATTGGAGGTTTAGGTAAAAGGCATTCATCCTGCAGGGGATCCAATTTCTCAATTCCGTATCAGAAGCATTCTTTTCACTGAAATAATTTCATTCTTCCCGCAGACTATTCAGTTTAATAACAAGATCGTGGTGGCTCACTGGCTCAACCCCGGTCGGTTTAAAGTATGAAGTCGAGAAACAGCAGCTAAGAGAAAAACTGAAAACTGAAAACCGAAATCAGAATCACGTTGCCAGGTGAGCAACAACAAAACTTTTAAAACAAGTTACTTTGAAGTATGAAACCCTTAAACACACTAGATAGTACACCAAGGGTACACATGACTCACAAAACTCGTGTCTTCAGAACATAGACCTAATGGTAATTGAAACCCATCTCAACTACTGCAGAGGTCCAACATTGTGCTAGGTTTCACAACATGTATGTTCAAGCAGACTCCAAATACAGATAATTTTGAGATCCGCTTTCAGATTTTGACTGAAGGTTAATCACTTGGCAATCATGCTTTGCTGAGCCTGGCTTTCCAGCGGTTGCTGATAGTTCAGCTGCCTCCTGAAGAGCATTATGTGTGGCTCAGGACGATGGATTGCATAATGAACCCAACCACGGCTTTGCTGGACTCCAATTGCGCGCCATTCATTCTATACCAGAAAACAAATATAACGAAAGATTCACAAAATGTGCAAGTTAGGAGATGGAAACCAGTTAAAAAGAATAGTGGCAGAAATGAGACAAAATATGATTCAGCATGCAACAGAAACCCCAATAACGCGTACTGAAGTATGCTCGAGTAGTTAAAAATAAAATAAAGCAGAATCACAGAACAAATTGCCCAACATCCGGAGTACATGTAAACTAATACAAAGAGAAATTAGAGAAGATTATCTGAATAGCTCAAGACACATCAATCGATTAAATAATGCAAATCATCAAAATACATCTTTCTCTTTATCAAGAAAATAAATAGCCTAACGGGAGGTCTGTCACTGTCTTCATCAATACATCCCAATGACCCTAAATCTGTAGAGGATAAAAAGCTAAACTTAATCCTTTGCATTTGTATATTTATACATTCAAAGAAAGAAAAGGGAAGAGGGAACCAAAAAGTGGCACAAAATAAAGCATAATACATAGGATCCACATGTAATCATTGTCCTTGTCATCTCTTTCCTCCCTATCTTAAGGAATACACTATAAAAATTCACTCAGGGGATCTAGATCGATGAAAAGGCTACCAATTATCAGTTTTAGAAGTAGACGTAAGATCTTAATCTTCAGAGTGAATAATGGCTCACATAATAAGACCTAAGAATTTATCTAACCTTCCACGAAGATATAATTGTCTTTATATTCTATAAAATCGTCAATCAAAATTGAGTTACGAGAATTTGTCAATCTAGACTACGCAATGCTGGCTGTGATTCTGAATCATACAGTTTATGTAATAACAATACCAAGGAAAATCATAAAACAAGCATATCAATGAGAGAACACTAATCACATACTTCAGAGAGAAGACGATTCTTGGGAAGAAGTTTAGCCACTTCGGGAGGTAGAACCACATGCCTGAACAGTCAATTATTACGAGTCACGACGGTGAAATTTACACCTGACCATGATAAGTAAATGATAATGGACGAAGAAAGTAGTTAAACATGGTTACCTATACTCAAAAGTATCATCGAAATACTTCTCAGAGTATTGGATCTGACCCATTTCTCACTCTAGGGTTTTTCAATTCGCACTTTAACCTGCGAAGATAGAAAACTTTGAGAGAAAATTCTCGGAAAAACTTATATTGACGCGAAAGAAAATGGAATGTGACAAACCACCGGAAGGAGAGAAGCAGCGAGAGGAAAAAGAGGGGGTCAAGAAAGGGTTCTCTGGGCTCGACTGGAGCAGAGGACCGTAGTCGGAAATGGGATTATGCGGGAGAGGTCAAGAAGAAAAAGGCCAGACATATCGGGGGTCAGATTGTAAATTCGCGAGGAAAAATATTTCTTATTAAATTAAATGAAAGTTATTATTGATACTTGGCGACTATTGCAATTAAGGGCAATGAACATGAAGAGGGATTCATTAATATACGTTTAAAACAAAACAGAAGAAAAAAAGATCTCCCTGCTGTTATGCGGGACCAAATTTGAATGTAATATGGAACAGTACATTTTAAATTAATTGTTACATGAACGAATTTTCAATATTCAAATACAAATGTATGAACATATACGGTATCTATATTGAAGGGGAAAGTTAGCAACATGAACGTGTTGAGCTTCTCTACTGTTGTCTTTGATCTTCAGTTATTATTTTCTTTCTTTTTTGGTATCTGGTAACAATTCCCTATATTCAACAGTACTTTACTTTTCTATATCAAAAAAAAAAAAAAACAGTACTTTACTTTTTTTTTTTGTTATAAAAAAATTTAAGTGGGGTAGACACCGATAATCTATCAGGATTAAGGTATGCCTCCAGGCTCAAAAAAATCCTTTATAAAAATAATTACAGAATGTCTACCAACAAGGCCCTTACATCGACCGATATTGAACCTCCATCTTTTTTTGGATGAAGGTCTACACTTTCCTTTTTAGGGTGAAGTCTTACCCCTTAACCAATTCGATCACTTCTCCTCGTGACTTTACTTTTATTGATACACTTGGTATTTCTATTTGTGAAAGGCGTATTTTTATATCTTTGAACGTTTATTACGTCAGCGTTAAATGCCCTATTTTCTTCGACGACGTAACTCATAGCGCCTAGCGGAAAAAATGAAAGGACGAGTTGGATATTAGATTCCGTAAATACAAGTACAGATCATTCTATCGAGACAAAATATACGTGGGGGTTTGAGCAAAAAAACAAAATATACGTGGGGCAGAAAATTTTGTAAAATCAACTTTTCTATTCAATTTGGAAATGCACTGTCCTAGCTTCCTCTATCTCACAATTCTATACTCCTCCAACTCTGGGCTACAAAAAATATCATTACAGCTAGAGGTGTATATGCCTGTTCTTGTTCAACTGTACACCAAAAAACATAGACCCCCCTCCCTGTACATACACAATAAACAGAAATGCCTTGTGCACCCCCAAAAAAACAAAAGATCAAAACGACTGTGCTCGAAAGCCCCCCGCAAAATTTTGATCATCTACACCGCATTGACGCACAATTCTGGTGGAGCAGGAACTGACTTCCACAGCACTGAGGTCCCTTGAAATATCATCATGTGAAAAAATCTCTTATAATCGTTCACCTGCAACGTTATGCAATTGTTGGTCTAGTATCTAACGAATCTCAAGAAACCAAGTCAAAAGGCACAGAGAATACACATACCTTGTCTTGTTCTAACTTGGTAAAACCAAATTTACTCCTCCATATTGATTCCGCTTCTTCAGCAGCTGGTAGGACGAAATGTTTCACATTTAAAGATCCAAGCAGCCCTTCAATGCAAGAAAACAGGGACTGGAAGTAACCCTAGAAAAATACCAATAATATCCATAGTCAGGATATGTACGGTCATCAACAGAACTAGAAAGAAGAACAATTCATTGCTCAAGTGAAGCCCACCTTTCCTTGGTAGTCTGCAATTGTTGCCACTAATGGAAGCTCTGCCACCTCTACCCCAAATATACGAAATACGCCTGCAGAAACAACCACTTCACTGCAAAGAGACACCATAAACAGCCGGATCAGGTATCCCTTCAAATGAAAAAGTGCTAGGTCAAAAAGAAAATATTCCATCCGCATACTTCACTGTTAGCACTGCACAATACATCCCACCAAAATCTTGACCCCTAATGTTCCTTCTGTAAAAATCCAACAGACACGGAAAAAATCATTCACAAATCTTGCGTTGTTAAGAAAATCAATATGGAGAAGAAAATCATGCTTACCCATAAAGCATTGTTGGAATGAAATCACGGCCTGAACTCGAATCAACTATTGGATCAAACCGCTCCTACAAAACAACAAAATACAGTTAGCGTTTACACACAATCAGCTTAGCAGGACCCAAGCATCCTTAAGGCAAGTGGTGAAAGATGGAAAGAAAAAATATTAGATACTACTCCCTCGGATCCTTATTATAAGGCACCAACTAGCAAGTTTTTTTGGGTGATATTGAAAGTTACTTAAATTGTAGGCCAACTTTATTGACTTTTAACTCTTTTTATTGGTTTGTGAGGGAGTAATAATTAAAAATTATTTATAGATATAAAACAAGATTAGATTAATTATAAATTGTAAAGTACAAATACAATTGTGTACTTTAACTTAATTTATTAAATAATAATTTATTTTGAAGTTATCATTGGGCTCCCTATAGTCAGGGTAGTCTGAGACTTGTATCAGCAACTTTGGAGTAAGGCCCAACTTCCTTCCCCAGCGATTCCTGGTTCTCCCCTTTTTGGCCCCTTTGGCACTCAGCCTCCAAAGGGCAACTAGCTAGCTCAAGCAAAATAAATTTCATAGGATAGCCAAAACAAAAATGAAGATTACATCATCGAGCAAAGCAACAGAGACTCACATGGAAGATTGCAACAGCCTTCGAAAGCAGTTGCCTTGTTTCATCAGAAGCAGCTAGTTTCCAATTTAAGATTCTCCATTTTATATCTAAACCATGCCCATTTTCCAGGCCCTTTTCTTCATGCTTCTTTTGTATCATACTTGATAGAGAATCTGGAAGATTCTCTGCCCCACAAGAGACCATATTAAGCAGAGCAGAATGAATGCGACTGCAATCAGTGCAGCAGAACCAATTTCCTTCAGGCAATTCCTAGAAAAAAAAATAACCTCCATTAAAATCACAAATTATTCTATGCTATTTTACTGCTGGAGCGAAGCTAAACTTCAACAGTGCTGACGATGAAATTTATAAACAAAAATTCTCAGCACCTCTAAGTTCTGCATATTATGCTCCTTCAAACAGCCTACATGATATTCCCTTTCACACTGCAACATGTAAATCAGTACTTGAATAAAGCAGTGGCATATAAATTAAAACAATCTTTTAACAAAACACTGAGCTATGATGCAGAAAAGCAATACCTGATCACATATAATCACTGTTCGAGGACCAAAGATCTTGCTGAAATCATGGCTTCTGTGAACATGACATCAAGAGAATATCAGAAGTTTACATTAGTGTCAACCAACTGGAAACTTGTGTCAAACATGATGATAAAGAGAAGTTACATTTCTAGTGAAACAGAAATATTAAGGGATGGCAACAGGAGGGCATTCACATTGAGGTACTCCAAGGGAAGAAAACATTTTTAGTCTACTGGAGAAGATTTTTATTGTTCATCAAAACAACGGCTTCAAAGGGAAGAAAAGATTACAAAAAATTGTAGTCTGAATATGGAGGCACTACAAGAATGCAAGGGATTACCTGCATAATGCACATCCACCATGGTCAACCTCTACAGTTTTGACTATGCGAATACATCTTTGACTTATCTGTTCTAAAGGATCAATCCCTGCAATCCTTCCTGCTGCCAATGCATTCATGTTATGCTCCACATATTTGTCTTTTTGGAACACGTTCTGGCAATATTTACAATACCAAGTTCCAGTTGGAATACATGGCAGAGGAACACAATCTGTAATTTAGACCAAGAAAACAAAATATGTTAATACGATCATCCTTCAAAGTAAAGCAATAAACATACACCATTTAGGATGACCAAAAACAAGAACAACTCCAAGTAGTAGAAAAGGAAAGCACATAAAACAAATGTTAGCAAAAACTATAAGTATCAAAACCATACGAATCATCTTTGCATCAAAGTTACTGCTGACACCTCAACTGTTATTTTAGACTCAAAACAGGAAGAAAAAAGGATCAAAACTTGATGGTGATGCATATATGAAAAGCTATACGTTGATTACTAAATAAGAAATAATTCCCTTCCAGATTAATACGGGTCATAAAAATGTACACAACATTCAGTCGAACAATTGACTTCACCTATGTGAAAAGCCCTTGGACATCCATCACAACACAAAAGATTCCCTCCATCTGAGCAGATGCTGCAGAGATCATCATTTTCATTTGTAGCAAACCTCCGACCTCTTGATAGAGAAATGGACAATTCGTGGAGAGAGACACCATTGGATGTGTAGATATGCAGATAACTGCAAAACAGATAATATGTTCGATGAAAATGAAATTAATTTTCAAAAAACGCAAGGCATCAAATAAAAGATTACAAAGAAAAACTCACGGCTTGCGTCGCGATGCCCAACCAGCATGAACTTCAAATTGTGAGGGGCTCACCTGCTCATCAAAAGGGGCAGAGTTTAAGAAATAACTCAGACCAAAGACCAACAACACAGATGATATAGGACATCAAAAGAAAACAACCTCAGAGTCACAGCAGCTACAAATAATTCCAAAACCTTTTTTGTAACCAACCAACAGTTTCTGTGGAAAAAATGTCAGAGCAGTCAGAAAAGTTGCAAATGATAAACATAGTCAAACCATAGCCAATGTCAATAAAGTAACCTGTCCACGAGCATAGTAGGCAACTTCAGTTCCATCAGGCAACACATCTTCCTCAAAAACCAATTTATGCAATCGGAGATCCCTATTTGAGAAAAGATCAAAACTCCTCTTAGACTTAAACATAGCCGCACCCCAACCAAGTGTCTTAAATATGTTAGCCCAAACTTACTTTTTAGTTATTCTTCCTTGACTCTTGCCACGAGAAGTTGTGTGCTTCATCCCACTGTTTAAAGTTGATGGAACAACTACTGGTTCTGAAGACCTAGAATAGTTGGAATGCTTCATCCCACTGTTTAAAGTTGATGGAACAACTACTGGTTCTGAAGACCTAGAATAGTTGGAATGCTTCATCCCACTGTTTAATATTGATGGAATGACAACTGGTTCAGGAGAACTGGGATAGTTGGAACATCTCGATGTTAGAAAAATGACAACGGCACCGGTTTGCAGAGTTCTCAACCAGCTTTAATAATATAAACATCACATAAAATCTAACACGTGTGTATTTAAATACATGTAATAAGTTTACTCGTAGTTTGGGGCACGCAAAAAAGTCTACCGGATGAACCAACAGGTATTTTAAAAAACAAATGTGATCAAAACCCCTGGGTACAGTGACAAGCTTCATTTTCTAACATGAGAAAACAGGAGAGAAGGTAAGAATTGATCGGACTCAAAATATGGACACAACACTAAATGATTTGCATTCAATAGCTTTTATAGAAAAATATTAGGTCTTCACAGTATGAACACTCCAGACTCAAATCCAAAAAACACGTTAACTAAGAAATAAATTAGGCACACGCTTCTCAGCTACCCTCCTAATGTACCCAGATCCTTATGAATTGCAAAAGTGCAGATTTTATTTAACAAAACAAACGAGAAGATACCTGAAAGTAACTACAGGTGAAGAACCGGAATTGCTAGCCTCAGCTATTCGAACAGGGCTAGGTTGAGAATCTTTAAAGACCACGCATGTATCGCAGAGTAGTCTCGACCATCCCTTGCCAGCTTGAGATATGGCCACTACAATGCAACACAATCACCTTTTTAGTTTACTGAGAACATACAAGCAACGCAGAAAGAAAAATCTAAGTAAGGATTTAATACCTCTGCAATTCAAACAGATAGCAGATTTCTTAAAGGTGAAGTCCCCGAGGATTTTCTGTACTGATTCCTCCAAAACATCCATTGCAACGCTCGAACATGTATTCATGACATCACGGAGCGTATTCCCATTCTCAAGGTATATGTATTCTGGGGGGCGTTTGTTTGCACTACCAGCGTGCAGCTCAAACACGGTGGGTGATACAATCTACTTTCAGCAAAAACCAAAAAGAAAAATAATAAAGTTAACCAACGAATATTAATGGAATTTGGTTATCAAGCACATCTTTCGTTTAATACCTCAACCCCGTTACAAACTTCGCAATAACACAAAATCCCAGAGCGTCTAATCTCTCCTCGGAGCCCTGTTTCTCCAGGCCTTCGTGTCTACAAATTTCTCAAACACATTACAATTAACCGAAAATAACAATTCCCGAATCACAATAATCAAAACTATAATAGTGAGATAAGGTCATACCTTCGCTCCCCGAACATAATGGACAGGCATCCCTTCAAGAATCCCCGTGGCTAGAAGGTCCTTGAGCTTCGAAGGGAACTTCTTCGAAGAGAACTTCTTCGAGGCACTATTCTTCGACCTTTTTGTTTGAGGCGTAGTGATTAATGAAGCATCTTCACTTTCCCTCCTAACGTCACCAAGTCCAATGGCTGCATCACAAGCTTCTTTTCCATCAGTTGAGAGCTTCGAATCATCTTGCTGTTGTCTCAGAGCCGACCGCGTAAACCGCCTCACTGGAACCCCTATCATTGCCTTCACCTTATTGTCATCATTAAGCGAAACAGGAGTAGTCACAATAACACCCTTTTCATCTGGAGAACATGTCTCTCCCCCGCCCAAGTTCTCTGTCGTTAAAGAATTCTGTACATCGTCTTCATTTGTTTGATGTTCCTTGGACTCGGGTTGGCAAATCGGTTGCGCTATATCATCCATTGTTGTTTCCTTCAATGATTCTAACATTGGAATACTTTTCGGCTCATCGTCGCTTACAGTTTCTAAGTCATCGCCCTTGGGCTCCTCATCACAATCCATGGGTTCCCTCGTGCCCATCGACTCACCCACTGGGTTCTTGGGTTCGTCGTCACCCGATAAATCCACCACATCGCTTTTTGCCTCCTCCTCGCTCATAACATCCTCCACATCCTGTACAGCCTTTACCTCCTTTCCTTTGACCTCTTCCAAAACAATGGGTTCGACAACATCCTCCGGAACAGGCTTCGCACCATTCGGCTCATCTCGCTTAGCCCTAGATGAGCCAGATTTCTTGGACCTCTTGTTGCTGGGAGTTTCGTGAACCCCATTCTTGAATTTGCTGGCACGGGTCCGTCCCAGAGATCCACAGATCTCGGATTGAGCCTTCATGGCAAATGCAAACTCCCTCTTCAGACCCGTCCGGACCCTCGACAACACCAGGAACTCGTCGGAATCCTTACCGTGCGCCATAGCCGCGCAAGAATTGATTAAATCACGGGAAACCCGATTGAAGAGAAATAGGAATTGAAACCAAGATCCTGGAAATAAATCGCATACGCCTCAGATTGATAGGGAAAAGCACGAATTAAAACAAGAGAAACAGAATTTTATAGGGAGTCTGCGAGTGAGAACGGGGTGCCCAAAAAAGGGGTAGGGTTTGTGGAAGAAGTTGGAAGATTAGAGAGATTTGGGCTGGAGACACGACTTGGTGAATAGGTCGGTTTCTTTGGAGAAGGCGAAAGAAGAGAAACGCATTTTTTTTTTCTTGGATGACGAACTTACCCTGCGATAGTGATTCCTTGTCTTTTCCTCTACTCCCTATTTATGCCTTTGCCCTCGTGTTTTGTGTATTTGTACTCTGTGCTCTTTCATAGTGCCAGTATGGACTCTCTGGCTTCTTGCATGATTTCTCTGAAAAAATATTATTTAAGTAATTTTAAAATAAATATAATTTTTCATTTTAAATCTAACTAAATCTTTTTTCCATTTTAAATCTAACGGAATCCTTTTTATCTTAAATCTTTTTCCAACATCATTGAGTATATGCCTATATGGTGTGGGGAATAGGCAATTATGCGAGTCAAAGATGTTGGAAAAAGATTTAAAATGCTATTATTGTTGTGACATGATAATATAAAAATTCGTCTATATAATTAATTGATATCATATATTCATATACTCTCTCCGGTCCTAATTATAGAACATATTTAACCAATTTTATGGAGATTAAGAAGAGGAGTTAAATTAGATAATTTTACTCATTTTCCTAAAATGACATAAGTAAAAGTGAATCAACAACTCTGCTATCTCTCTGACCAATTTCCTTTCCACATGCTTTCTAATTGAATGATTAACGTTTCCTCCTTTAATTAAAAAAATGAAATTGTAATTTTGTGAAGACAATAATTATAATTAAAGGCAAACTTGATAAAATAAAAATTATATTAACCCTTATTAAAATCTAGGTTATGTGTGTGTATATGTGTATGTATGTATTTGCCACCTAGGTTATAGGTAGGGGTGAGCATGGGCAGGGGCGAGACCCTTGTCTGATGCCAAGTCTAAAGGGTGAACGGGCTGCATTTTGTAGCCCGATGCCCAACTATACCCTAGTAAAAGCCATAAACATTTTGACAAGGGGTAAGGGGAGGTTGTCCAAGTGGTAACATCCTGCCAAGCTTGGACATCTTGCATGAAGCTTTACAAAGTTGAAAGTGGTGAATCTTATCCAAAGGATCGCTCAACGGCATTTAAATCAAAGTTTAGGGTTTCCGAATCATACCTATGTCGAACAATTGGACTGGTGGGCTACCTTCTCGATTAGCAGAAGTCGACTCTTCGAATCGCCTTCCTCTACTGGTATCCACACGAATAGCCTCGAACACATACGGCAGCGTGCTAGCGCCTTCAGTATTCTCGCGTCTCTCCCTTTTTTTTCTCTAGGGTTTCTCGCGACTTTCTAATACGCTCGACAAAAAATCTCGTAGTTTTTTCTCAACCTAGCAAGCGTATTATATTCAAAATTAAACCTCATTAATTTGAAATTCAAACTTTGAATCTGGATTAAAAAATATATTAATTAAATCTATCTGATAGATCTGATCTAATCTATTTATTTAATCCGACTTAAAAGCCTTCTGATTTAATTTATCTCTATAAATTAAATCCGAGAAATGATATCTATCTATTTAATTAAATCTGAGATACTCGTTAAAAAAAATCCGAGATACTATATCTCAATTTAAATTAAATAAAATATCTGATATCTTTATTCGAAAATTAAATCTGAGATACAATATCTCTATTTGTTTTAGATATTTAATTTATCAAATAAATTAAATACAAACAAATATTATATAATAATATTATAATCTTTATTAATTAATATTATTATATTAATTTTGAATTTAATACTTGTGTGCGACCCTGCAGGCCCACATGAGATTGACAGTGGGCCAATGTTGTACCAGCCCACAAGTTGCAAGCGGCTTCTAGCAAGACATTGAGACTACCCAATTCATATGGGGATCGATGATACGATACAACCTATTGTACAACCATGTCATTTCCCTTTTGTCACACGATAAGTTGGTCAAGGATGAGACATGGAGAATGTCAACTTCCTGTTCTTGACCATTACTTTCTCGATTCTTGAGTAGTCTAATTGAAATAGAAACTCATTTCCATCGTAGTATGACCATACATTTCTCCGACTCATCGAGGGCCCAGATATCTCTCTACAAATGTGAGGGACAAATTCCATCTTGACCATTCACATTTCTCTGCATGAAAACTACTGATCTCGATCATAGCCTTTATCATCACCCGGTCAAAGGTGACTTTTGACTAAGTCAAAGATTAGCGACTCATCATGTAGGAATCCATGATGATCTCAGGTCGACGGGCGTTGTGACGCGGTTATACATGAGAAAAGCTTATGACTTATTCCATGATGCTTTCTCATAGTGGGTCGATATAGCACCTTGTACTCTTACAAGTGCTCGTGACTTTGACTCGTATCTCCATACTCATCAAAGTCATACTCGGTCTTATTTCATCTGCTCCCATGAGATGACCGACTGAGACATTTAGGATAATCTATAAGATATATCTAAGGATCAGTTATCACTATAAACATGCAAATGAAATGATAACTAAAGGAGAATACTTTAACATAAACATCTAAAGTATAATGACTTGCCCCTAGGACATAATTTCCAACAGAACAAACTTTAGAGAATATGAAGACTAATACTATGTGTATGAGTGATCCAAAAATTGCAAAACTAAAATAGAAGCTTTATAGCATACATTTTCATATTCTCCAAAAATTGCAGAACTGAAATGGAAGCCTTGCTCCAAAAATTGTTGACTAATAATATAAGTATTTCAAAATAGGTCTACAACTTGAGTTTTGAAAACTAAAAATTACCATATGTCTTAACAAATATTCATACTTTAAATTATATATATATATATATATATATATATATATAATGTTTATTTGATATAAGATTATATATTTAAATTAATTAAAATAATTTTCCAAGCAAAGCCAAACGAGCATGACGGGACCCTGCCCGATGCCCCACCTTGACCATTTATTAGCCCAACCCAAAACTACCCGAAATTTTTTCAAGCCACTTTTTCAAGGCTGAGCTGGACAATTTTTTTTCGGGTTTGGGCGGGTCTACTGAACAACTGGACACCATGCTCACCCTTAGTTAGTAATTACAAATGTCAAAAAATTAGTTTTCAATCAATTGCATATTGAGGATATTTTGTGAAATTCAAAAAAAAATTTCGTAAAAATTAAGGGGTTGTTTGGTATGCTAGGAGGGGAGGGGAGGGAAAATTTTCTCAAGTTCCATTTAAAAAAAATTAGGACCTTGGTCATTCTTTGAAATTTAAACAATTCGTGGCTCTTAAATGTAATTATCTCACTACAGTGGCATGTCAGTGTCATTTTTCCAATAAAGAATGGGAAAGTAATTTGAAATAGACGAAATTTCGCGGGTAGGGCGGGGGCTTGGGATGGAGGAGGTTGGGAATTGAGAAACCTCGTAAATGGGGGGTAGTAGTGGAATTTCGGTGCGTTTTGTTTAAGATTTTGTTGAGCTGGATGGATCTACCCACGTCCAATTCCAAATTTTAAATACTGTTTACATTTTTTTTTTCCTTTTTCTTTTTTTGGAAAAACTAATATGTAGGTCCTTATAATTTTGTCCCATTTTGAATAAGATCCTCAAAGTTATTTTCTTCTTTATCAAATCCTCTTGGTGTGTTTGGTTTGAGTAGAAAGAAAGGAATACTAATCTTAAAAGTTAACAATCCCTCTAGTCTTTATTATAAGGCAACAATTACAATTTCTCTTAGACCAAATGAATGACAATTAAGTCATTAAATTAATGTTCAGTTGATCAATATTTCCACTTTTACCCCTACTTTATTTGGGAAAGCAAACATGTTCATTGGATTGGAAATACAAACTTAATGGGGGAAAGAGAGAAACATGCTGATTAGATTAGGAATATGTAAACTTAATAGCTGGAGAGAGATAAATATGTTGAATGGATTGAGAATGCAATAGTCAATGAAAAAATATTGGTCCAATAAATGGGGGCATGATGGGAAAATCTAATAAATTAGTCAGTTAGAAGCAGTTGGTGCCTTATAATAAGAACAAAAAATTATTAACGGTTGGTGTCTTATAATAAGAATCAGAATGAGTATTAGCCTTTAATATTAGTCTCTCCTTCCCTCAAACCAAACACACATTTACATTGTGTTTGGTTTGAGGGGAGGGGATGTAAAAAGAGGAGGACTTTTACCAAATTGTTATTAATAAGAAGAAAAAAAATTGTTGAGAGTATAGTTACAGAATATTGAAAAAAATTTATCGATAATTTAGTCAAAATAAGGTAAAAATTATCTCCCCTCCTATCTCCTTAAACACATCCTAAGCTTCAGCTGTTACATTAGTAGATCATTCTATTTAAATAAACGTTAAATTGGGTTAAAACATAGTCTAATATCCTACTATATGGTGGACAGATTTTGCCTTTCACTAGCGTCATTGAGTCCCAGGAAGCTTCTTCCCTATCTTAAAATCCCCCAAGGTCACCTGCATGGGGCAAATCCGAGGCACAAGTCTCACCATGGCACCTCTATACTATGGCTGAGCCAAACCCCACGGAACCTGTGAGCACGGCTATGGGGGCTCCGCTGGGTCTGATGAGAATGAAGCAAGCTATCACTGTTCTTTTGTAATTCGAATCCTTCCTGTATAGAAAATTTGATGATGATAATAAAGATTGAATTATTGAAAGAATAAGAATGAGAAAATATGGGCCTAGAGTTTATAGTGATGAATGTATTATGTTTCTGTTTTTTTTTTAAAAAAAAAAACAGGGATCTATGTATTTTTATTTTGGGTATAAAGCACAAGTAGATTCAGCTACAAGTCAACTTGTACATGTTTAGATTAACAATAAAAGCTGTTTTTCCAACGTGATTCACGATATATAAGATAAGTATGTGAGATGAGTTTTGTCTCAACTTACATTAATGTACTTTTTAAACGCCAACTCAAACAAGCCCTAAATACATGGAAGTGGTATAAAGCATAGTGGAGATATTGACCAGATGTAGATTCGCCTCATACAGATCTTCATCTTTAGCTTCTAATTGAAATTCTTGTTTTTTCTTCCATGTTTTTTCTATTTCTTATGCTTTTATCCTAAGATTCTAATGCTTTCCATGGTCGTGTCTTCTTCACAATAGGGGATCACGATCATTGCCTCTCATTCTCACAATCACCGATGGTGACGTTTTCTTCGATTTATGTAGGTGATCTGGTGGGTTGAAGGTTTTTTGGAAGTCAATGGCGGTGGTGAAAGAGAATGGGTTGCCACGTTTGATCCTTTTGTCAACCATATCGGGATATGAGACGGTTTTTAACCCCAATTTAAAGTTTTTTTTTTTCTTCTTTTAAACAGAAGGATCGAAGAATGTAATGGCTGAAACCTTAAGGTCATGTTTGTTATGCGGAAGATTCGGAAAGATTCACTACCTTCCTTGTGCGAGAACCGTTTGGAGGCTCCATCTTCCAAGAACGTATCTTCTGATGGCAATTCATCTTTCATTCATCCATGGAAGACTGATTCCCTCCATTTTTGGTGGGAACTGTTCTTCTCATGGGAAGAAATTTCTAAACAATTCTATTCGTCTTCTTCAATCGATCTATGTCTTCCTTTGTCATTGCAACATTCGCCGCCTTCTCCTTCGCAAATCTCGTCGTCACTTCTTTTCCAAATCGCTGTCTTGCAATAATCCTGCTGTCCCTTTCAAACCCATAATCGAAAGCTATCATCAGCATCACGCACCGTCACCACCAGACTGCCATCTGTTTTGAACCCACGACCGTTGTGTTGTATTGGTTTGTCTGTGTCGGGTCGTGGATGTGAGGGATGAAGAAGGATGGAGGGGTTTTTTTAAGGGGTATTGTGGACATTGCAAATATTATATTATATTTTTTTAAAATTATCATCTTTCATCCTCATTTCATGTCTACCAAATATAACATTCATTTTAAGTTCCCTTCCAATTTTTTCTTCTTTTTCATTCAGTTCCCTTCCTTTTCTTTCCCTCTTTAAACTTTTAGTGTACCAAACATGTCCTAAGGATTTGATAAAGAAGAAAATAACTTTGAGGACTTGATTTAAAATGGGACAAAACTAAAAAACTTGCATATTAGTTTTCCCTTCTTTTTTTAATGCAATACAAACAATTTCTTAAAGGAAAAAAAAAAAATTCCAGATTTGTGGACCCACCATTGCCACCTTGATTCCGGCATGGGAACGGCCGAATACTTACTTATATTGTGGATAATCAACATTTAATTATATGATATTCATTTATATTATGTATTTTAAATTTTACATATATGAATGAATTAGAATATTTCTCCGTGTGACCACCAAATTTAAATATTTAATATTTTGATTTACTTTGGCAAAAACTACTGGATTTCTGTTCGTTATTTAAATAGTTCGATTCATTATTTGAAAATTTTACCATCTTATTCTTCATTTCTTTATCTACCAACTTTCTTCTATTCCCCTTAAATCAACCTATTTATAATTGGGAGTTTGGGACAAATCAATGAAACAAATTTTACTCCACGTCCAAGCCGTTAGTTAAAGTAAATGTGATGTTGACCAAAAAAAAAAAGTTAAAGTAAATATGATGATATATTGGTAGTATAAAAAGGAACCAGTATTATGCAAATTTGTAGTTCTTTTTTTGACGCCATATATTTTTTCTTCTACTATTGGACTTTTTATTTTTTTGGCCACTAGCCTAATCAAAACTAAACATATACCAACATCTATCGTTGTGTCGATGAAATATTTTTGAGAAAATTCATATAGGGGCCCAATTAAGGCCTAAAGTTTTAAAAAATGCCCAACAACTTTCACATACCAAAAAAGGCCCTAGGGCATTTTCTGATATATAAACGTTAACAACTACATTAACAACAAAATCAATACCCATTAACAACTAAATCAGTTGCATTAACAATATTATTTTAACAACTAAATCAGTCACATTAACAACAATATCAGCCTTGATTAACAACTAAGTGCCCGTTTGGATTGACTTAAAAAAATTGTTTTTTTTTTAGCCCCATGTTGTGCTTTTTTAAGCTCAAAATTTGAGCTTTTGAAAAAGCGAGATTTAACTTTTTTTGTGACTTTTACTTTTTAAAAAATATCATCTAAACACATAAATTAATTTTTTGAATTAAAAAAGTGCTTTTTTATGAAAAAGCCCATCCAAAAGGGCCCTAAATCAGTCAGATTAATAACTAACGTTTTAATGAAAAATCTCAGAAAAGGCCCTAGGGCCCTTTTTGGTATGTGAAAGTTGTTGGGGCTTTTTTTTGAAATCATGGGCCTTAATTGGGCCCCTGTATGGATTTTCTCAATACTTTTCAATACTTCTGATTTTATAAAAGAGTAAAGGAGCAATTTGGCCAACAAACTTTTACCTCAGAAATGTCTAGCACAAATAACTTTTAAGTGGACCAAAAATACCAAAAAAAATTTAAAAATGTGCAGTCAGTAAAAAAAACTTTTACTCTAAGAGTGTCTAACACAAAAAAGTTTTACTTCATGAACGCCCAACATAAAAAAGTTTTACTCATTTTTTGTACTGACTGCACTTTTTTAAATTTTTTTTGGTATTTTTGGTTAACTTAAAAGTTATTTGTGTTGGACGTTCGTGAAGTAATAGTTCGTTGGCCAAATTACTCTTTAACTCTTTCCAAAAATTAAGGAATACAATCCGTATACACACCCGATGCTTCAATTCACAAATAAGCACAGTAAATCTGATAACATCTTAGCCCTGTTACTCCTCACATCACATTGACTCAAGTAAATGTATATAGACCCAAGTCAGATTTTGATATCCAAATGCATTATTAGCATTAGCCTGAATTTGGGTACCGAGATATTGAAAATGTCCACTTTGGGAACTCATTACCCTCACATTTTTAAAACACACGTGAGAGAGAGAGGTATCTAAAACCTTAAAAGGCGTCACTTGTTAGCTAATGTGGACTTCACGATACTCTGACACATTAAGAACTTCAAGAAACTATACCCAAGAAAATATGTCAGGGTATGATCAACAATCTTTTAGAGAATCTTTCCCATACGTCAAAACCAACCCTCTTCAAAAGAGGATAAAGCCAATTCTCCTATTGACCAGACTATCAAATAGCCTGATGGAATAATCATTATGGGGATGAATCCCTTGAATAATCCAGAAAACTAAGATTTTCATGCCCAACATTCAGAATGTACTTATGATCGCTTGTCTCCCTCCCATCTTTGAGGTTTTCTCATTCAGCCTCTATGAATAAACCAATGTCGATATTGATAAATCGATTGTGATATGTAACTGTTAGAATTAAGGATAAAATCCCATGGGTTATGAATAAGAAGAAGGATGGAAAAGAAGAGGAAAAAGGAAGAAGGAATGTGTGTGTGGATAGAAGTCTCACATTGATTAGTTAGAGAGAAGTTTGAGGGTATATAAGCCTCAACCTTGCTCCTACTAATTGGGCCCTTGGGCCAACCCACTTTTGTGGAGGGGTGAGGACTTAGGTGACCCTTGGTCCACCACACACACGCTGTCCAGTTCGGTTAGCAGGGGTGTGAAATAAAAAATAATTTTTTATTAAATTATTTTTTGAATTTCTAATTTGACCCCGAACTTTCAATAATTATGTTTTTGCCCTTACGAGAATTTCCAACCAGCGGCTGCGTATTTCGATTCGTTCAGATCGTTCGCTCCATTCTGGTGCGTCTATTCGTGCGGCGCACCAGTTCGCTGCAACAGACGCGGTCGCTCGTTCGTTCGTTCAGTGCGTCTGCTTGCACAACGCACCAGGGCCACCGCAATGACGAGTCCATCCGATCAAGTTTTTCGAGTCTATAAATAGGGCGCCTAGTCACGTAATATGATCTAGTTTTTCGAAATACACTCATAATGCATATACATTTTGTGCTTTCCGAAAGCGGACTCGTTATTTCGCTTGGTCTTGATTGTGAGCCCTCATTCTCAAGACGTATAATCCGCTCTATCCCGGGAGACAATTGAGATTTGGTGTATGCTTTCTGTATGTACTGCTTCTATAATACAGATTCTTATTGTGCTATTTAAATAGTATCTGCTTGCTGTATATTCGATTTCTACCTATTCAGTATATTTTAAACAACAGTAACACAATGTTTCTTATAGCATAATAGTCTATGAAGAGCCTCAACATCTAAATTCTTCAAGTAACTTGAGATTAAGCGAGCAATTCTTGGCTCATCCTCACCTTGTTTGAGCGGAATTGTTCCATGAGCTCTCCATCAAGTTGTGAGTCATCATCTCTCTTATCAGTGAGAATGATATGGATTGAATGGCAGGTAAGTTCTAAGGAATCAAACCCTTTTATTTCATGAGATTGTCCAACCTGTTAATTGTTGAACCCGTGTACTAAATGAAACTTTCTTAGAGTCCACATATGTCAACAAACTTGCCAGCTTTGCTAAAATTGATACTCTCTCCGGTCCTAATTATAAGACATAGTTGATTTTTTTGGAAAGATTAAGGGAACTAATTAAATTAATTTAGAGTATTTTTATTTTTATTTTTTTCTTCAAACTAATTAATTTGACTAATAAGCTAATATATAATCTAATAATAGACAACATATGATATGATTAAGTGACTTATTTAGCTTCTTTAATCTCTTCAAAAAAATTAACTACAGTATGTTTTATAATTAGGACTGGAGGTAGGACTATATAGTTCATTAGATCCGGGCAAACTTCTATCCGAGAGGGTCAGACATATTGTAATCAACTTGCACCAATGGAAACAAGTCAAACATCCCCACAACAATTCCAATTCTTTTCACAAAACTACCAATGAACTGCCCATTCCCTAACATATAGTCAATCAATATTCACATACAGACAGGGTGACAACTCAGTTCATAACTTTTATATAAAGTTAAAGGACACACAAAAGAGGACCACAAATCAATCACTGACGCCAAATGATGGAAACTACCTCATCCAATGAAAAGAAATCACATCATTGTCGTTGAGACGAATCAAAAGATTTAAGAATGAATAGTAGAAATGTACTAAAAAAAAACCCCACAGAGCATGACGAAGGAAGAGAACTGGGAAGAATTGTCATCATGATGGAATGGAAGTGCCAAAATTCCAATATAGTAGTGTATAGATAAAACGGGAAATTTATCAAAATAATAATTTTAATTTTTTTTTTATCAATCTGGAGCACTTTTAGAACTATTTATCAAAGTAATGCTGACGCCACTAATAGCGTTGTACCTTCTGATGCCACCACTCAGTGGTGTTAGACTGACAGACGCTACTAATGACGTTGTACTCTTTGATGCCACTGCGTCAAAGAGGTAATTTACAATTTATATATTAAGTTATTATAAACCACAGGCGTCAATTAATTACCTCTTTGACGCAGTGACGTCAAAGAGTACGACGCCACTAGTGGCGTTGTACCTTCTGACGCCACTTAGTGGTGGCGTTAGAAAGTATGACACTATTAGTGGCGTCAGCATTACTTTGGTAAATAGTTCTAAAAGTGCTCCAGATTGGTAAAAAAAAATTTAAAATTATTATTTTAGTAAATTTCCCTAGAAAACACACCATCATACCATACGTGAAAAAAAAAAGTTAATACAAGTTATTTTGACTAATTCATCATGGTTCATAAATTATACTCAACTCATTAAATGCGTCTTGAATTGAATTTTTTTTTCAACTTTACATATATTAAATAAGGTCTTGAAATATGGAGAAAAATTCAAAAAGACATATTTAAGTATTAACTACATGGGCACAATTAATAAATAAGTATTAATAACTCTTTAAGTGGCTTATATTATAAAATGTGGACCAAATAATTTTTTACAAGTGACTTATATAGGTGAAACTAGAAGTACATAAAATGATGAGACGGTAGACATGTAGGACCTGTTTGAATTAACGTCAAAAAAATACATTTGTGTAAGATGCATGAGATAAAACTCTTCTTATATACTTATCTCGTATACTGTATATCATATTGAAAAAGCAGCTTTTACCGTTAATATAAACATGCACGTAATCTTTGATCCTGAAGCACCTTGTTGCATTAAGTGACAGAAGATGATACTTTCAGTGTACACGTGTAACCTTTTGGAATGTCCCTCCTCGAGTATGGAAAACTTACATTATGTCTCACAAAACAAAATGTTGCGCTTGCCACTTTACCACATACCCCACCATGTCTGCCCGCTCTCTATTTTAAAATTTAAATTCATGCTTTTTCCCCAACATAAAGATTGGCAGAAGAAGAAGAAGAGGAGTTTAATTATTTACAGTCTGGTAAATATACTATAAAGAAATGCTCATGTCATGAGTGCAGTGAAGCCTCCAGCTAATTATTATTATTTTTTTTTGGTGTGGTTTGTTGCTATAACTTTTGTGTTAAAAAAGGTAATGCAATATGATAAAATTGGACTCCTACCCTGTGTTTTAAAATTAAACTTTGGGTTTGTTTGGATCTAATATAATTAATTTATAATATTTATGAAATAACCAAATTTTGGATTCATAATTGAACTTAACATGTTTAGAGTTGTTTAAAAGACATTAAAAAAAAATCATGATTTTAATTGAAGGGGCAAACCCTAATGGCCTAAGCCTATAAATAGGATCGGATTCGCGACCACCCATTTAGAGAGGAACTTTCATGCTACTAAGTTACAAGGCCTTTGCCACCATTTTGACCTTCAAAATTAATTTTTTATGGTGCATAAAGTTTACACGAAGTCACCATCCGTGGGCACCAGGAGATGACAAAATATACTGGAAATCATCCACTGATGATTGTTTCTCTGTCAAATCAGCATATCATTTTCTTTTTCCAGGTTCTCGTCAGGTTGCTGATAACATATTGAAGATTCTATGGAGATGGTCTATTCTAGAGAAGATTAAAGCCTTCGTGTGGTTAGCTACTCATGGAAGAACTCATACATCAAACTGAGGATGTAGAGAGGATTGGAGATGTCTGCTACTTGTCCTTTTAGATGCAAGATGAATGAAGACTTGATGCATATGTTGTGGGACTGCACTATTGTCAGGGAGTGCTGGAAATCAATGGTTAAACAGGAAAAATGGAATACATTCTCTTCTTTATAAGGGTGGATTGAATCAAATGGAATCTGACTCATGAGATTGACAAAGAATATACGAAGAAGGTTCCCATAACCAACCTTGTTTGGGTATCTTTTGTTGGGATGCACGGGTATTACGCTGTAAAAAGTTGTTTGATTGTGAGGTGACTGAAGTGGGATTGAATGCACAATATAGTTTTTTTAGAGCATGTTCGAACAACGATATTCTTAGAACATATGATATGGAGAAGAGAAGTAATAGTTCTCATACATATCAAGATCATCATAAACAGGACTTCATCAAAGTAACAATCGATAACTCAGTCTTAGAGGATGGAAGGAGTGGGTGTTAGGGCTATGCAATCGGTTTTCGGTAAAAACCGAAAAAATCGAATTATGTGTATTTTAAAAACCGAACCGAAAACCGAAAAAACGAACCGAAAAACCGAAATATTTCGGTTCGGTTTTCGGTTGATTCGGTCTAACCGAATTTTACATAAAGTTATGAAATTTTACATGAATAAAGTAGACATATAGGGCTTTCTAAATATATAAATTATGTAGCATTTTGAGTTCTACACAAGTAGTAACATATTTTTGAAGTTAAGCCTTATTTATGGAGTTATAAATCAGGCGGCGTTGAGAAAATATTAAACTGGGAATGATCGTGACTTTCTTGCTTCGGGAATATTTTTCATTGAAAATAGACATGTCAAGGGTCATGAGGAATTTTGAAGCACTCGAAAAAGATTTTTGTAGAATTAATTATGATTTTTAACAAAAAGTTAAAAATTTTTTAACCGTTTTTTTTTTTGAAAAAACCGAACCGAAAACCGAAATAAGCTACTTTAAAAAACCGAACCGAAAAACCGTACACCGAATTATTCGGTTCGGTTTTCGGTTTTGGTTTTGATTTGCTCACCCCTAGTGGGTGTGGAGGTTACCTTCAAGATCAAAATGATAGATGGCCTGTAGGCTTCAGCTACAAACTAGTTAACGTTTCACCAGTTTTTGCAAAAATAATTGGTTGCATTTAGGGCCTATAATTGTATTGGTCCAAATGGTATAGGAAGATTAATTTAGCTACTAATTATATAGAGGTCATGAATTATATGTTGAGAGTATATGATCAGCATCATCCTTTCAAGGACACTGTGAATGATGTTAAGATGC
This sequence comes from Acacia pycnantha, assembly GCA_025563575.1. Taxonomy (NCBI): domain Eukaryota; kingdom Viridiplantae; phylum Streptophyta; class Magnoliopsida; order Fabales; family Fabaceae; genus Acacia; species Acacia pycnantha. The sequence continues at coordinate 364,871 of JAMWYP010000219.1, forward strand.
TTCTTTATAGAGATTTGCAAGTTGTAGTCACTCACAGATATATAGAGACCATAACTATTGCGATCATTTAGCCAGATATTCTCATAGCATAGATGAGAATTGTTGTCTATTTGATCAACCTCCTCCTCTTATTCAAGAGGCAGGCGTTGATATAGAGTATGAATCTTTACTGAAGATGTTGTAATATCTTTGTTGACAATTTGATCCCCGTATTTTTTTTTTTAAAAAAAAGCAAGTTTATAACAAATCCTTTTCCAAGCTTTATTAGGTGTCTGACGACTTAGGTCAATCATTTTTATTCCCCTTGCGGTCTTGCTGCCACGGAAAGGATCATAAAAAACGGTAGATGCATATATTTTGACTAAACTAGCAAGAGTTTGTGTTCAAGTTAGGTTATGGTTATCTACCTCCCTCTCACCCCACTCACTCTCCCTGGCCCTGCTATATGTTTTTCATATATACTTACTAAATATTTAGTAACAAACATACAAAAACCTGTGTACCCTAATTAAGTTTATTGTGTTTAGCTTTGTTATATTATTCTGCCTTGCCATTTTCTCCGAGGAAGTCATAAAAAGGGGCTTATCTGGGTGGGTAGTTGAACACTTACAACCACCACGGCTGCTATTATTCTGCCTTCCCCTTTTTTTCCGGGAACCGAATCGAGCCTTCACTGCAAAACACGTGGTTTCAATTATTCATTCTGAGTCTGCAAAAGCAATCGATAATCCATTTTTTAAAACATCTTAAGTTATTAACTCAACAGAAAAATAACCATACGATATCTTCCTTGAAAAATGACCTTACAGCGTAAGAGATAAGACCCTCTTCTGATCGGCAATCGAAGCAAATCAGCTTCACTACTGCACAGTTTTTCTTTTGGGGCGTACTATGACTGGATAAGTTAAAGAGAAAATAATATAAGCGTTTCAATTAAAAAAAAATATTAGAAAAGTCTAAAATTTATTAACGGTCATTCTTGCACTTGTCACTAGCTGTTTCACTTGTTGTTTATAAGGTACGAGACTTTTCTGATATTATTTCTTTAATTAGGATTTAGGATCTTGATGTCATTTTGCCTAAGTTAAACCACTGATGCAAAAGTGAATCTTATAATTTGCGGGGTTAAAAACTTATAACATAGAGACCAATTTGCAGAAATCCTTCTCAAATACCGAACTATAGTTCACTGTTGTGATTCTAACATGCATGTAGATGCCAATACAAAAAAGGAAAAAGATTATTACATAGTTCTGGTCTGTTCAGCATGACATAATAATGCTCACCCAGAAGATTAATTGCATGACGCAGACAAAAGTCACAAAACTAAACTGCATCAAAATCACCGACAGAGGGATTCTAGTTTCTAACTCGATCAAGCGTCAAGACCCTAGATAAGATATTAAGATGAAACAAAGAACAGAACAGAGTTATAATGCCAAAGAGTTGAAGTTGCCCTGTGAAGAAAAAGAAATCATCATGAATTAATGACCCCATTTTCTCCAAATGACTGATCTGATCGATCTCCTTCCGCCACCTCCCATATATATCTCCCACCACCATCCCCCACCAACCAGAAAGGCAAATTAAAGTTCAGCATTCGCCATCAGATTCTTCAATATTTAGAACATGGCCTGATAATTAAATTGTACCTAAGTTTTGCCGAATTGAAATTCCGGTGGTGGGGGATGAAGTCGCCGCCGCCAGTGTGCTAACACCTAGAGGAAAAACTTAAAACTACTCATGGGGTGAGAATTTGGTAGAAGGAGATGTGAAAATCATAAAGCATGAGAGGGGTTTAAAAAGAAGAGGGAGCTTCAGTATCCAATGGGCGTTTCCTTCTCTCAAAGGGTTTGTAAAACTCGCATCTTCCAAGGTATATGCGGCGACCACCTTTGTTGCTCCACACACCATTCAGTAATCAGTACTTGCTTCTTCTTTCCTTTTCCCTAACCTTTTGCCTCCCACTCCCACCTTATAAATAATCCTTCTCTCTAATTTAGCAACCCCACGCGCCAATGCCTTCAAATTGAACGTGGCAGCACCATGTTTTAACTCTCTGAATCAGTCATAGACCCTAGTGCGGTATCTGAAGCGCGTTAGGTATACTCTCTGGAGGTTGCAGGTTTGGGGTACAAAGACTTTGTTTCTTTTGCCATCATTCTAAACTAAAGTAATGTATTTTTCACTGTTCAAAATATAATATATTAATTAAGGCTAAATCTTAAAAAGGGGGCTTTCAGCAGAAGTTTCGTCCCACGTTGTGATTAAGAATAGCGTCCGGAGGCTTGGCTTGGCTGGCATGTGTAAGTCACCATCCATGTAAGGAAAAAGGAATGAGGTGGGTGGGTGCTCTTTTAGGTCAGGAATCAGGCACTTTGTGAGTACCAAGAACCTTAGAAAGGTATATACTTTGTTCTCATCATCATATTGGCTCAGAATTTTTGTTCATGACCTGCACATTCTCACCAAGTTTTGTCTAATCCGAACCCTGAAATATATACATATTGGCTTAGCCAACTGTTGGGATTTCAACATGGATCTACGTACGTCATCCTCATATACCACTCTGATCCTATTTATAAGTCCAGTTTGACCAAATCTCACATACCAAGGAAAGTTAGATATCTCAATGATTATAGAGCAAATTTCCCTTTACCCTCATTTAGATCAGCTGGTAGGAGATTGTTCTAATTTAATTAAGGGTCTCCGAGTTTAAGAATTGAGAATGCAATAGTGTTATGCAGTAGGGGCACCGTCTAGAAAAATAGTCTTGCCATGCCTCGAATCCGGATTAGTCTAGGCCCGTCAAATTCCCTGTGACAAGGGTCTGGCCTAGGACAACGGGTGCATACACAAAAAGAGGAGGTGATTGGTTCATGTGAAAATCTCATTGACGAGCCATCTCTAAGTACTTCTGTAACTATTCTTTAAGCCCAAAGGTATACCTTAACCCTAATGATCCTGGATCCAACTCACGCAAAATTTTATATATGAAAAAAAAAGAGGTGCATCCACACATCTATAGTGCAGTTAAACATCCATAGTCCAGTTAAACCAAAATAAATTTCTGTTGCAACTAAATTTTTTTGCCACAGTAACTTGAACTTGATAGGTAGGAGGCAGATAGGGTTATAGATTCAGACACTTGCACCAAAAAGGAAAATCTAAATTTTGGACATTTTGTGCTCTCAATGACACTAAGGTTCTGTTTGGTTCGACGGAGGGGAGGGGAAGGGGGGGGGGATTTTAATGGAGGGGAGGGGATAGGAGGGGTTCTAATATTACCTTGTTTGGATTGATTAGAAGGAAGCGGAGGGGAGGGAAATTTTTTCCACATTGACAACTTTACCCTTATGTTATAAGAGGGATTTTAATGTTACATTTTCAGTCTCAATACCAACTATTAAAGTATTTAGGTTTTGATTCCCAAAAATTTTCCAATTATTTGAAGAGATGCACAAGATTATAAGAGTACCAATTTTTCTAATTCATTCATACTTTCCAACACAAATAATAAAGAAAAATGCTTTGTATTTGAAAACGTCCCCCATCCATACAGAGGACATGGTTAACAACTAGCTTGTAATAACATGCAAGGCGCAATGACTATGAAAGGGCAGCAGCCAAATTCTGTAACATGATAAATGATGAAAGACCCTTCATTTTGAATTGGGAAGATTTCAAAATATAACAAAGTCTTATTTGGATGTTAAATTAATCAGAATCATATCGTTGCAACATCCGGAATTTTTCCTGCCTATGTCCTCATCTCTCACTATGACTACACAAAAGCCTTAACAGACCAAATGGGGCCTCGCAACACTCACTGTTCAAGATCCGACTCAAAAGGGATACCTCAATAGTCCCTGCCACCCATGCCTTTGCATAATACGAGGCATTGGTTTTAATGAACCAGTTTTGCAAACCCCCCCCCCCCCCCCAACCAAATTATACCAAACCATTTGTTGTGGAATGATATCCACGGGTGTAGGGGCTGTCTTATGTCTTACAACAAAAAGGCATCTAACAGTTTCTCTACCCTCTATCTATCTCAGCTCTCCCACATCTCTATCTATTCTTTCCTTTTCTTCTATCAATCTAGGATACTGTATAGTTCATTCATGAGACTAAGACTGTATGGTTTGTCTAGATGGTTCATCCAATATTATCGTTCTGAAATAAACTAACAACTAAGAAGTTTCAAGAGGAAAACTCCTTAGGATATGTAGCCTTATCTCTCCCAACTAGAATGAAAATAAAGCATAATCTTTTTACAGAGGCATATTTCTCTGCGTGCAAGACATGGGCTCAATTATCCCCCGGGTCTCCGCAGGTTTTGCTAGTTGCCATACAAGATTTAGGATATGACTGCAGCAACAAATCTTTTCTTACTATACAAAGCAGACACCGAACCAAACCTTTACCAGAAGATAAGGACTTGAATCTCACACTTTTATCAGTGGGAAGAAGAAAAGTCAATATGTCAATTAGTAACAAAGCAATTCCAGAGAAATCTGCGGCTAGTAATTTTGAATGAGATGCATATAATTTATTTCCTCTCATTCTAGTTGAAATCTTGAAATCATACTCGAAACTGAACAATTAAATATTACGGAACGCTCACAGCCGAGAAAGACAGATGCACATAAATTCTTTTGCTAAATCACTCGAACATCAAAATTTAGAAAACTGAAAAAGACAAGCTACATAATAGGAATGAATAGGGTTCCCTTTGCATCGACTTAAAAAAGGGGCATAAGGTATTTTAGGAATAATAGAAAAATTCTAGAGGTATTTTAGTCCACTGACACACCTATTCTAATAATCCCTCCAAATCCGTCCGATTTGGGGGGTGACGTTTTTGAGGGGAAAGTTTTAAAAAAATTCTCCTCCCCTCCTAAAAAATATTATATGCCAAACGAGGGAAGGGGGCTAAAATCCCTCCATCCTCCCCCCCTCCCTTCCGGTTCCCTCAAACCAAATAGACCCTAAAATGGTGGAATTTCAGGGAAAGGTGGGCAACAATATGTGTTTTTAAAATGAAAATTACACACGAAATAGTAAAAACTCATCTCCCTTGTTAAATTCAATCAATGCACATACCCTGAACAAAATTGAACTAGGAAAGCTAGAGATAATATAATATGTCAAGGCATCCAATGGTTATAAACTTATAATAATACTTTATGGTAACCTGTGAAGCAAAGAAAGGCATAAACTTATGGTGGTGATTTTGGAATGCCTTGCAGCCAAAGGTAGAATCCATGCTTAACCCCGAGAAGGAATCAAAAAGATCCTTCCACCACTTCCTCATGGTGGTAGCATATTCCATTTTCCATTCTGTCCCTAATTCATGCACTTCAATATGTTAAATTAATCTAAAGCTGCGCCGTTATTACCTTATTTATTAGTTCATCACACCAATCTTGGGCGCAAGATGTTTGCCTAAAAATTGCTCTGTTTTGTTTCATCCAACCTTACCATTTGAATGCATGATATTGCTTTATTCCTAACACAGCTATGCTGTTTGTGATACGATAATATAAGTTATACGTGAATCTAAAGAAAAGAACAATTCTGGACCTGACTAATCCCTTAGATTTCTTGAGTTTCAAACACGAAATTCTAAAAGAGAAAAGTGTTGAATAAATTTTTTAAAGAGATTGCAAAGAGACAACCAAGAGATATCTTACATCGGTTTCCTCACCATATATGCACATCATTTTGCTTCTTCAACATATCATTCCTTGCTTTGCTTTCTTGCATCATTACAGTATACAAAGAACCAACCTTTAGAAATGGCCACTCCCAATCCCAACCCCAATCCACCCTCACGAAGACGCTCAAGCCTCCTTCGTTGCATTGCCATTGGAATTTTGGCCTTGGCAATCCTATTGGGCATTGCTGTGCTCATAACTTGGCTAGTTCTCAGACCCAGAGGCTTGGTTTACACAGTAGAAAATGCTTCAATCCACAATTTTAACCTAACCGACGCAAATCACCTCTACGCCAATTTCGATCTTACCATAAGATCTTACAACCCAAATTCTAGGGTTGCGTTTTACTATGATTCCGTGGAGATTTCAGTCAGGTACAAGGACCAGACGCTAGCGACAAATGGGGTTCAACCATTTTTTCAAGCACACAGAAATGTGACTCGTTTACAGGAGAGGCTCACTTCTCAGACGGTGGCCTTATATGGGTCCATGCCTAAGGATCTCAGGCAGGAGAAACGATCTGGAGATATTGAATTGGATGTGTTGATGAAGGCAAGAATACGGTTCAAGGTAGGGCTGTGGAAATCAGAGGATCGAACCATGAGAATCTTTTGTTCCCCTGTTTTGGTACACTTCTCTCAGTCCAAGGGCTTTGAGAGGGCCTACTGTGACGTTGAACTTTAAAATCAACCCACAAATTTGGGCTTCGTCGTGCCATGATCAGGGAAATATTGGTTTTGCTGATATTTTTTACATTTAATGGTGGTGATTGAATTTATACCCGAATCTAATCTCAATTATTATGTGGATAAATACTAGATGGCCTGACAGAGTTCTCATGGTTTAGGTGCTCTTGTTCTTTTCTTTTTGTAAGTGTTTGTGCTTTTGTTTTGTATTTGGAGATTGATGCTATGTATTCTTTAAAATATCATTATTGATTTTTTTTTCCTCTTTTCTTTCTGTAAGTTTTTGTTTCTGGTTTGTTCTCTTTGGGTCTTTACTCTTGGGTATATGGGTATCAAATATTTGTGTTCACACGACAAAGATACTATATGGATATCTGTTTTAATATGATGATTATAATCATTATGGTGACCTCAATGAGAACAAATCAACCAACCTTCTACATTATTGGGCTCTCTTTTTTGGGTGAAACCCACTGTTGGGCTTTTATTCACACAACATTGTATCTCTTTGTTTTTTTTTTTTTGGATATTGAAAAGACTGTTTGTTAAGGTCGATGCATGATTCATAGGCCTAATATAACTCTTTAGTATAGCAAAACAATTTTTTTTTTTAAAAACAAGGTTGGGTTTAGCGGATGAGACTGGTTTCTTACGATGTGGTGAATTAAGGTTTGAGTCCTCGCTGAACGAGGTGCTTACATTCAATTCTTGACAGTGTCTCGAATAAGAATGTCTCTAATAGGAGAATACCTATGCTTAGAAAAAAAATTAAAGAGAAAAGAAAAGAAAGAACAAACTCCATCTCAGAAAAAATTATGCTTGTCTCCTTAAACTAGAGCCATGCAAAAAATTACTACATTCACCGTTTAATTAAAAACAGGGCGGAGCCAGAAAGGAAATTAGGGGCGAAAATTACGTAACAAAACCCAAAGAGAGTCGGTATTTGAAATTTGGGAGCGAAAATTATAGAAATAGACCCAAAATTCTCAAAAATTATGCTTCAGCCTCATAAAGATTTTAATTTTTTCATTTTAGTCCCTCTATGAAATTTTTAATAGGGACTAAAGTGAAAATATTAAATTTTAGGAGGCTTAAGTATAATTTCCAAGAAATTTGGGTTCATTTCTGTAATTTTAGGGGCCACCTCTAGCCCCCTTCTAAATCCGCCCTAATTAAAAAGTAAACCCTAACCAACAATTTGTTAGTTGAGGTGGTCAGTGGCATTTCTCTTAAAGAGGAGAACACAAGTTCAAACCCTTAAAAACATACTTGAAGGGAAAAGCTAGAATCCATATTATGCTCTCAACCTTAAAAGGGAACCTTAACCAAATAAAAAAAATAGTAAGTCTTAGTTAAAATCAATCATATATAAAAGATACTATAGTTTTGATTTTGTTATCAATTCTCAAGTACTGATAAAAGTGGATCTTTCCAATAAATTTGTATTTTCAATTGATTAAGATAAAATTTTCAATTGACGACCACTTTAACTCCTGTTTTTTTTTTGGGGGGGACCCCACAGGCCCCCCCTCACACACACATATTGATTTGCTGGTGTACTACGTTTACGGTGTCAGAGGTTGGTGGTGCATTTCAATTTTCCACCAACCACTGATTCAAGTAAATGCTGAGGAGGAAACAACATCTCCAAGTAAAGCAAAGCAAAACATTCTTAAGGGGAAATTACTCTCTCGCATTAGTCGCATCTTCCAGCAAAGTAAACATTGTAACGTGTACTTAGTACCTCTTACTTCTGTTCTTTTGGCGTTTTCTCTGACGACAACTACTGCATAGAAATAACACCGTGCGATGAGTTTCCTAAAGAGGGTATGGTGAGGCAAGCTAAGAGATGTTAAATCAAGGCAAAACTTAAAAACTACAACACGACAAATTTTTTTTTTTCCTGTAGAAATTTTAGGAAAGGGGTTGGGCTCACCCATGATCCAAGGGCAGGGCAAAATCTTCCTTTCTCCTAGGTGATACCAATGTTGGGCAGAGCGAGCCGTTTATTACCCTCAGGCGTTTACTTAGGCACCAAGCCGTCTATTACCCTCAGGCGTTTACCTAGGCACCCAGGAGCTAGGACGCCTCCCCTAGCGCCTTGACCAACTCCAGGATCGAACCCCCTCCCTTTGGTGAGAGTGTCTGACCCCTTTACCAGTTGAACCCAAGGACGAGACTTGGTGGTTAATTGGGTTCTTTTGCTGGGCTTAATTAGGTGTATTTGAGGTGTAAAGCATGGATAGATGGAGACATGGAGTGAAAAATTATGTGAGAATTTGGCATGTACTTGATGGCTTTTCAGGAAACAAGGAAAAAAAAAAAAGGCACTTAGATTAGATGGATCATGATATTATCCCATAAATTTGACCCAAGCGGATTGGAGTGTTGCAGAAGGAGACATTGATGCAAGGGGAGCAGTTAATGGACAGGATATGCACGATATGATACATACGAAATGACACACACTCAAAACCTCATTACACGTTTAAACACTGTGCCTTTGATTTCTTCCTCAATGTTGTCGATCGTTTGTTTGCATACTTGTGTTGTTTATATCTCTATGTCCATGTTCCCCTTCCAGCTTTTTGATCTGTCTTGAGATTTTATGGGTGTGAAAAACTATTGCATGCCAACCTTTATTTACACTCTTCTAGGTGTTTCTTTATTTTTCAAGACACGTACATACATGATCACGTATCTACCCATAATATTTTAAGATTTTATAGATATAAATTTATGATTTTGGAATTGAACTAAGATATATATTTGGGTTAAGATCTTATTTTGATTCGGAATTATTCAAAAAAAAGGGGGGGGGATCAATTTCATCTTGTAAGAAAAGGAGTGATGTCACCTCTAATGATTAGAAACATTAACAAGTAAATGTTAATTGTTAGCGGTTAACATTTTAGTTTTTTAACGGTTATTGCTGCGAATTTACTCAATTTTTAATGTTTCTACAGCAGATAGAATTGATAAAAAAAAAAACTTCCTAATACCTACATACCTTCAACTTGTAAACTTTTGGGGGCAAAGTTGAACGTTGACTCTATATTTATTTGTTACAATAATATTAAAATAAAAAAATTGCATATTTATTGTATTTCAATTTCAATTAAAACAACGATATAGTAATAACACAAACACATAAACAGGTTTATATGTATGCATTTTTAAATATTATAACAACCTGTAAGAGTTATTAATAATGATGAGCTTTAATTTAAGCCTTTAATTCATGATGAGGGATTAGCTAACTCTATTGTCGAGCTCACAAGGAATAAAACTAGTAAAGATTAATGGTGAACATGGCAAACAATAAAACCCTCAACTTGCTCGTTTTGAACAGATCAAAGGGAGTTTATGTCAGCAATAGTAAAGACACGCTGGTCACATAAATTAACCACCCAGATATAAAGCATCACCTACAATATTTGCATGATTGAACTTATGTGTCGGGAAAGCCATTAGCAACGTGCGTAGGGCAAACCATCAAGGTATAAAATAAGCCCTCATTTTGCTGGTGATGAAAACTAGCTTAGCCAGAAATACAAAGTACATTAAAAACAATAATTTGCTGTACCTGCATTATTATATATACTTTAGTTTGATCTGGTTAACCAAATGCATCATCACCTTACTTTGTGGGAAATCGTTTTCGGGGCGACAATGGGATGAGGATAATGGGATTGATCGATGAAGCAAGCAACGACGTTTCAGGGCAAAAACCACCCATGTGCATGAACAAGGCGATCATCACAAGACATTTATTGGTTAGGGAGAAGGAATTTAGATAAGTGTGTGAGATGTGTTTTCCATCGAATCAATCAAACAGTGTCTACGGTTATGTGTGGTGGCCTTCCCTTTATGGATATTTGTGGCCCAATGCAGCATTTCCAAAATTAGAACACCCTGGATCCGCAGAAGTATGAATAGTCATGAATATCATATGATAGAATTTATTGTGTAAATTTTTGTTTGGAATAACGATTAGAACATACAAAAATAATTTTTTAATTGTGATTTATGATGAAATTAGCATATGAAAAGAGTTTTGTCTTGATTAATGTAAATAGACACTTTTGAGGTGCCCAATCGGCATTGAAACAAGCATTATGTCTGATGTATATACAGTAATGACAACAAAGTATTATCCTACTAGATAGGGTTTGCTACATAGATCGCACATACGACACATGATATATGATACCCCTCTGATCCTAAATATATGACAAAGTTTGTAGTGTAATTGCACTACAAACTTTATCTTATATATAGGACTGGAGTTAGTATTTAAAAACAACTAACACTAAACATTTTAAAACAAGGATAATAAACAAGAATGTCCATATACAATAATAGAGATAGTGTGAGTGAAAGGACGTGTGGCCGGGGCGCAAAGTGTGGGGTGGAAAATGACGAAGAGAAAGAGACATGGGGTCCGTAGGGTTCGTGTGTGATATGATGTGATCATAAGAATCTAAATAGATTAATCCACTGAGAGAACAATGTGTATACTTGTGTTTGTCCTTCCACACTGTCTTATCACCATGATTAAACCTCCTTTTCTGGAAATAATCAATGTGCATGTGTCTGGATCAGTAACTGGGTTGGTCGTTGGAGATAGATGAGGATGATCGATGATGAAGTGGGCTTCACTTCACAACTAATCTCCCCAACTTGCTTCATCACATCAAACACTACTGCTTCTTTCTCTTTTTACTTCCCGTGAAATGTCGGCAAATGCTTCAAGTCTCAAGTTCCTGCATTCCCTTTATCTCTTTTGCTTGTTATTAAGATGCCAAACTATTAATTAATTAGATCAGGTAATTAAATCATGCCTTTGGGGTTAAAAATCTTTCCTTTCTTTTCACTTGCTTCTCTTCTTCGCATGCCACTTCTACAGCAAACTTGATTGTGCATGTGTTTCTGGAATTCCTTCAGCTCTAAGAAACGCTCGGCTTCTTTTTTACTTTTTTCAATCATTAATGTAAGATTTATTTACTTAATTAGTTAATTAATATAATATTTTTTTTTCTTCTAAAACACCTAATTATCTTCCTTAATTCTCTCAATCTTTCTCCTACTTAATTACAGTTGATTATAGGTAAATTAGAAAAATATTGATAAATATAATGTTTAGATCAAAATCAACTCTCCCATTATACATTGAGTATTGGAGGAATTTTTTTTAATTGGCCATCATTAGACGGCCATCAAACAAATTAAACATGCATATAATAGCTAGTCTTCCTAATTAACCAAATCACGTATTTTTAATCTTGCGCATGCTTGTTATATTGGCACCTAACTACTGCATTACATCTACTTCTTTTTCTCCGGTAGATTTTAATCATTATACTAAAATATAAATGATGATAGCTAGTTCACACTTTAGTGAGGAAAAGGTAATGGTATATAAAATATGATGAAAACACTTTTAAAATCACTGTTTTTTCATACAAGTCAAGGTTTCTCTTATCTAAATGATAATTCTTATATACTATACAAAATTACAAACCGGGAACAGAATTTAAAAATGCATAAAGTCGTTATAAAGTGAAAGAGGATGACATGTATTGGTGTATATATATAAAAGCAAGCTGATGATTAGACTGGACTCTGAAGCAGCTTTAGGTGGACATAGTGATGAACATCAGGTTACTGCTAAATAACAATAATTGAAAGAGCTCGATCCTTGGACTTGTTAAATTTGAGTTTTAGATTATTAAGATATCCAAATCTGTGTTGGGATTAGAGGGACTCAAATGCAACAATTAAGGACGAACATGTAAAGGGACCTGTGAGTATGGAGAACAAGAAGCCAAGGCATGCCATGTGGGGGAGTCAGCCTTTTTTGGGGGCTTCAATGATGACTATAGTACTTTAGTTTCTATGAACCCAACCTCTTCATTACTTAATTGCAACCCACTTTATCAGATTATGAATGAAATACAAGGTAGCTAGCTAGCTCCTTCATTAAGTGATCCAAGGATCATTTAAGTTCCTTTTGGCCAATTAATTAAGTAACATTGCCTTGCTTTTTAGTTGTGCTTTGATTATTTCCTAGTCTAAAGAAAGAGAATAACTTATACTATAGAGATGGATGAGATTCATAAACAATTATTCTTATACTTGAATATAACTTTTCTTCTGTAGACAAGCTTATATATATATATGTTTGTAAACACAACTAAATCATGCTTGACCCACCAAAGAGGAGACCAATGCACTATGATCAATATAATTTTTAACGTCAGTCGCTAATTTAAAATTCATTCAAGATAACATTATTATTTTTCCAAATATCATATCATTATCTTCATCACTAACTTTAATCTGTCTAAGACAATCTCAATCACGAAAATAAGTTAAGGACGTACAATAAAAGTTAATAAAAACAATTCCAACATATTAATATCATACTTCTTAATAATCTCAAATTAGAAATAAAAAGAACTTAGGGTGGTGGGAGTGTAAATATATGCCATGCTTTACATAATTTAATGCGTTTGATAAGTGATGTTTCAACTTTCAACGCTATTTTTAAATAGCAAGGTCTCGCATGATAGTAATACAAACAATATATTATATAGAATCCTTCAAAAAGCAAAGAATAATATTAATTAATAGTAAAAGAAAAAGTATGACAAAAGTTACACACTTGATCAACCTAGATCTTCATTCACCACATCAAAGAGTACGTATCCCACTATCCGGATCTAAGAGAAATCATTATTTTATTTAATTTGTTACGTTGTTCTTGAATTATTCTAAACAGATCGTTAGAAAGAAGTAAGATTATATATTGGGGTAGAACAAAAAACGCAGTTGAGGGCAAACATCTTTCTTTCTCCACTGGCTTCTTGTTTTCATTTCTTTGGATTATTAAACACAGAAAATAAAACAAATGGCGAATAATAAACCACATCCGATCGATTACGCAAACTTGACGTTGAATTTACGATTGGGGAAGATATACTTCAATAGGACGAAGACTGCCACGTGTCACGAGATCATAATGGGATTTCATCAAAATATCGAGACGTTGAAGAATGGCTCATCTGTTTATTTATATATGAAAATGCCACACAGCCCATGACGTGTCCGCATTTATTATTTGTAAATTGCCGCTTTCCTACTTTCTCTCTCTCTCTCCCCATTCCTGCCTAATTCCTTGCTCATGTTCCTTCTCTCTCTCTCACAAGTACTTCATCTTAGTTTTCGGTTCCTTTACTTCTAAACAAAAGACCACAACTTTACTGGTATGATTCACTTTCACTCAGCCTTTTTTTTTTTCGCTTAAATATCCGTATTTGAATCACACTCTTACATTCTGGGTCACTTTTTGTCTTTGGGTGTTTTAAGAGCATTGTGGTTTGTTTTTTTAATTTTCCCCCAAGAAATGGGGTTCTCTGTTTCATGTTCTGGAGATCATTTCAAGAACTCTGCCTCTCTGATTGCAGTAAGCCCTATGGCTAATTTCTGCTCAGTTTTTCTGAGCTTGTTCAATCAAAGGTTCATATTGGAATCATGAGATTCAAATGTGTTATAAAGTTTGAGGAATTTGAAGAATTGTTTCTCACTTGTTGACGAGTCTCTGTTGTGGGATAGAAACTCAAGTCGGTCATTTTCTTTTAATCAATTTCCAGGATTATTTATATAATCTGGCTGGGAAGTACGGGCTAGAAATAAAAATTGATGCAATAACTGATCCGTTCTTTCTTTTGCAGGCTAAGGTTTAGTTATAAAGCCAAATAAAATGACCTGTTTGTGAAAGGAGTGCTTTGATTTTCCAGCACCCCTGTTTCCTAATGCGAATGGGTTGTAAAGATTTGTTTTGTTGTTAGGAAAAAAAAAAACAATAAAAATCATGGCTATTGTTGATGTGCACAATGTGTCAGTGCTTGACTCTTCTTTCCTTAGGAACTCTCATTCTCAATCGTCAAGTAGGCATGGAGATGGAAGCAGGGGAAGCTCTCAGTCATCTTCTTCACTTTTGCAACTATGGCAAGAGATTGAGGATAAACAAGAGGAGCTAAACAATTCTAGCTGTGAAAACTCTTCTGATCTTGGAGATCCTGAAAGGGAAAGAGTAAGGAAAATTTTCAGAGAATGGACGAACAGTACTGGTGCTAGAGATGAAGCATCCACGATTTCCATCAGACATAACAGTCCCAGGGAAGAGTGGCTTGGCGAAACAGAGCAAGAGAGGGTGAGAATCGTAAGGGAGTGGGTACAAATGAGTAGCCAGAAACAGACTGGGGTTTCTTCTGGGGACAATAGAGAGGAGCAATCTGCAGAAATTGAACGTGTTCGTAATGGATTTGTGATGAACAAAAATGACGGCCAGAGTGAGCAAACTCGTAGGGGGATTCGGAAATTATGTGGCAGACAGGTTTTGCTTGATATGCTAAACAAGGCTGAGAGAGAAAGGCAGAGAGAAGTTCAGGAGTTGTTAGACCAGAGGGCTGTGTCTCATTTTCCCCATCGCAATCGAATTCAGGTTTGTCCTTACTGAATTTTATATCTTTAAGGAGAATATTTGCCCCTTTTCTGTATAAAGTTTGAAGCTTTGTATTAATGAGTAAAAATATAGCAAGAAATTGATGACGGGTTATTAAACGTTTTGTAGGCTTTGCTGAGAGGCAGGTTTCTGAGAAATGATAGAGTTGCTGATAAGAAAAGGACCACTTCTGTGTCGGACAGTGAATTAGGCTTATTGAGGCAAAAGCAGACTGTATCAGGTTTAAGGTAACAACTAACTAGTTATTTCTGCCATTTGGGCTTGTTTGGGTTAGAGGTCGGAGCGGTGACTTATTTTCTATCTCACTATTTTAGAAGCTCTATAGGAAAATAAGTTAAGTTATAAATATGATTTGTATTTGAATTGACGGTGGTTCAAGTGACGGGGCCCACATAAAAAAACTAAGAGCTTTTTAGAAAAAGCTGCCCTATAGAGTTTTTTCCTTAACTCACTTTTAGAAGCTTTTTTTAAAAAAGTCCAATGAACTTGAAGCTCAACCCAAACACTCTACTTCTGAATTTTTTTTTTTCTACTGCTACTTTTTTCGGGCTTTAAGCTACTTAAAAGCTCTCTTTAAACAGGCCTATTAAAGTTAAGGAGATAATTTCCTGTTATTTTAATATGAAGCTTTTTCTATATATATCTTGTGATCTTGCTTGCCCTTTTTAGAAGGCACGTGAAAAGGAAATGTGTTTGAACTCTGAAACCTTTATTTGGTGATTTTTATATGAATATTGCATAGTCTACTGCATTGAATTTCTAAAATGCTCCCCACAACTAATTTGCTATTGTTTTATTCACTGTTACTGTTATTAAGTTACGCATTTGATCTTACTAAATATGTTCTCCTGTGCTTTGCATAAAGCTTTGGATAAATTATACTGTTCAAAGCTCTCTATAGTAGTTCATGGTATTTTGGTTTTGGTCTGACAAAATGTTACTTTTTAATAATTAGCTTGTTTGTGGGAAAGTATTCTAGTAAATGTTAGGGGTTGAGGTTCTTAAATATGGTCAATCGTTCATTCCTTGCCTTTTCTTAATCAGTGATCTCAAATATACGAGACTGAAAGGAGATGCTAACTAAGTTATCTTTGGTGTTCAGTGTATCCCATTTCTGTTTTGTAAATCAGTAAATATATAAAATCGCTCCATATTGTCAGATTTAGACTTGTCATCCAGACATCCAGTGCATGATGTCTACGTATCAGAAGAAGCAATAAAAGCAAAAATTAAATAAATGAATGAGTGGTTATTTTCTAGTGTGCTTTCCTCATGACACCAACTTCTTGTGTGAACAGGGAAGGATTCTTCTCCAGAAAGAACATTTCTAGTTGCAGTTTAGAAAGCAACAATTTACCTGATACCTCATCAAACAGTGACATTGATGAAGCCAGCAGTTCACAAAGTTCCCCAAATGTACATTCCAAACCATCTGAGCCCAATTATCAAGCAGCTAATATAACTCAGATATCAGGTTATCACATTTGTCAACAGAGACCTCCCGTTGAGAAATTAGAATGGCAAGAATCCCCTGCTCCTGTCGAAGCAGAGGGACCACAGAATTTGAAAATTGAATCAAGAGATTTCCAGTCACCAACCAATGTTGGGATCGAAAGAAGAGATGATGACTCTCCACAAAGTGTTCATGTGGTGTCAACTGAAGAAGATACGTCGAAGGAACTTTCCCCATCACGTTTGCCAATTGAAGATACAGAGCATTGCTCTGTGCAGATGTTCAGTGAGGAGGACCATAACGAACAGTCTGATCATGTATTTTATTCAGAGGAAAATATCATTGATGAAGATAACTTGAATGAAAATGTTGCTCTGGAAGGAGAGCTTCCCATAGATTTTGGAAATGATGGAAGTGAAGGGCTTCCACTTGATGCTGAACAGAGAGACAACACTGAGGAAAGTATGTATATTAATCATCCAACTTCTACAGCAAACGAGAGGCCCCAACACATGTTGCAGAACGAAGATGATGAAGACCCTCATGTTCAAGAACCATATGAAATGCGGTGGCCACGAGATGATGGCGCTGAAGAACCAATTGAAAATTTTTCAGGAGGAGCTTCTGATCATGAAGTTACTGCTACAGTTGGCGGAACTCATGTACTTTATTTTTCTGATGATGACAATGCGCACAGCGGAGAACTCAATGAACTGTTAAATAGGTACGTGAATATTCCTGAACAACTTTGCGCTTCTTAATTTCCATAATCTGGGATAGAGGAAAAATTTGTAATTTATAACTAATAATGTTATTGACATGGCAGGAGACGTGTTTCGAATCTCCTTAGCAGCAGTTTTCGCGAGAATCTGAATCAGCTGGTAAGATCATACGTAGAAAGGCAGAATCATGCTCAAACGGAGTGGGAGCTGCAAGAGGAGGAAGAAGAAGGCTACCTGGAGCAGCAAGCTATGGATCAGATTGGTGGTCAAGATGTTCCTTCTGAAAGCCCCACTTATCTGCCCTCATCACCAACTCAATCTTCTCGACGATTTTGGGACCAACAAAATGACATGAATGATCAACATAATGGAATTGTGCGTTCATGTTTAAAGTTTGTTTCCATTATTCACCACTGGTGTTATGCTTTTGATATTCAATTATATCATGTACATGTTGTTTTTGCAGGAGTGGGAGATTATTAATGGTTTAAGGTTTGACATGGCTGTGCTACAACAGAGGATGAATGAAATGCAGAGAATGCTGGAAGCCTGCATGGATATGCAGCTTGAGCTGCAGCGTTCATTGAGGCAAGAAGTTTCTGCAGCACTTCTTAATTGCTCTGATAATGGGTCCACGAGTATGCAGTTTTACTCTTCTTATTTTCCCCTTCATGGTTCAAATTCTAATGGTAATGCTATTTTTTGTTCAGAATCATAATTAACAAGTTGAAGCTTTGTTAATCACAGGATTCCAAGATCATGATTCTCAAAATGATGATAACTCAAAGTGGGAGTGTGTGAGGAAAGGACTCTGTTGTATATGTTGTGAGAGACATATTGATTCTCTATTGTACAGGTAATCCACCTTTCACCAAAATTCACTATTATCAGTTTGGTACTGAGAATTATAATCACTTGAATAGTAAATTGCTCTTATAAAATTACAGATGTGGGCACATGTGTACGTGTTCAAAATGTGCAAACGAATTGTTACAGAGCAAGAGAAAGTGCCCAATGTGTCAAGCACCTGTGGTGGAAGTCATACATGCTTATTCCATACTCTAATGTCGACATAATGAGATCACACTTACAACTAATAATTTTAGGACCCTAACATGTTCTAACTTCTGGATCTTTCTTTCTTTGATTCCTGTATCTATTTATGACAAGTCCCACCATGGATTCCGTAACAACAAATGGCATATTTTTGGGCCATTGATTCTGATTGTAATAATAATCATTTCATCAGTAGCTTAATGTTCTTCGTAAAATTGCTGTATCTCTAAAGCTTGGGCAACTCCGGCTCCGTCTCTGATTACTTAATGTTCCCATCGTTCTACCTTCTCGCCACGTGTCACCATTCTCGACCGTTGATGCTACCTGTTGCCGTCTAACAATCTGATCGCCGGTCGGTTCCGCCTTAGCCGACTCTTCTGCCTGCCGTTCCACCGCAAAAAAGTTGCTGCCCCGGCAAATCGGGCATGTCACGTGCGAGGACAGCCACGTGTCGATGCACTCCCGGTGGAACACGTGCTTACAGTTCGGAACTATCTTAACGGTCTCGCCGATCTCGAATTCGCTCAGGCAAATGGCGCAGTCCTGGTGCTTTTCTTCTGAGTTGTACCGAAACGCCGGCAACGATTGGACGGTGGTGGGGTCGAGACCACCACCGCACGATGATGACGGAGAATGATAATTAGATGACGCCGGTGACGAGTGACGGGCGGATGCAGGGGAGTCGTCGGCGAACCTCCGGATGAACAGAATGATGAAAGCTATTAAGAGGAGGACGATGATGATGAGGTAAGCAACGTTAGAATTAAAGGGTACAGGCGCTGATAGTTTCAAAGGTGTTACGAACAGTGAAGACGAAAGTGGCGCCGTCGTTAACCGCGGTGGTGAAGAAGAGGCGGCATCGGAGTAGTAGGAGGGCTCATCTTCGTTCAGTAGGAGCAGTCTCCGGTTGTAAAGTTCCATTCTCCGGAGTCAGAAAGCAGGAAAAAAAAAGAGAGTGATATTGTGTTATTATTACCCTTTGAGAGAGGATTGAGGGAATTGCACGCAATGAAAAAGCAGAGTGGGGTTTTATAGAGGCAGGTTATTTAATGTTTAAGGGGTAAGATGATGGGGACAAGGAATAAAATTGTGGGAGCCACCATATCTTGTCGGGGACTCTGGAGTTTACAAGAATGTTACTGCTCAAACATTTAGTCTCAACTCTTCTTAATACTCTCAGTACTGTTTTAATGGATAAGGAAGAAGGTTGTTTTCCACATCCAGAATCCACTTCATTCTTCTCCAGTGCTTATTTATTGCTATTATTACATACTCAAACCTGAAGCGGTGGAACAAGGCTCGGTATATGTTCAGCTAAAATTTTTGTTTCAGAGAAACAGGGACTGGTTATTTCCTGCTCCAAAATTAAGGTCTCTGAGGACTGAGGGTCATTAGAAAATCAATAATTTTTATTGGACTAATGAGGAAGCAGAGAATCAAAGAAAAACACACCACCACCCATGGGAGCATCGAGTTCAAATATGAATTCATGGAAATATAGGAGATCGTACAAGTGATGGAACAGCGGTAGATATCAGAATATTCCACTTGTTTGTATTCTCTTCCCACTAATTTCTCACGTGGAGTAATTGTTGTTTACTTCAACATATTATAGCGACTATATAAGCCGACAAGCTAAAACTAAAACTACCATTGCTGATAAAACAGAGGGCAAAGCATGCATATTTACATTGACAAGAAACATAAAAGTAACATTACCAAACGTAATTACACCATCGTACATCTCCTACATGGGCCTCCCCACAAACTCGGTCAAAATGAAAATGGTTAAAGAGGGTATTATGAAACCCTCTGTCCTATTCCAAGTGGAGAATGCTGGGAATAGCAGCAAACTACTAACTATAACTACCAAATTAAAGACAAACTAAAAACGGACAGAATCTACAGTCATATCCACAGACCAAAACATGAAACTTTAAGTAGACCTACTGACGAGTATCGTAGGACATATAATTGGAGACAGCTTTGGCACCCTCAGCAATGGCATGCTTGCCAAGCTCTCCAGGAAGAATCAGCTTCACAGCCCCTTGGATCTCCCTGGAAGACAATGTGGCGTGACCTGTGTAAGTCTTGAGCCTGGTAGCTTCATCGGCGAGCCTCTCAAACATATCAGTCATGAGATTGTTGAGAATGGTCATGGCCTGAAACGAAATCCCCATTTCTGGGTGAACTTGCTTCAGTACTTTGTACACATACCTCCTGTACCCTTCTCCACCTTCTCCCACCTTCTTTCTCTTCCTTTTCCTCCCTTTAGTTCCTTCCTTCATTGTCTTTTCTTGCTCTGTAGTTCCTTCCTTCATGGGCTTTTCTTGCTCTGTAATTCCTTCCTTCATTGGCTTTTCTTGCTCTGTTTTCTGCTGAGGAGTTGTTGCTTCTTGGACGGGAATGGTTCTCACATTGTCCGTGGTTAAAGTGTTTGCTTCTTCCTCTGATTCGGTGTCTTTGTTTGATCTCCTTGATCTTTCAAGGACAGAGACTTGAACTGTGCTTTCTTGCACAACTACTTTTCTGGTGGATTTGACCACGATGTTCTTAGCACGCTTTGGAGCCATTGAAGTGTGTATCAGCTAGCTGTGAATGCTTCAAGCGGAGCTTGGTTGTGATGGTAAATGTGGAAAATTGATGATTTAAATGAAGTTGGAACTTGTTGGGGGCCGCAGAGGTTGACGGGTGTGAGGGGTACGTGTTAAGCAGTGAGCATGAATAGAGTAGATACGTGTGGTAAAAAAAAAGCGAATGGGAACTTACAGATGCTTCTCGGAGAAGATTGGAGAATGGGTCCCCATGAAATTTCTGGCATATTGTCCCCCCTCTCTCTCTCTCTTCCTTCCAAGGGAAGAAAAAAAAGTTGGAAAATGACAATGATATCCTAAAGAACATACAAAATATCAAAAAAGTTCCAATTTAAAATCACATATCTTTTTTTGATATTATTTGTATTGAAACAAAATTCAGGTGTTTAAATTTTGTTGTAAAGATAATACTTTTTGTTATGAATATAACTTTTTATGTTGTGAATATAACACTTTCTATTGTGAATTTAGTTTTTCCTGTTGTGAATGACCTCTGTATGCTTAGGGACCTGAGTTTGAAATAAAATCCAGATGTTTAACTTTTGTTGTGAATATAACATTTTCTGTTGTGAATATAGTTTTGGGAAAATTTCATATAAAGTTGCTTGAAATAGGGAAATTCTAAATTAGGTTGGTAAATTCAATAAATCCCTAATTAAGTTATCGACTCAATTTAGAATTTCAAAATTTAGATTACATGACGTTACTGCCCTCTCATAATCTCCTCTCTCATCTTAAAAGGTTTCAATGCCTTTTAATTTATTTTTATAATAAGTGTAAATATATAAACATTAATATATAATAAAATAAAATATGATTAACTTAGATCAAAGAAATTTTATGTTTTGTGGAAGAATGATCGGGAATAATTCAAAAAAAAAGTGTTAGCCCCAATATTAATTAAATGATTTCTAGTTGAACATTGAGAATAAAAAAACTATTTTTTACTTGATTTTTTGCTTGTTGAGAAAAAAAATGTTAATATAAAAAATAACTTGTTTGATATAGCAAACTGCATATTAAAGATTTTCATTAATGATTTTTTAAAAGAAAATATATTTATTAACATAAATAAAATCTATATATCACATAAATAAAATTGCGTGATTAATGAAGATTGATTTTTTATTGACAAAAAAACTAATTTGAGTTCTTTCAAAAATAAAATTTTAATCATAATTTTAATAAAAACGTTTAATTGATAATGGTGTTATGCGTTTTTTTTACTCAAAACATTCTTAGTCATTCTTCCTGAACACAAAACTCATTTGGTTTAAATGAATCATATTTTATTTTATTATATATTAATATTAATATGTATTCTGTAATAGAACATAGATGTCTAGCCTTTGGGGGCTAGGAATGATTGATATTGGATCTGAGGTAGCGTCCACTGGTATCTATCGAGGAGATAGCAGCGGTCGCTACTGGATCACTGTGCTACACGGGTTTGGCTCTTCGCCTGAGGGTGATGTGTGTGCACAATGGGACTGGATTGTAAAGAATGTAATATTCAACCTGGAGCGTACCTGGGAGGCAACCTCTTATATATAAAGATTACCTAGGGTTCCGTTCTCCTTACCCTGTGTCCTTCCACTGTGATCGTGCGCGTCCCATGTCCTGATCGTGCGCACTCCATATCCTGCATAATTGCTGGATTATTGGCATAGCCAAAGGTGATAGGCGAGTTAACTGTAATGTGGGAGGTTTCCCGCCAGAAGTACTCTTGGTGGGCCTTCATCTGCCAGGCCTTGAATCCATAACAATATGTATGCATACTTATTAAAAACTAAATTAAAGAGCAATTAAATTCTTTCAAAAGCAAAGAGGATAGAGAAGATTATGAGAGTGTAATAAAGTCAATTTACCTATATTTAAAATTTCAAATTGGGTTGATAACTTAATTAGGGATTTATTGGGTTTGTCAACCTAATTTAGAATTTCCCTATTTTAAATAGCTTTATATGGGATTTTCCCTATAGTTTTTTCTATTATGAATGACCAAGTTTTTAAATTTTGTTGTGAATATAGCACTTCCTGTTGTCAATACAAATAATAGGGACTTTTTTATATGTGATTTTGGGTTGGAACTTTTTTGATATTTTGTATGTTCCTTAGGACCTGATTGTTATTTTCCCAAAAAAACATTCCTTCAGTCGAATCCACATTCCTTGATCGTTCTCAAATGAGTTTAAAAAAAAAAAAAAAATTCATTAATTTTTTTTACTTGTTTGAATTAAGTTATATTTAACGGCCTAAAATATTTTTTTAGTAACATCCAGTATATCAAATTAATTAATTTTTAGTGCATCCAGCATCATAAAATACTTTTTTTCAGTTAGGGAGTGCTACTGAAAAAACTCAATGGTGGTAAATGCATGAAAAATTAATTAATTTAAATAATTTGAGATAACAGACACAATTGAAAAAGTATTTTAAGATATTAGGTATTATTAAAAAATATTTGAGGATACTGGGTGGTAACAAACAAATATTTTTGGATGCTAGATACACTAAAAATTAATTAATCTAAAATAATGGGTGTCAAAATACTTTAAAACAAAACATATAATTTAATACAAATAAATAAATAAATAAAGGTTCCCTCATATTTTAAGGGATGTGGATGCCCTACTCATAAATTCGTTGAGCAGGTCATGCAGACCCCTTCCCGTCTATCTACATTTGCATTATTAATTAACAATAAAGTATATAAGGGGTGCCCAATTGGGATTAGCTCCGATCATCTTCCCTTCCTATCCACTTTCTATCCTCTTTTTCATCTGAGCTATTGGATTATAATTTAAACGGTTCAGATTTAATCTTTGGGATTTTTACCAAAAAATTACACTTTAAATAAAAAATTACCGGATCAGAGCACTTTTCAAAATATGTTCTAGACTAATGCTCACACCACTAGTGGCGTGAGGGTCTGGAACGCCACACCGTTGTGGGGTTAATAATTCTCATGCCATTAGTGGCGTGAGACTGTCTCACGCCACTCTGTGGCATGAATTAACAAAAATTGTACTTAAATTGTAGCAACTTAATATCGTGTTAAAAGTTGCTAATTAATTAATTTAATAAATTCACTAATTAATTAATTCACTAATTAGTCTTGTTCCTAAGGTTTATAATAAATTTTAGATATTTTAATTTCCTTAATTATTAATTAAAATAATACTCTTTTTTATTATTTATAATTAATTAGAATTATTATTTATAATTTTAATAATATTTTTTATAAATCACGCCACTCTATGGCGTGAATTATATATATTAATTCACGCCACAGAGTGGCGTGAGACAGTCTCACGTCACTAATGGCGTGAGAATTATTAACGCCACAATGGTGTGGCGTTTTAGACCCTCACGCCACTAGTGGCGTGAGCATTAGTCTATAACATATTTTGAAAAGTGCTCTGATCCGGTAATTTTTTATTTAAAGTGTAATTTTTTGGTAAAAATCCCTTTAATCTTTTATAAAAAATATTATTTTTTAATAATTTAATATTTATTAATATTTTTAGAAAAGAATAAAATCTGAATCGTTCAGATTTCAATCCAACGGCTCAGATGAAGAAAAGAATGGAAAGAGAAGAGGATGGGAGCCCATCCCGTACCGAATTGTAATGAGTACGATTATTTCACAAGACTAGTTTATTATAAAGAAGAATTCCCTTGAATTTGTAAACTCCACTTCATTTAATTAGATCTTCCAATTAATATCGATAATATATATCCATAAAAAAAGGGCTGCCTATTGTATAAGGCTCTCATCAAGTGGATCTAAGGATAATAGATATAAGCAAATTTATCTTGCAAGTGGAGAGGCTTTTTTGTGCAATACTATATATCTATATTCTGCATTAATACCATCCCTAATTTTGCGTTCATATTTTTATTTTACACTATTTTGTTTAGTAGTCTCTTAATTATCAACTTAAACTTTCTTACCTTTTGTTTGACATTGATATCTTTAAACTAACAAATCTTCTTTTTTTTATAGCTCTGAGAGCAATATCATAGGACCCAGCTTTAGTCCTTTTCTTGCTCCCGTCTATTGCTCGTCTTTATGCCAAAATGCAAAGGAGGGCAACTGTGCTCCCTTTTAAAAAAATAATAATAATTCGAGATTCTCTTTGAAGACTGGATCACCACCTTCTACCCTATGGTTTACAGAAGCATTCTCGCTACCAGAGACTTCAGGTGCCCATTGGACTGATTGATCATATCTTCAGGAGCTAAACTGCCCTGCCCCTTCTGGTGGAATTGCCCTGTACTCCTCTTCACGCTTGGGACCAATACTTTAAGATCTTTCTCGGGGCAAAGTCCTTACCAGGAATCCTAAAAAGTTTATTAAGAGATGAAAGACTTGAGATCTATGAAATGCACTCTTATTGAGTCATATTTAAGTATTAATCTCATATTCAATTGAAAATAGTCTTTCTCTAAAGATGTTTTCTGTATTCTCAATTTCTCACAAACTTAAATTTAAGTGGCTCGCGTTGATTTCACTAAACCCAGCACCTATTGATTTTTTTTTTGGGATAAATAAAAGTTTAGGTGGGGTAGACATCGGTGACCCGTCAGGGGTAGGACACACTTCTAGGTTCAAATAGCGCTTATAGGGGAATTTACAAATTAACCACCAATAAAACTCTTACATTGACCAACATGTATCAAACATCCTTTCTTTTAAAGTGAAGATCGATGTTTTAGACAAGTATGTCACTCGACAATCGGTGCTGGTACCTGGAAACCGTGGTCAGAGAGATTAGTGGCATTGCACCCGACCTCACGCGCCTAGAAATGACGATAGAGCTAATGGGCCATTCATATTATGGATCTCGCATTTGCAAAATACAATGGGTGGTAATAAAAGGAGGTATTATGACAAGTAAACGAAACACGGCAATATATATGTTACCAAAATCAAGCAGTCAACCCCTCATTTTTTGGTTTAACTGGTAAAAATATCAAACATTCTCACTAAAAGGGTGGGGCTTCAATTCTAGAGTTGGTCAATGCATTGAGAGAGGCATCCTAGAGGTCTATAAAGTAATAGTTAACTCAGGCTAAGGTGAAGGCATATGTACTCTTAGTCCTGAATTCCTTGTAGAGTGGGCTCCAAGCGCCCTGCCCTTGGACGGTGGATGAGCCCAACCCCTCTCCTAAAATTTTTATATAAAAAAAAAAAATCAAGCAGCCAAGGAATAATTACGCACGCCTTTTCTATAAAAGTGGAGTTAATTAAAGAAAATGAACAACCGAACATTTTTAGACTAATTAACAGAAGGTATATAATGATAATAATAATACTCCCTAACACAAGGTATGATATATATACACACTACCAGATCAAAAAAGGATGAGTAAGAATTATAATTTAAAAAAATATGACTAAAATTGTAACGGTAACAAAAACTGAAATAGGTAAATTGGAAAACAAGTGAAATAAAAAAAGTTTTAGAGATAAAATTAGACATTGATAAGTGGGATGAGTGATATATGGATGAATGCGCATCAAGTTATAGGAGGAGCCACTTGCGAGGAAGAGCCGTATGAGACTAAAGAGTAGGGGTGGAAACAAGTCATACCACCTGTCAAGGGTTTGTGACCTGGCCTATTAAGAGTCCAGTCATACTGACCTATTAGTAAAAAAGGTCAGGGCAAGGCTTGTTTCGGATAATAGGTCTAACCTAGGCTTACTAAGAACTAAGAAGCATATTAGGCCTGTCAGGCTGGCCTAGGCCTATTAATTACTCTAGGTTAACAAAAAAATGTAATTACTCATTTTTTTAAAAAAAGTAATTATCCTATTTTAAAAAAAATAATTATTCTATCTGAAAAAAATGTGATTGTATTTTTAAAAAATATCTTAACAGGCTTGACCTTAACAAGTCTCCTCAACAGGCCTGATTTTCGTCAATATTCAACCCTTGATCTTAATAAGCTAGACTTAGTCTAAAAATAAGGCCAGTAATAGGCCACCTTGTTGCAAAACATTTCTGACTTGTTAAAGATGAAGCTTGGCTTGACCTACTCTATTTTCACCCCCTATTGAAGAGGTCACCCAGGCCCCACCCTTAAAAGAGAGAGACGACAATAATGTGATACAATACTACTATTTTCGGTCTTAATTATAAGACATAATTAACTTTTTTTTTTAAAGATTAAGGAAGCTAATTAAATTATTTTAAAGTATTTATATTTATTTTTCTCTCTCCAAACTTATCTGACTAATAAATTGATATGTAATTTAATCATACACAACATATAATATAATTAAATAATTTATTTAAATTTTTTAATCTCTAAAAAAAAAAGTCAACGGACCGGTGCCAATATTTATTAAGATTATGAGATAATTAACTTCTGCTTTTGCTTCATCTGAATTTTTAAGATTAAGAGATAATTAAATTCCCTTGATTTATCAAGACATCTCTCTCTCTCACACACACAATCAAATCTATTGGACGTTCGCCTTATACAGGAATCAGATGTGATGAACAATGCATTCGTTTTTGTTTTGTTATATATTGTTGAGTTATGAAGCATCATCACTTGTAAACTCTCCATATGAAGCTGATGACAAGGTTCTTTTTTTCTATGTACGTATACACGCTCATTTATTTATAGGTTAATTCTGAACTAGAAGTAGCAAGAATCTGGATTTCATAACTTTTAGATGCCCTCCATAACTTTAAAAAAAAAAAAGTCAAAGTCTTATATGAAGTTGATGATAAGGTTGTGCTAATTACCTGCAGGTTGAACTGAGTATATACACTAAGCACGCAACCTCGATCGTGGATATGATATTTCGTGTCATTTGATTAAAATTAACAACCAGGAACTGGGATGTAGCCAGTGATGAATCGATATGTTTTAAAAACATCAAACCTAGAAAATATCGATCTTTCATCAAAAATAAAATTAAATGAATAATAAAGAAGATAATGGCAGTGCTAATATACAGTCATCTGTGTATGTACTATACGTACGCGCGCAGATCACCGATTAGGATTATTAATAATTACAGTCCAATTAAAATTGAAGTTCTTTTTCCCCATAAAGTTTTCTATATAGATACATAGATATAGAAGTTATCATCCGTAGAGACCCTATGGGAAAGGATACAGAAAAATCGTGTAAAACTAGGACACAGTCACGCACCAAAAGAAAATTCAAGAAATGAAATCAGACACTTGTGCATCTGCTGCGTTTAAGCTTAAAAGGCTCATTCACAGAAATGGATTGAAAGAAAGAGTCAACCTCATGAAGGTTAGTGTCCTCGAAGAAGGGCAACTCGTGAGCTGTGAATGATGATCTCCTCGCCGGCGACGAGGATGATCGTCTTCTCTTTCTGGGAGGTGGAGGGCAATTTTGAATCTCTGGTATTCTATTCTCTGAATCAGTCGGCGTCCTACAGTTCTCATCTTCCTCCTCCTCCTCCTCCTTCTTCATCGCTTTCTCTTCTTCTTCCTTAGAAACAGCCATGTGTTTCACTGACCCCTTCCTTTCTGAGTCCATGGTCAGGATCCGGATCGATTTGATCTCCAAGCCTAGCTAGAGAGAGAGGGGGAAGGTAATTTTGTAAAGCTGTTTTTGGCTCTCTTGTGGAAGTAGTTTGTAAGACTTTCTGTTTGTGTTGGAGGGAAGCATGAAACAAAGAAGAATGACAGTGCCGTGTGGTTATATTCACCATTGCCAGCCCCATGTGGGAAACCCTCTTCCTTTGCCCTTATTCTCCTCGTTTGTCTCTATCTCCCCCTATACGTTCATCGCTTTTAATTTTATCTTCCTAATTTATTTCATTACTCATTTTTTTAAAAAGCCAAAACAAGTCAATTTTATTACTCCCTCCGCCCCATCGTGGATATAAGAGCTATTGACTTTTTTTTATGAAGGTTAATGAAACTAAATAAGTTAATTAATCATAACATACGTTATATATCATTGGATTATAGTACTCTTCGGGTCCTTATTATAAATCATATTTGAAGAATTGATATTGGTTATAAATATAATACATAATTTACATATTTGTCAATGTTTTCCTAATTTGTCACTATTAAAAATTTCTCAACGATAATCAAAGAGGATAAGAAGTGACGGAATAAAGGAAGATGATTATGGTATTTTAAAAAATACATGCATGTCATGTTAACTAACTTCTTTAATCTAATCAAATTAGGTAAATAAGTTTTATATTAAATATCGAAGAAGTATATAAATTTACAAGTCAAATATATTAATTTTGTATTAAAAAAATTTACTTTAAAATAATTTATTTAATTTCTTCCCAAAAAAAAATATCAACTAGGTACTACATTAAAAATTTTGGTGGTACTATAAAACTCAATAGTACAATCATCAGAAAGCAAGGCCGAAATAGACCTAAACATTTTTACAACCTAACCCACGCCAAAGCTCACCCAAAAGCCCAAAAAATACATTATATATATATAACAAATAAACAGCAGAGAACCAGTACCTCTTAATCAACTAATCCATAATAAACAGCAGAGAACCAGTACCTCTAAATCAACTAATCCATATATTGCTGATCTTGTGACGGTTCAATTTTTCATACTTTCTTTCTCATCACGTTTGATTGCCTTGTATTTGTATGTTTTTAGTATAGGACCCTGCCTTTTCTAACTATATTTTTTTTCCACTGATGGTTTCATTGCTTATATATATCTGATTTCTCATTGAGTTTATTGACTCACTAGAATTTGCCTAATTTGAATTTTTTTAAAGGGTCTCGGGGCATTTTTGCCTTTGAAATTTTCATAAGAGACAATTTTGTCATGGAAGTGTAAAAAATGAATTAATTGTGTTCTATTAGTTATCCCAGTTAATTTTAACCGTTAATTGACCAAATATATTGAGCTGATACTCCACATGTATCCACATTACTTTTGTTAAAGTGTGAATTTGCCCTGGAAGTTGTTAATATTAAACTTTGAAAATAGATGAAGTAAATGACATATAGACTTCTAGCGTAAATTTACATCTTAACAAAAATGACGTAAATGATATATAGACTATCAGCTCAGCATATGTGGTTAATTAACCGTAAAAAATAACTGGAATAATGGTTATGGAAAAATTAATCTCTTTTTTGATAATTCCAAGAAAAAATTATCACCGAAAAACTTTTAAAGCAAAATTACTACTCAACCCAACTTTTAATTAATTCACAACAAAAAATTGCTATCAAATTGAACTTGTCGTGTTAACCATATATGGCACATGCAACTAATTCAAGCGTAAGTATTGTCAAATTTGACTTGAATGATGATGGTGCTTTTAAAACGATTTTTTATTTTTTCATTTACCATAATTAAGATTCAAACTTTTAATATTATTAGGTCTACTTCTGTTTAGAAGATTCATAGTTTATTGGTTTTTTTTTATTGGTGCATTGGTTATTCCAATGAATCTATGATCAATTTCCTTTAATTAATTGATTTCAGATATCCAATGCATTAGAATGGGAAGTGACATTATTAGTTAATTAGGCTGGTAAATAATTTGATTTCCTCTTATATTATTCCCTTCCGTCATAATTATAAGAACTACTTGACTTTTTTTGAAGATATTAAGGAAACTAATTAAATTATTTTAAAGTATTTAATTTTTTAATTTTTTCTTCAAACTAATTAGTTTGACTAATAAACTAATATATAATCTAAAGATATACTCCCTCCGGTCCTAATTATAGGAGCTATTTAACCGATTTTGGGAGAATTAAGGAGAGGAGTTAAATTAGTTAATTTTACTCATTTTCCTAAAATGTCCTTATATAAATTTAAAATGATACAAATTGTCCTAATTATAAGTGTTTCTAATTTGTCTTACGTTAGACATCCATGACATATTAGTTTAATATATATGTATATTAGTTGCTTTTATATAGCCATATGTATACATGTAGATCTAATTTCCTTTCCACACGTTTTCTAATTAAAATAATGGTCTTGTTATATAAACATATATGTGTGTATATATATGTGTGTATACATATAGATCTATCTACATGCATAGAGACATACACACCTATATATCTACACACACACACACACATACATACATACATACATACATACATACATACATACATACATACATACATACATACATACATACATATATATATATATAGGCACACACACATGCATGCATACATACATACATATATAGACACACACAGATGTGTGTGTGTGTGTGTGTGAGAGATATATATATATCTACACATATATATATTGACACACATAAACACAGATATACATATATGTACACACACATATATATAAATGCTCCTAATAATAAGTATAAATAGGGGTATTATAGGAAAAAATTGACAAAAGTTAAAACTTGCTCTTATAATTAGGACCAAAATCAACTCCAAAATTTGCTCTTATAATTAGGACCGGAGGGAGTACAACATATGGAATGATTAAATAACTTATTTAACTTCCTTAATCTCTCGAAAAAAAGTCAATTAGGTCTTATAATTAAGACTGGAGGTGGTGCTATACACCAATACATTGAACATTAACTTCTTACCGTCGACAATATCATTAGTCAAATATTGAAGATTAGTTTGTGGAGATTGAATTTTTCATGGGTCATAAATTGCTTACATGCGATGAAAATCCCTTTTGTCTTTGCTCACCATTATCATCAGTACTCGCTGTTGAAATTAACAATATCGCAATAATAAGAAACATAATCCATTTACTCGATGAATGTGTTAATAATTAATCTAATATCTGTCAACTTTCTTATGATGATATTGTAAAAGTAACTATGATATTAATTTCACTATTTTGTTTACAAACTCATGGTCATCAACTGCTTTGTAGAATTGGGGATCAGATCGAATTTCCCATCTCGCAAGCTTGTCTAGGATCACTTATAAGAGTCTCAAAAATGTTTATTTATATAAATCAAAACAAAACTATACTTTCATATACTTACCTTATGTACCTTAAATCACGATTGAAAAGTTACTTCTCCAAACGACCAAAATATCAGTGTTTTCAGATGTTTAGATTTAATTTAACTAATTTACATGCTAATTTGTTTTTAATTTTATTCAATTACTCATTTTATTCTCTAAATAAAATATTAAATTAACAATGAAAACACTTGTTTTGTTTAAATTTAGTTTGGATTATTTAACCAATAAATGAGCAAGATTTCACAATTGCACTAGGATTTTTTTAATAAAAGAAAATAAGAAAATTAACTTTTTTATAAGAAGTGCATAAACTTTTATTGCTGTGGAATATGGAATTACATCTAAACTTTGTAAATGAAAAATATCGTTTTAATTGATAGAATATAGCAAA
The DNA here is from genome assembly GCA_025563575.1 of Acacia pycnantha. NCBI lineage: Eukaryota > Viridiplantae > Streptophyta > Magnoliopsida > Fabales > Fabaceae > Acacia > Acacia pycnantha. The sequence continues at coordinate 396,998 of JAMWYP010000219.1, forward strand.
AGAGTTGATAAATATGGTATATATCTAAAAATATAAAACAAGAATATGATTCCCTAACCTTGTGCAAGCAACAAAAATCATTAATTTAATAAAATAAACATTTTCACACAAAACACCATGACAAAAGAAAAGGAAAAAACAATAATAGAGGGACACTGGTAGTTAAAATCTCGATTTATTACTGCGATTTTACATTTTTATGATTTTTTTCATTAAAAAAATTTTACTAATTTTTCAAACGTTTTTATGTCTTTACGATTTTTTTAAATTACGATTTTACGTTTTACGATTTTTTATCATTCTTCCGATTTTAAGTAAAACCTCGATTTTAACTACCTGGACACTCATTGATCCCTTGCTTCTCAATTCTCATCCAAAATGCATCTGACACGTGGAATCCATGAATAGAAGATTTGGCAATAAGGCTATTTTTTATTATTATTGGTACCTTCGAAGTTCGAACAAGACACAGAGATATGGACTGCAGAGGATAGAAGCCGGCCACTAAATTCCAACATTGTCGTCGTCCGATCGAAGATTTTCAAAATCATTGATTTTTTTCTTTTCAAGCTTTGGAACCTCCGCCGTTATTTTTCCCTCCCTTTTCACAGTACCAAATTTTCAAATTTTTATTATTAATTAAGTTGGATAAAAAATACAAAAATATTCCCCCATTAAACAATCTATTTACGTAAGAAATTTTTTTTCCCTTGCTGTAAGATTCAAGGGATTACCACTCTAACCCTATTTATAAGTCTATTTTAATTAAAAAAAATTGGTTCTATTTATAAATCTAATTTCATGTAATAAATGAGATTGTGATAATTTTACTCATATTAATTATACCCATGAAGATACAGAGAGAAGAAACAGTTGAAAAATACTCAATCATAAATGAGGGCAAAGTTGAAAATTTATCCCCATAATCATTGTGTCAACTACCTCTTCTTGATATGTGAGATTTGGTCAAAGTAGACTTATAAATAGGATCAGAGTGATAGATAGTGTCCAACGCAGATTGGTGGATTCCTTTCTCACCTAGAGAAGGAAATGCAACATCAAATGTTATTGGTCTATAAATGTATGTTTGGATTAGTTTTTGAAAATAGTTTTTATGATAATTTACAAGATAAATATGTGAAAAAAAGTTTTATCTCGATTTGTAAAAATAAACTTTTGAAACTATGGTTTGAGTGTTTTTCAAACATCCAAATTTGAAGCTAGGGACTGTATGCCCGCGGGTTGAGTGGGTAGATATCTCATCGATCATATTATTGCCAGCAGTACATTGATGATGAAAAAAATATGTGTTGTGATGATGAAATATTGGACCAAAGGGTAGGGGTTGTATCATTGATACACTGACAAAATAAACTGAGATCAAAATAATCAACGGAGGGATCGAGTATAGTAGAGTGTGTGTCTGTGTGTGTGTGTTGGATCTTTCGAAAATTCAACAAATGCGTGGGGCTAAAATCTGGTGAGGGCCTAAAAATATAGTTATGTGTGTGTGTGTGTGTGTGGATATTTCAGAACCATATATATGTTGAAATATAGAGAGCCCGAACTCCGAATATGATTGAAATGAGGCTGGTTTACTGTTAACAAAATGAATTGAAATCATGTGCAAAATATCATTTGTATAATTGATTACCACAGCTGATTTTAAAGTCTTTAATACTACCTCCAACCCTTTAATATAAGAGCACTTATAGTAATGTATTATATCAAGGATAAAAGATAATAAGAGATAATACGAAAGAATGGAATAGTTAAGCTAAGCGTTGCTGTGACATACGATTTAGGACTACAAGAGGGAATATTATTTATGCACACAACATTAATATATACTCCTCCAGTCCTAAAGTTGCTACTAGTGTCCCGGAAACCCTACAGACACCACTTTGGGAAGAACTGATATAATCGGTCCACTTTAGTTACATATCGGAGGCATAAAGCCTGGTTGTATTCATCACTTTGGGAGGTACCATCCCAAAGCTATCCTCCCATGATTTAAATTATTTTAATTCACACACAAAATGTATTTCTTAATAAATCAATAAATAAATAACAATTATATAGCGTTTATATATGTACGTATATATTGTAACACAAAGGCACATCCTGGAACAGGGAAACCAAAACGTACAGGTTCAAAATATATGGATTCAATAATAATAAAAAAACGTACAGGTTCAATTCTGAGAAGAAAAACGTACAGATTCAAAAAACTAACATATATTATAGTACGCACGAAAACCGATGCGCCTTTATGCATTTGATCCCAATTCAGAACGTACAAGTTCCATTGAATAATATTCCTTATTATAAGGCACCAACTTACTTTAACTAACTCATTTATTACTATTTTTCCATTATGCCCTCATTTTTAACTAACTCATTTAAACCTACATCATTAAAGTAGGGGTAAAGTTGAAACATTTATTACTTTTAGACCTAATTAATGACTTAACCTCCATTCCTTGGTCCATGAGAAAATGGTAGTTGGTGCTTTATAATAAGGACCGGAGGAGTATATATTATGTAGGCACAAAAATCTATGAAACTTTATTCATTTGCCAATTTGGAACGTACAGGTTGTAATCAATTTGCAGAGAGCTTAATTCGAGAAGACGAAAATAATTATAACGTATCTAATATTACTTCCTACTGGGATTAGGGTTACATATATATATATATATATATATATATATATATCATGGAATTAGCTTAAACTATATGGGAATTAGGATTACTCGATCTCCGTTTTTGCTAGCCTTCTAGAAAACGATTTGATGAGAGTACAGGAGGAGGATGTCATAGCAAAGAAAAAGAGTCGAGCGTTTTCTAGGTTTAGGCGGCTAAACCTAAATTTATAATTAAAATCTAGGGTTTTAGCTATGGGCTGGGCTATTTAATTATTGCCAATTAATAAATTAATACTAAAAACATTATTAATTTCTAGATATTTTATATATTATTATTATCTTTTTTTGGAATGGGCCTTTATCACTTAAACCCTAATCATTATGTGACCTAGTCTAATCGATCCGATTATGTGTACATTAATATAAAACATATTTATCTAATTTGATTAGATTAAGAAAGTTGGTTAAGTTAATTAATATGACATGATATTTCTAAAACACTATAGTCATTTTTCTTAATTTCATCTATTCCTTGATTATAGTTGATGGAGCATCAATGAAGGTAAATGGAAAAGATTGACAACTATGAAAACTATATTGTATATATTTATAAACAAATATCTAATTTTTTATCTTCTAGGATAATATTCTTTCATTACTCATTAAGGATGAGCGGGGTTAAAACTCCAAGGTGTTACTTTGTCTCCTGCTCGGGAAAGTTGGCGACCACCAGAGGAGGGATGGGTAAAGGTCAATGTGAATGGTGCATATTCTAGGGCTATTCATAGGAGTGCCTGTGGAGGTCTTATTCGCAACTCAGCTGGGAATTTTCTCAAGGGATTCATTCACCCAATTAATGATGGAGATGAGCTCACGACAGAGATTTGGGCGTGTCTTCTAGGATTGAAGACTGCTTGGGCTTTGGGGATGAAGAAAGTGTGGTTAGAGACAGATTCTTTGGAATGCCTTGATTTGGTTCTTCTTGACCAAGATTGTATGTCATCACCGGGACGATGACGTTTGATTAACCTTTTAGTACCGGTCAATACTGAAATATTTTTCAAGATCCTAAAATAATTTTCAAAATTATGAAATATTTTTTGTACCAATCCCAAGTGAAGTTGTTGTTACAAATGGAGTGGAGTACGAAGTTTACATATGTCTCTCGTTCGAGTAATTGTGCAGCTGACTTCTTAGCAAAAAAGGGACTTGAAGCGGGAGTGGGACACCATGAGGTCTATCAACAATCCATGGAGCTGAGGGCTATCTTATGTCAGGACTACGATGGGAACTATACCCATAGGTGATAATTGAGGGGGTCTTTCTTGTATAAAAAAGAAAAAAGAAAGAGAGAGTATTGTTTTAACGACAACGACCGGTAATGCACAACCATGTATAGTAGTAATTCGGCTTTAATGTAAATGCTGTGTATAGTTATATGACGGAGTTGCACACACACACATGACACAAATGCAGTTTTTTTTTAAATACTGATGATTCAAATGCAAAATGTAAGTTTATCACAATATTAATAACCCAAAACGTATAATTCGCATATAAATACAATTATATTGTCCCACACTACCAAAAAAAAAACAATTATATTGTGAGTGAGAGGGATCAGAGAGACAAGAAGGGGGTGACATGTGTGAGGCAAATAGAACACAAAAAAGGATAATGAAGCACGAGAACAGATAAGCAATTGTTTCCAGAATGGCAACAGTAGTAATCAGAAATACAAGTTATATATAAAGCAATGATAATGGAAAAGGGAATTAATTAATTAGGAGGGTATATTTACACCTAGACCCAGCACCCATGTTCACAAATCATAGTGCAATTGTAAAGCAACAATAGCTAGGCACATCCAGGCTATTATATCCTCAAAAGTAATATACCTAAACTCTCTTGACTTTTTTCCCCACATGGGGGCATCCTCAAGCTATGAGCTGGATGGATATTATATATCATTATTATTCTGTTTATACTAATTAATCACAATTAATAAACCAAAATGAAGCTGTCAAAATTAAATAATTAAGTAAAAGAAAATAATCAAAACATATTAATTAATTTCGTTAATTATGGCCCTAATGGCGCCCTCTGTGGTATTCCCTTTCTTCTCCTTGAATTTGAGTAAGCTTGCTGTAGAGGACGAAGCAGCCTCCCATTTTGCTTGCTGCTTTCATTTGACTCTTTGTTACCATTTCCTTCCTCGAACTCATCTTTTTCTTCCTTTGATGGTCCCATTAATAATCTTCTTCTCTCTTCTGACCCCACCTTATTACTCTCCTTATTCTTCTTTATTCCCACAAGCTGTTTTCATTAAATAATCCATCCTTCATTAGTCAAATTCTTTAGTTGCACATCAACATCACATGTATATTTGTTCATCTAATGATTTTTCTTCTTGACAAAATTCAAGTTTTTAATAATAAAACCATATGCATTAAGAAAATCACTATTATATGCTTTTGGTTGAAGAACTTAATTCATATATCAAACACTTGAAAGTAAGTTTAAGTAACGTTTTGTGCAAGCTTGTTCACATCGTAATGGCCGGTCTGATAACAAACAGCTTTTTTTAACGTACAATTGGGGATTAGTAGTTAAACTTCAGGATCATAATTAATGGCATTGTTAATAACGATTGTTGTTGAGAAAGCTATATTGATGTTTCTGTGTTCAACTTATCTAAAAAATCAAAAGACAACGAAAACAACAAAAAAGAACCAGAAAGAAAGAAAATGCAGGAATGAAGAGTAGTTAAATGAAGAAAGACGAACCTTACATCCCAGAGAACAGAAGCAAAAAGGGTCCAAAAGACTTCTTGTGCAAATTTTGCAGAAATGAGGACTGCTTTTCCCACTATAACTGGTCTTTGGTTGAGGCCTCTCGTTCAAAAAAATGACCTTGGCACTGTTAATCACATACGTCTGAACCCCACTTATGTCCAAAACCTTGTCAATCTCTGACACCCTCACAACATCGTGATACGAAGACCTCCTTATCTGCATTATTCATCACCAGTCCTCTCAAAATTAACAAACAAACGCAGAAAAGGAACAAGAAGAAGAAGAATAGAAGCACCAAAACGATGTCCTTTCATTATTATGACCCACCTGAATTACTTGATGGTGTTGGTGCCAAATGGACCTGCAATAAAAGCAAAAAGCTGATCGGAGGCAGCAATCAATGCAGAACATGTTGCATTCGTTTCTGGGTAAGCTGATATGGGTTTGGCATATCGTGAAAAATGCCGTCGATAATAGTGGTTCCAGCCATGGCGGCACCAACATTATTGCTTCTTCCTGACACGGAACGAAACCAAACAAGAAACTCTCATTAAAACGACAAAATAATAATAATAATAATAATATTAACACAAGGGACGTTAAGGTTGGCGTTGTTGGTATGGGTATGCATCGCCATTACCGAGGTCGATGGTAACGGTTGGTAATGATGTCCACACACAGAGAGAGGGACAGGACATACGCGAGAGAGAGAGAAAGCAATTAACCGAACTAAGAGAAGGGGAAGGAGTCACATATATAAGGAAATCGTGAAGGAAACAGAGGATTAAGTAAAGTGGAAAATGGAGTGGTAGGTTAGGCGGACCTTGGATCGTTGGATTTGGAGGAGAGTTAAGGACGTGTTTGGGAGGTTACATATTGGAAGCCAACTCGAGTTTTGTTTTACGCATATTTCTTCTCAGTGGGTGAATCAGTGGCTGACCGTGGTTATGGCCAGCTGGGCCCGGTTGATCTTATAAAATTTGTTAGTATATATATGTATTTATTATATAATATTTTATTTGGCCACAAATTTGGCCCCAGCTAATTTTTTATCTTCTGTGTAAGGATAATGTTTGTTTCATTACTCATTTAAAAGGAAAGTAAAATTATTGTTTGAGATACCGAAAAGGTTAATATCATCTTATATATTGTTTTGATTTATAATTATCGGTTATTATTTATTTGTATTTTCAAGGTTATTTGATACTATTTAATAAATACTCCCTTTTATCCTTATTTAAGGAACCAACTAACAATTATTACAGGTCAATAAAACTAGTTAAAGTCATTAAATTTGTCCTAAAATTTAAGCAATTTTCAATATTATCCCTATTAATTATACTAAACTCTAATATCATATTAATTATTACTCTCATTCGCTACCTTTTTAATTATGAGTATACTATACATAGAAAAAATATTTAATGCTATTTGGAAACAAGCAAGTGTCTTATAAAAAGAACCAAATATACTTATTAGTTGGTGCCTTATAATAAAAACTAAAGGGAGTAGTTCAATATGTTTATTTTTTGACTCGGGCTAAATTTTTTTTCTGGTTCCACCACTGGAGTGAATCTAATGCATTTTGGTTTGAGACTCGGGGTAATACATGGAAAGTAGTGAGAATTGAGCAACGTGTCCAGAGGTTGAAATATTGTCATGTCTAAAATTTTAGATAGCCCACGTGCTCTTTTAAACTAATCACCAAACCCACCCTTAGCTCTTTTAATCACCCTTGCAAGAATGCAATTAACATAGTAACCTATCATATACTCCTCTAGTACTTATCACTTTGATCTTATTTATAAGTCTCTTTTGACTAAAAAATTTGGTTATATTTATAAGTCATCTTTCAAAAAATAGATGAGATTGTGACAATTTTGCCCATATTAATTATACCAATGAAGATAGAGAGAGAAAAAAGATTTGAAAGATACCCAATTATAAATAAAGGTAAAGTTGAAATTTTACCCCATAATCATTAAGCTAACTACCTCTCATTGGTATGTGTATTTTGGTCAAAATTGACTTATAAATAGGATCATAGTGATATTATTATTACAAGGTACCAGCTAACAATTCTCACAAATCAATAAAAACAATTAAAATCATTATTGCCTCTACTAATTGCATTAAACTTTAATACTCCCTCCGGTCCTAATTATAGGAACACATTTTGGAGTTGGTTTTGGTCCTAATTATAAGAGCAACTTTTAACTTTTGTCAATTTTTTCCTATAATATCCCTATTTATACTTATTATTAGGAGCATTTATATATATTGGTGTGTATATATGTATGTATATGTGTGTGTACATATATATATGTATATCTGTGTTTATGTGTGTCAATATGTGTGTGTGTGTACAAGCACACACACACATATATGATGTTTATCTCTGTGTGTGTAGAGATATATATGTGTGTGTAGATATATGGGTGTGTGTGTCTATATATGTGTGTGTAGATAGATAGATCTAATTTTTAAATGCATTAAAAAATAAAAGAAGATAAACCAGAAAAAGAAATATTTATGAAATCAAGTGAATATTGATGATGTAATAAGAGAGACAATTATTTTAAAACCTGTCATTAAGAAAAGTAAGGCTAAGTGCGGTTAGAAATGCAGCTATATAAATTACAATGAAGGGTGGGGCACTCAATAAGTTCAAGTACATATATTTTAATAACAAAAGTATATTACAATAAAAATAATTACAATATCATCATTCTAGGCTTTATTTTTTGGAATTCCATCATAATTACCTTATTAACAATGCTATCAAATACATCTATTTCAATATAAGGAAATAAACAATTATTCAACCATTCATCTTATATCCGATTATAAAGTGCAATCTTAATGTATTAAGAGTAGACACCAAACAATCATGCAATCATTCAAACATTTTTTTTTTTTTTTACAAAGTATCACAAATTTAAGGTGCCCCCTTATCATGTACCTAGGTCCGCCATTGTATATGTATACACACACACATGTTTATATAGCAAGACCATTATTTCAATTAGAAAGTGTGTGAAAACGAAAATTGGTTGGAGAGACATGTGGCGGGGTTGTAATTCAATTTTATTTATATTATTTTAAATTTATATAAGGCCATTTAAGGAAAATGAGTAAAATTAACTAATTTAACTCCTCTCATTAATCCCCTCAAAATCGGTTAAATAGTTCCTATAATTAGGACCGGAGGGAGTATCATATTAATTTTACTCTCACCTATTACCCTTATTAATTATGTGCATACATGAAAACAAATATTGAATGCACGTTGAAAACAAGCAAATGCCTTATAAAAAGGACTAAATATATTTGTTAGCTGATGTCTTATACCACTCTGGTCCTATTTATAAGTTCAGTTTGACCAAATCTTACATACCAAGGAAAAGTAGTCAACGAGTTGACTATGGGGTTGATTTTCAACTTTGCCCTCATTTATGATTGAGTATTTTTTAAATGTTTTTTTCTCTCTCTATCTTTATGAGTGCAATTAATATGGGTAAAATTGTCACAATCTCATTTATTACATGAAAATGGATTTATAAATAGAACCAAATTTTTTGGTCAAACTGGACTTATTAATAGGATCAGAGTGGTAATAAAAACCAGAAGGAGTAAATGTATAATATTTTGTACTATTTATGAAAAATATGAATAATAACACCCAATACCTATCTCGTGTTTTCCCCCCCACAAATTGCTCCACAACACTTTTTTTTATATATAATACAATTTTAGGAAAGGGGTTGAGCTCACCCACGATCCAAGGGTAAGGCAAAATCTCTATTCCTCTTAAGTAATACCAATGTTGGGCAGGGTGAACCGTCTATTACCCTCAGGCGTTTACCTAGATACTCAAAATCTAGGATGTCTCCCCCAACATCTTAACCAACTCTAAAATCAAACTCTTTCCTTTTAATGAAAATGTCCGACCCCTTTACCAATTAAACCTAAAGATGAGGAGTTCTACAACACTTAACAGAGACGGAAGGTGAAGAAGATCCAATCTGTGGTCATTTATGAAATGGGCCAGTAAATGGAAGTAATGAAAGCCTAAGCCCAAATGAAACGTGGCTATATTGTTTTGGGCCAGCCACCTCCAAACCCCAAAGTTTTAAAATGAAGAGGAGAAGGAGAGATAGGGTGGGTATGATGAAGTTTACGAGGGACAAGCAACTCAAGTAGTCTTTTTAAAAAAAAAAAAAAAAAAGTAGTCATTTTTTTTTTTTGGTCAAGAACTCAAGTAGTCATTGAAGACGCTGGTGGCCAACAAAGGAAAAGCATAAAGCCTCTCTAATTCACGACATGTAGTCTACATACGTGCTTCTTCATTCCTTCTTTTACCACGCACAACCCTTCTCTTTTCTCTTTTTTCTAACACCATTATGTATATGCCTATTTTCTTCTTCCTTTTTTCTTTTATTTAAAACAGGAGAATGTAAGAAAACCAAGGTTATTAAAATCGGACTGGTCATTGAACCAGTTAGGGATATTGAATCAAGGGTTAGTGGGTCAGATCGGTGAGAAATTGAAGGTTTTAGAGTTATTAATACGATTTTTTTTTTAAAAAAAACGGGTTAAGACCTAAAACCGGCTTTAATAACACTGAAGCAAACACTCACAGATCTAAGGAGATTTTTATTTCAAAACAACACAGGAATATCAAAGGACCAAATTTAAATAATGCTTCATTGGCAAATGACCAAAACACCCTCTAGTGTACATAGGCATTTCAACAACTTAAAATAACAAAACAACATATGCCCATATATGGAGGAAAGGCATTTTGGGCATTTGCCAGCGAGGCATAATTTCAATTTCAATCTGGTCCTTCAGTACTGCTGTGTAGTTTTAGCATATTTTCATCTTTATTTTATGTAAAGTTCCTTTTTTTTCTATCTAAAAATTTTAAGAAAGGGGTTAGACCCACCCACGATCTAAGGGTAGGACGAAATCTCCTTTCTCCTTAAGTGATACCAATGTTGGGTAGAACAAGTTATCTATTACCCTCAAACGTTTACTTAGACACCCAAAAGTTAGGATGTCTCTCCAAATACTTTGACCAGCTTAAACTTTGCATGAACATGGTTCCAGCAGGTTGGGAGCCCACGATCCACGAATCAAGTTGTACATTCGTTTGACTTTGACTCTGTTTTTAATTAAAACTTAATACTTCACCAATTTTAATTACGAGAGTGACGCCGGAAGTTAGTGTTGGATCACCAACGTCGTCCAAATTCGGAATATAATATTAATGGCCCTCCAAAATCATGTGTTAGCACTTAACTTACAAAAACGGTAAAAGCCAGGGGGGTTGATTTTCCTGTTCTTTTTGTGAGTAATCATGGAATTTTTTTGCTGACCACATGGCTTCGCAATCAAAACCAAATATCCAAACAATTCATCAATGTGTCCCCAAAATCTGGCCCCCTTCTCAGTGATCATTTCATAGCCAGCTGTTTTTATTTTCTCTCCCATTAATCTCTTGAATAAAAATGCCATATGTTAAAATCATTTTTAACTTCAATCTCAAGTTTTCACATTCCTGATGATAAATTTTAAAAAAAACAGAAGTCAATCTTACATGTTAATCATTACCACAAAAAATTGAATTGCCTAGAGAAAAAAGTGATGCACCCACCATATCACTGTTTGTCTGTTTTTACTTTCAACTCCAACCAACTTAATGATCTGTTTTTTGTTTTTTCAGAGCCTATAATTATGAACGCCCACCCAGCCTGGTTGAAACTTGTCACTTGTGATTAAATACATTATCTCCCTTATTCCCAATTTTAATTCTAACAATCTGTTGGTCTGGTTACTTACTTTTAAAACGTGTCACTTCATAGAGTGATTAGAAGTCTTTCCTTGTCTCAAAGTTGTTGTCCCCATTCAAACTCCCTTGTGTGTCCTCTGTTTCAGTGCTTCGCCAAGTTGTTAAAACCAAAGGCCTTTAAAGCTCTGACTTTTCAAGATTCAACCCACCTCATCTTGACCTTAAAGACGATTTTTTCCCCATACTTTAATCTGCAGGGAAAAAAAAAATCTCACAATGTTGCGAGTCACAATCCAGAAAAGAAACATACATCACTTATGGATGGTGAACGACCCAATAACAGAGCAGTTGAACTCCAAATCTAAAATAACTAGCGTTGAACAACCTTCTCAACTCTCTGTTTTTTACTGATTAGGTTTATTGGACATTCTTGTCTTATTTAATAAGAAAAAAAATACAATACCCCACAGTATTCTTTTTTCCCAAAATTGTTCTCTCTTAACGTCAGCATGCCCACAAGAATACTCTTTAACATTCTGGGGATGTTATTTACTTAATGTATGTTTAAGATGACTTTTGGGGCTCTGTATTTATTTACGTAAATTGATATAAAATTTCTTCCACATATTTACTTTCTTTATATAACGTAAATCACGATTGAAAAACTGTTTTTGAAAGTTCTAATCGCTATTTCAAATAAATACTTAGTATTTTTGAAAGAAAATTTCAAACTCTGCAATTTTTTTAGCATATTGAATCAAATCAAGTTGGTTGATGCCTTAATGGTTATTAACACCAACCACTAAAGTGAGCAAATTAAACAATTATGGGGTTGCTGCCATTTATGACTAATGATGATCCTCATTTCTTTTCCAAGCCATTATTATACTTACTTTTTCCATGCTCCACAGAGTCTCAAATCCTCCTCTTATAAATGAAATAATTTGTCAAATTGGTGTACTCCCTCCTATCCATAATATAAGGCACTTCTAGAAGAAAGATATGATCCAAAATATAAATCACCTTCAATTTAATTAATGCTTTTTTTTTTTTTTTCTGTTTTTCCTTTGTCATTAATATCCACTTTCCAACTTTTTCCATTTATTATATCTCATCTTTGAAATAACATTTTCAATACAACTAAATACATTTTTTAAGAAGGGTAAAAGTGGAAAAAATTTATATTTTAAGACATATTAAATGACTTAACTCTCATTTTTTATTTTTCATGATATAATTGAAGTGCTCTATATTTTAGACCCGAGTGAACAATATAAAACTTGTACGTCAAGTTTTTCCTAAGAGAATAAAAAGTTATTATATGAGCTAAAAATATCTAATCACTTTAATAATATCTCACCCTCCCGCTTTTAATGGGATATACGTATGCCAACTTAAATATATATATTCTTTGTCCAGGTCAGATCACATCGTCGTTGAAACAGAACAGAGCAACCAACTGCACATAAGAACTTCTGTGTTTCATTACAGTGTGTATTATTGTTGCAGTTAATTCTTCTCATTATATTTTAGTAAATAATCAATTAATACAATTTCGAAGCTGTACTACAAGAATTTCGGCACATTCTTATTTGCAGATTAGAAATAATAATTCACTTCCAATATTCATCACACAAATACTAGTATGAAATATATAAAACAGAGTATAGGCCATTTCCCTCAACGACTTTGAATTAGAAGTTAACTTTTTTATTGGAATTCCCAGTACGCCAGGTCCTCATTCCAACTCTGTACCTAACCATTCCAAGCACTATCTACATTCAGTAACGTCCTCCTTCATTCTAGGTTTCTCTTTTTAAATCCATAGCAGAATCCGATATACTATATCTATATATATATATAATAAAAATGTTACCTAAACGGTGGTTGTGGTGCTAGTAGTAGTTGTAACAATAATAATAATAATACCATAGGCTAACATTTTCCAGGTTCTTCGTTCGGAAGCTTTTTGTGCATGTTTGGCAACCCACACAAAAATGGTTTCAGAAGTCATTTTTCATAATCCCAAAATATAATTTTTCTCTCATACTTAATTCGTAAAAACTTTTTTGTAAAAGCTAATTTAAACCTGCACTTAGTTTTTTTATCCTTCGCGGGCTACCACAAAAGGAATGTGTATGAATGAATTTTGTCATTCTTACATCAGAATGACAAACTTGCGTTTGAGTAATATTCTCAACTTCTAAAGGAAGAATCAGTAATCACACGTTATTTCGCCTCCTAGTTTTGGTTTTATATTATTTTAATTTTAACAAACCATATCCTAGGCTTCCATATTTAACGAGGATTCTGTTACAGGCACGGACTAAACATGCTTATTTTTTGAATAAGTCCCTGGTGTATATAACTTTGCTACCTCATTTCCTGCTAATTCACTGATTCCTTTGTTCTTGTTTCAAATTTTATCAAATGCAAAACCTCAGCTTCCTTTTTGTCCCTCTTCTGTTATTTGGTCTCCTTCTTCATGGAGGAACTGTCATAGCTTCTGGAAAAAAAGATGGATCAGAGGAATGGGGATATGTTGAAGTCAGACCCAGTAAGCCAAAATGCATTACACTCTCAATTCACTTTAGTCATTTTGCATCTTCTGTTTGTGTAAAAAGATCATCACTTTTTAACTTCAATATGTTTATATTACAGAAGCCCACATGTTCTGGTGGCTTTACAAAAGTCCCTACAGAGTTGAAGATCCCTCCAAGCCATGGCCTACCATTCTTTGGTTGCAGGGAGGACCTGTAAGTATCATTTGATTCAACACCAAACAGAACAATGCTCTGTTTTTTCCTACAATTTCCTTAGCTGAAATGGTTAGCTCAATAGATAACAAGTGATAGTATCTCCCCATAATTAACAAGCTAGAGTAGGTTTCAGTGGAATCATATATCCTTGAATTTACCGGCATTGATGATAATGACATTACAAAATTCCTTAATTTGTGTGAATGATGAACAGGGTGCTTCAGGAGTTGGGATTGGGAATTTTCAGGAGGTTGGGCCTTTAAATACCGATTTGAAGCCAAGGAACTCCACATGGCTTCGAAAAGCAGATCTCTTATTTGTGGTGAGTGTTAAAGGCTCTGTTTTTTTGTTAAGAGAAGCATTAAGCTTAACTGTGGTGTAGCTCTTTTGGGTGAATTCTTTTTGGTTCTATTATAATGCAGGACAACCCAGTTGGGACAGGGTTCAGCTATGTGGAAGATAAAAAACTGTTAGTAAAAACAGACGAAGAAGCAGCCACTGACTTGACGACATTGTTGATTAATGTATATAATAAAAGAGCGAGCCTCCAAAAGAGTCCTCTGTTCATGGTAGCAGAATCATATGGTGGAAAATATGCTGTCACTACTGGTTTGTCTGTTCTTAAAGCTATTGAAGCTGGAAAATTGAAGCTCAAACTTGGAGGTAATCACTTTGTTCAAAGTGGTTTTGAATCTTTGAATGAGATTAATCTGTTATTATGATTTTTAGAAATTGCTGCATCCTATATTAACATAAATATATGAGTGCCATATGCAGGTGTGGCATTAGGGGACAGTTGGATCTCCCCTGAAGATTATGTGGTAAGTTACCAGAATTGGTATTGATTTGTAGAGCTTGAACTCTCATTGTTAGATCTTTTCGAAGATTATTGTAAAATTATTTATCAATAAAAATTATCATCTTTTCTTATTCTTCTTCACTATTAAACCCGACAATTTCAGTTCTCATGGGGCCCTGTTCTTAAAGACGTCTCTAGACTTGATGACAATGGGCTGCAAAAATCAAACAAGTACGTCTATTTAATTTTTTCACTTAGATATAGTGTGTGTGTATGTGTGTCAACGGGTATTAAAATACTTTTTTTTTTGGGAAAAAACTCTAACGAAGAAATTTGGGAGAACAGATTAGCCCATAAGATCAAGAAATTAATTGAGAAGGGCCAAATGGTTGAAGCAACCAGATCATGGGGCAAACTTCAGGAGGTCATTTCAGAAAACAGCAACAATGTGGTCAGTACTAGTATATATGATTTTAAGATTTTTAAATGGGATATCTTGTATCTGAAAAGTGTTAATATTTTATGTATTTGCAGGACTTTTACAATTTTATGCAGGATTCCGGAAGCGATTCTACAACTTCATCAACAATGGTGGATCTGGGGTCAAACAGAGAAAGATCACTGAAACGATACTCCAATTATCTAACTTCAAAGAGGTCATCTTCTGCTAGTGGTACTGGTAGCCTAAAAGACTTGTTGAATGGTGTCATAAGGAAAAAGTTGAAGATCATCCCTAAAAATGTTAGGTTAGTGTGTATGTGTTTTTCCCTTGATTGGAAAAGAGAACTTTACCCATGACTTCACTTTCAACAATTTACTTGATCACCTTCACATGGCTACGTGACGGCAGATGGGACGATCAAGCCGGTGATGTTTTCAAAAAGCTTAGAGGCGATTTCATGAAACCAAGAATTAACGAGGTAGGAATATAAGTGTAAAGCTTGGAACTTTTTGGTTTGAACTCTTAACCCAATTCAGAAATTCATGTGTTTATTCTATTAGTTACTGACATTTTCCTCCTAGATGTTTAAAAAAATTTCTTATCTATATGACTCTGTTTTGATCTGAATCTTTCAGGTTGATGAGTTGCTAGCTAAGGGAGTCAAGGTGACTGTGTACAATGGACAAGTAAGAATGTGGTTTTCCACTGGATTTTGTAACGATGATAAATGAGTTTATTATGAAAAATTTTGTCATGTAAAACATGTAGCTACACACAAAGTTTAGTTTTTTTTTTTTTTTTTTTACGTATAAATAAATATTTTATTAATAATTTTTTAATTGCCAAAAGTTTCACATACCACTGACTTCCTTTTTTTGGGTTTATGTCAGGTGTGTGTGTGTGTGTGTGTATCTATTGATGTTTCTGACATCCTGATCTGATATAGGTTGATCTGATCTGTGCAACCAAGGGAACTGAAGATTGGCTTAAGAAACTCAAGTAAAGCTTTTTCCCTCTCACTCCCTATGATTTTTCCCTTAAACTCTTCAAGATTGTTAAAACCAAACGGGAAATTCCACTTTTGCTTTTTAATTCTCACCCAACACACACACGCGTATTTATGTTTTTGATTAAACTGAGTGTAGGTGGAAAGGGCTTAAAAGCTTCTTGAAGAAGAACAGAACAGCTCTCTACTGTAAAAATGAACAAGGGACGAAAGGCTTTTTGAAGTCACACAAAAACCTGCACTTTTATTGGATTCTTGGAGCTGGTCATTTTGTAAGTCACAATCACATTCGATTCCAATCCTATTATCCGTAACATATCGACTTGTCAAGTAATTCTTTCCAAACTATAATCACAAGCAAAAACACACGTAAATTCCAAGCTTGTCATTGTCATCATAATAAACCTGTGTTTGTGACAGTTTTTATTGATATAAGCTTTCCTCAATGTCATAAATAATACCCAACGTTAAATACGCAGAAAGTTCATACGAGTATTTTGATTAGACGAAAGGGTAGGAGGATAGGCATTTATGAAGGGAATGCTAAGAGAAGTGGAATTGGGAACATAAATGAAGAGAGAGTCCGAGATATAATGAGTCAAAGGACATGTTACTGAAAAAGCAGGGGACTTGTTACGTTGTTTGTGTCACCTCACAATTTATTTGGTGCAGGTACCCACAGATCAGCCTTGTGTAGCATTAAACATGGTGGGTCAGATTACACAGTCACCGGCAGCAGCTACTACTTAACTTCCAAGACAAAGAAACAATAATAAGAAACAACAAGCGTACAAGAAACTTTAATTCCTTCATCAGTACTGTTCAACAGGAAATGGGAGACCACAAGCAAACTAGGTGTACAAAACAGTACCATGCAGCTACAAAACTAGTCATGGAAAACAGAGCTATAGCCAACACAAATGCTATTTATTGTTTACTGTCTCATTTTTCAGGGCATACATAGTTCCATACTTCTTTTCTTCTTCTTTTTCTTGAGCAAAACTCTACGGTGCTGGTCATCGATAGCAGAGTTGAGTTAGGTTCTGTGAATAGATTGATAATGGATTGGATTTTTCATTACACAGATTACAGATTATAGACTTAGTGCTTGGCAAACCATAAAACTGTGATTTTAATATTTTGAAAGCCCTGTAAATTGAGACAATTTTTTTTTCACATACTTATTTCATAAATCATAAAAGTTATTCTCTAAAACTAGTACTCCTACACTTACAAGGTGAAAAATTAGGATTACTTAACTGGATCAAATAAGTCCTGCGATTTACAGCGAAAAAAAAAAAAATGGAAGATCGATCCAAAGCCCCAAACCATTGAATGTCTTGTCTTAGACTGCATAAATAATCTAGCTTGCTCACCCACAAAAGGAAAAAAGTAGTAAATGAACTAAATTAAATTTGCCAGAGCCTTCAAAGCTCATAGTTAGAATTACAACAAACCATCAAGCCGTGCATATTTAATTTCATGCTAAAAAGAAAAAAAGAAAATTCATGCTAGTTACTGTCAAAAATTGCAACTTATATTGAAATTTTTTAAAAATATGGTTTTGATGCTAACAACAATTTTCAAAATGTATTTAGTTACCTTAAGATAGAAAAAGCAAATGAGGATCAGAGAATGAATTGAATTGGCTGAGTAAATAGTCCTCTAGCCTTGGGTGCTATATATATTGGAAAGACCTAACAGAATCGTACAGAAGTTTGTTACAAACAAATATGGACCTGACGCGTGGCTAGTGCGAATCTTCTGCAGCTATCACGCAATCCATAATAGATATACAACAGATGCCAAACACATCAACAATACTAAATACATTAGCAACACTAATTACACATTAGTCTTAACACCTTATGATTGAATAAATATTTAAACGGAAATTATTTAATTTTTTGTTGTTATTGTTCTCGTGATTGGAAATTGCTGACAAATAACAATTTCATTCGAAGCTCTCTTATGGAAAGCATCGCACAATTTTTTTAAAATCTTTCAATCCAATGGAATCACGTACGCAAAGATAGCGTCTAACGATGGCATCATAAACTTCTTCGTATACCTGTACTATATTGATTTAAAACTCTATATCATGAGATTCAAGGCTACAATTACAGCTTATTTTGACATTATTATATATATATTACAGGACACCAGAAGATACACGACTTGGAAAGTACTCCAAAACCTTGTAATTTAAATAACATCCAATATACACTGCTCTCATAAACAGCTGCCCAAACGAAAATCAAAGGGGAAAAGGAACAAAATCTTCTAATATAAGCTTTGCCCAAAACCAAAGCCCCAAAAAATAGAAAAGCTCACTCAATCTTTTCCAAGACTTCCAACCTGGTTTTTCTCTTCCAACCTTTCATCGTAGCAACGAGGTGTATCAACCCAATAATCTGACTTTTAGTGTATTCCTGCAAAGAAGAGATGTTTCATTAAAAACTTAAGCAATCAGAAAGTGTAGTGATGCAATAGAGATGGAGTGTTCTTACAGGGTGTGCGCGGGCCCAGTGCACAAATTCTGTCTCTGGAAGATAGTAAGCCTGGTTTAAGAGTGAAAGGCAAAGATGAATCCTCAAGTAGCAAATCTTTGTTTGCACTCAACATAAATTTCACACTCGCGAGTTGCAAAATCATATAATAAGTGAGGCGTCAACACAAATAATCAGAAAATGTGTTGTCATGCTTATCCATACCTTAATGAAGGTTTCAACCATTTGTAGCTTGGGCTTCACATTCATGGACACGAAATGATGCAGTCCATTGATTAAAACCTGCAGGGGGGAAAACAACAATTCTAACACATCATATATCACCTTAAAAGACAAAGAAGGTAAACTACAAAGGAATTTTTGGACTTTTCATGAAGATTTATATTTATTCCCAAATGAAATTCAATGACCTGAAAATTTGATTACCATTCAGACCCTAAAATAGGATATAGTATTGAAAGTTTAGCATAAAAAAGGAGGCATTTATTTGTCTACAATTGTTTGCTTCTGGTAAAAAATGAAAAAGGGAGGTTTGGAAATTAGGTTTTGAAGAGTAATTCGGTCATAGTTCAGAAATAACCTGCAGATCCAATGACATCAAAGCCCGGCCTTCGTCACTGCATCTCTTTACCCTTGAAAGTCCTTCTACAAGAGTTTCCGCCACAATTTCAAGTCCATATTCTAATAGTAGGTCTTGAATCTACATTTACAGAAGCACTTGCAAATTTAATGCTCAGACGGTTACACATTCAGTAAGCAAGTTTATGAGCATAAACATGTGATTCATGCAAGAATTATGCTAATAACTCCATTATTGGAGTTACAAATGTCCAAAGTAGCAGATGTGGCTGCATATAATTTTGATCTAAGTTTTAGTACTTTGATTCATACTGCAATGTTTGCAATTGTATCCAGTCAGGACTTAAAAGTTGTATGAGTAGCATTACTCTACATGTAAGAAGATAAGATGCACATACATAATGAGTACGAGTAATACCTCTTGTCGAATTCCCCCATGAGCAAGACGTGTTTTATAGTGCTTAAATTCTCCAAGCAACAAATCAACATACCTATATGTACAACAATTTAAGCCAACCGAAGAGAGAATGTAGAATATTCTTGAGGGAAAATAACACTTTTGGGGGGAAAAACTACAGCTTTGCATAGATAAATAATATAAGCAGTGTTGGTGTCAAATTCAATCAGAGGTAAAAACTGGTTAAAACCAATGACGCAATGGATGCAGTCATTTTGATTGGATTGATTGGTTAATTGTTGTCAAGAGACTTGGTACCATTAGACTTGGTCTAAACCAAACCCATAAAAATCCCTAATCCTTAGACTTGCTGTGGGAAAGCATTCCCTTTTGCATCACTCTGATGCTCAACTCATGATTTTACTCATGAAATCTCTTCAAAATCAACATCACTGGGGAGATCTTTCATTAACTTCTTGGTTGAGGAGGTTATCTCATCATCCTCTTTGAATTCCTTCTTTCTATTTTAGAATGACTTTCTTCTATTATAGAAGAACAGAGTAAATAAATTTACCAGCCAGCTCCAGATTTTGTGTCCCTTGATTGATTCAAGACATCGCGGTCCCACTTCTTTTAGTTTTAGAGTAATAACTTCATGCTCTCCAAACAGTACTGCACTGTTTTCAATTTTTGGTCCATTGAATAATTAGGAATTCATCTAAAAGACTAAGGCAGAACAGAGTGAACCTCAGACCAGCTATCTAGCCCCAAAAAAAACAGACCAGACCTAGAAAAAGGAGCACTACAAAGGAAAGAAAATTGAAGGGGGGGAAATGTTCTCAGACGAAAAGCAGGAGTCCAAGACCATCAGAAAAAGGTCTAAATAGCAAATTCTTCTACAACAAAAAGATAGGACAAAGGTTCAAAAATAGATTTAAAAAACAACAGATAGCAATCAATTGTCAATTAACATATGGAAAGGAAAACCAAGTGCTCATTATAAAATAATGAAAGTAACACACGAGACCAATAGTAAAAAAAAATTCTATATGCTTACAATTCTGTAGACATAATTAGCAGTTTATTCCACAGATCACAATTGATAAGTGATTCAAGCAAGCAAACAAATAAATAACATGGTATTAAAACATAATGATGATCCAAAATCACAAACCCATTATGCTCAAGCCCAAGCTCTTTTACATCCCATCTACAATTCGCAACACGTTCCACATACCTGAAAAATATTAAAAATTTGTAACACTGGAAAAGCAAAAGTGGTAGTTTAAGATTATCAAAATACCATCTCAAAAACTTAAACTGGCAGAAGAATGCCTAAGAATGTTTTTTATTATCATCTCTATGATGCCTGCAAAAGCTATTTGTAAACATCCCCATCCCCACAAGAAAAAAAAAAGAAAGAAAAGAAACAAAAAGGTAGGAGAGAGACACCCCTCCCCCGGAAAAAAAAAAAATAGCCATTTGCACTTTGAAGCTTCGAATTCAAATATTATTTGCTTAAATTACTTCTGATTCACACCAAAGTAGTCAATCCCAAATAGCGGCTGGCCCAAAAAACGCTATAGCGGTATGGCGCATTGCGGGATGACCGCTCCACCGAAGATACACACATAAATACTCAAAAATAAAATGTACTCTAAGACATATTCATCATTAAACAATAAATCATTCAAGTCTCTAAAAGCCATAAACAAAACATTAACTTTGATAAAAACAAAAAAAACAAAACATTAACATAATTGTGGCTGAAGTCTGTGGTACTATGGTTGAAGTCTAGCTGTGATTGGGACGACATTTTTACTATACAACTAGAAGATATTTTGGAACGCTGAGAACTCACAAGTCAGAACTCAATCAAGCTTTGACCCAAAAAACCAAAAAAAAGAACTCAATCAAGCAGATCAAGATCAATAGTCTCGCACTCTTGCTGAGAACTCGATCACGAGATTCACGACTGCGTCTCGCGTCTCTTGACGACTTGGCCTAAGTCTCTCGCGTCTTTGGGTCGGGCTTTAAACCTGTTTTTGGATGCACTACGTCTCTCGTATCTCGGCCTTTGACTCAATTTTTTTTTTTAAAAAAAAAAACCCCTAAATTGAGTGACGCGGCGCGACCGGCCGCTCTGCAACTGGTGCTACCTACGCGATGCAAAAACGCACCGCAAAGGATTTATTGTGGCGGCCAGCCACTATTCTGCTCCGCACCGGCGCGATAGCGCTGCTATTAACTACTCTGATTCACACCAGTTGCAGGTTTAACTGTATCAATATTAATTTAACCTTTTTGGTAAGACATCAGATGTTGGCTTATTGTTGTTCATGGCAACATCTATATACACAGATAAACATGATCATGTGTGTGCTTTATAGTTGTTCCATTTTCAACACCCGCACATGCATTTAGGGTAAAGGAGCAAAAATACACATGTGCTTTACCTCTGGGAGCGCCCAGCACCATATGCTTTTTTTGGGAGCAAAAATACACACGTGGTTACCATTTTGGAGCAAAAGTCACATCCCACCGTTATGTTACTGTTCACCATTATGAGAGAGAAACTGGGCGCTCCTGGGGGTAAAGCACATGTGTATTTTTGCTCTTTTATCCTTATCTTTAATAAGTTATAGGGTTAGTGAAATTAATAAAAGGAATAAGGCCCCATTTGGATCAAAGAAGAGGTAGGAATGTGAATGAAAAGAGTGGAATGGAATGGAAAATATTGTCTCGATGCGTTTGATTTGCACTAGAAAAGAAAATTGGTTGATAGGAAAATTTTTGTTTGGTTGGTAGAAAATGAGGTTAAATACCATTTTACCCATAAAATATAAAACATTATTTAAAACCACCCACTCACAGTGCACAACTCGAGTGTGCATTGTGCACATGAACTGTGAGTGGGTGGTGTGCACTCCTTCGTTGCTTCTCCTCTGTTCTCCATTGTCCGCCATTTTTTCAGACAACTGGCGACCTAAGAAAAAGACCAGAGAGAGTTTGGAATCGCGAGATAGGGGAGACTAGATCGAAAGGAAAGTGGAAACAAGAGCTAGAGAGCACCATCGACCTCCTCCTTCTTCCTTCGACGAGTTTAAGAGCTGGAGATTAGCGAGAGTTGCGTCGCAGATTGAAGACACATAAGAAGCTCGCAAAGGGTAAGTTCATCTTCTTCAATTTTCTTGATCTGCCGGAAAATGGTTCCCACCAAAATTTGTGGGAACCCATTTTCCCATGTATAAGGGAAAATTCCCCTGCTGTTGGAAAAAATATTTTGCCAGAAAAATGCGAACCAAACAGCTGTGTGTGACGGAAAATATCCATTTTCCTTTTCCTTCCCCCAATTTTCTTCGATCCAAACGGGACTAAGTTCTAATGCAGTGAAATGAATGAAAGGCTTTGACTATAATATAAATATTCTGGATGGCAACCACTGCAGTTGTCCTCCTTCCCATGCACTCAGAAAATTCATCCAAGCTATTAACAGCACAGCATGGAAACTATATTATTGCCATGTCAATCAGATAATCCAAAATTATATTTACCAGGATTATTTCCAAAGTAAACTTATAGACATCTAGCACGGTAAATATTCTCTTACCCATTGATGTGCAGTAGTTGTCTTGCCGTTGTCCTATGAATATGCTCTGCAAGATCTGGTACGGCATCCACCTAAAGAAATCAATGACATTATCATCCATAGTAAAGCCTTTTCATATTAAAATGATGCTAAACTATTCAATAAATTACATATAAGAAAAGCTCATGAAACAACATCTTAACAATCAAACCATTAGAAACTTTATTTGCAACAAGGCAATCCAAATATGATCTCCCACTGGTAGTTGGTATATCATAATTCTCCGATCCTTAATGTAAGATCTACATAGTATTTCATTGAATTATAAAGTAGGTCTTACATTAAAGACCAGAGGGAGTATTATACAGGTATAAATATGCCAAATGAGGCTTAGACAAAAGGAGGGTTTGAATAATTCCAGTTCTCTCTCCTAATTGATGAAAAATAATATTTATAAATGTGTAATCTTATACAACCATCATCAAATGCATGAAGAAGAGCTCGGCTCTGCTTTATAATTGAAACAAAAGTTGATATCATTATTAGCAGAAAATCTATTTTCTATATGAAAAAAGTGGGATTTCTGCTTTATCTAATCCATGACATTCAAATCCTTATGACAGGATCCCATTCCATCATGTCATATCCACAAGGATTGATCTAGTTGGTAAAAGTTAGGTCCATCCCCACAAGGGCATGGGATCAGATTCCGCTGTTATTGGGAGAAACTTGTTAATGAGTAATTTGTAGATTCCTCTATAACTGATCTGAGGTGAGAGGCTAGGCCTAGCTCTAACTTTCTCTGAAGAAGAAGAAAAAAATTGATTGAATAGCTTATATGCTGACCTAAAGATCCATCACTATCACTTTTCACAAGATCCTAACTACAGCAGCTAAAATATTTAGTTATGCCACATACCAGATGCTGATAGAAATCCTCAAGTACAGTAGCTTTACTTTGCAAAAGCATTGATTGGAGATGAGCTTTGGATCTATTCAATATTCGAGCAACAAGTGATATAGTGTCAACAGCCAAACATCTTTCCTGCACCACAATATACAGGCATACAATACCCCACAGTTTAATCCTAGATTCAAAATCAAAACTCCACAAACCAAGGGAAAAAAAGAGTTTACAAGCCACCACAGACTTATCACAGACAGCATCACAAGATAGAATAAAATCTTCTCAGATAACAAATATATTGGCCTTGCGTCATTTTTTTTCTTTGACATGATGTAACAGGTAAATATAAAAAACACAACACAAAGGGCGGGGAAAGTTGCAATGATAAGTCAAACAAAAGCCATGTAACAGATCTGCTGAACCAAAGTTGTAAAGTCAAAGTAGTACTATTTCTGAACCCAACATTGAATAGTTTTCACTTAGCTTCCACATGGCATATTTTTAATCATCATGAAAAATACTTTAACCATGAGATTCAAGAAAGTGATATCCAGTCAGAGAATAAGACAATTCTAAGAAAGTGAGAATGTTTTTCCAGAAATAATTTCACATGCATACCTTAAGACCCAAAGATGATGGTGCGGAGTTGCCCACATTTGTGCTGGGAGGACTAGCAGGTGTTACCTCTGAATGTACAAATGCTGAAGTAGGTGAAGATGATAGGGGCTTTATCCACTGATCGCAATCTTGTGTTATTTTAGATGAGGCTATCCTTAGCCGATCTAGTTGTTATGATTACATATGATCACTTAATATTAATATCAATGAACTCAAAATTGAATGTAGATACCAAAGTTTGAGCAGGCAATAAAGAGATTGCCACTCACAGTTAAGAGAATCAGTCGAACCTTTTCCATTGAAACCAGTGTTATGCTGACCAAATGTTTCAAATACAAAATTGAAAAAAATCTCAAATAACTGGCAAATTCCCTGCAACAATATACTGAATCAGGGAAAAGAATTTAGAGGAAAAATGAAAGTACCACTGAGATTTTATCTGTAAGAAAAACAAATAAAGCAAGGTAAAGAAGGCGATCACTTATGAATAGAGAGAGCATACCTTAAAGAATTCAACATTTACTACTTCTAATTTCTGCATAAGCCTTGCATATTTATCCATAGATCTAACATGTTTAAGATACAATGTCAATACATCAAGTATGGACCACTGTCAAAGTCATAAGTAGGATAATAATTGTTTTCACTAATGTGAAATGTAAAGTAATTCACCTTAAAAGACTTAGAGAAGAACCAGTTTGTGCTGTATTTTCTTCATCATTACAATGTAACGACTTTCTTCTAGGATGATTGGGTTTTGAACTTCGACTTGGAAGTTGACTGTCTTCATCGATAAAGTCTGCCAGAAGATCCTCATTTTCATCATCTGAAATTGAATTAGCACCATTCATTTGAGTGGAATCATTCTTTCCAGGCAAGACTTTATCACCATAAAAAGTGCGCTTTGAATTCCCATCAAGTTCACCATAAGTCGATCCATTGGATTGGGGGGAACAATGGCCTTCTCTAGGGGTTGATAATTTCTGCAAAAATGGATTTCCATTTTGAATCCAACAAGAGAAACCACTTTTCCTAGAGCTGTTGTGACTGTGAACCAAGTTCACTGATTTATCGGTGTCAGTTGCACTGGGATTAATTGATTTGTGGTTAGACAAAGAAATCAAAGGGGCTCCATCACCAACTAGTCCTGAAAAACTGATCATTTGCACTGTATCTGGCGGTAATTTTAACCAAGTCTCTTTCTCCAACACCATTTTGAGTGCCTGAAAGTGAAGGCAACCAAAATAATTTATTTATATAAATTATGGATAAGAAAAGTGTCAATCAGAAAAATGGCGTATAAACAGCCACAGACTACTTATAAACCATACAGCTCCACATATGCAGACCATGTAAAAAATACCAAAAAGTTGTGCAATTAATTTATCTAAAATAAAATGCACAATGATGAATAATTTACATTTATGCATTTTGCATTAGTTATCCCCCTTATTCAGAAGGGGCATAAAATTTGGCCAAAAAAGGACATAAATAGCATCATAACACTTCATCATGGAACAAAACCATAAAACAATAAACTTTGGATCCAAAAAAAAAAATGTCTGCAATAATGACTACTTTACATTCTATTACAAGTAACCTTCATTCCAAGAATTATTTCCGGTGTATAAAAAACATTTATTCCAAGAATTCTGATCTGAAAAGAAGAAAATGCCAGGATATCTCAACACAAACCCAGAAATAAGAATAAAAGTAAAATATATGTATGTATAAGTGGAAATAGTATAAACATAGTTGCAATAATATTATAAATATCCAGAACATCTTCAACAAATCAATAACAACATGGAGATGCAAAAGGCAACTATTGAAGAACATAAATGAGAAATTAAAGCTATATACGTTAGCAGCAATCCTAACCAAATAGCTTAAGTTGAGCTCCAATACAATCCCATGCAGAAAGTCAACATGGTACCAAAACACTGAAAGAAAATAACCTAATCATTGTAAGATCCAGGACTCAAAAAAGAAATAGAAAATTACTACTCAATAGAGAAAAAAATGGACCAAAGAGCCCTAAGGCTCAAAAAACACAAGCCCAGATAAAAGAAATTGGGTCCAAATGATTACTAGACTTAGAAAAAGAGCGAGCCAGGTTACAAGTGAGAGGAAGTGTTGGGAAAATCATGTCCCGCATCTAAAATTAGTAAGAGAAGTAGGGTATATAAGCTTGTGACAATTATAACCAAGCTGCTCAAGCTACTTCAGTGAAATGGACCAGCCTAAGCACAAGCCCATACAAAAAGTCAACAGCAACTTATCATCCTGTAGTCTGTTTTCAATATACCAACCATTCAAGGAATTGTATTTGCTGTGCACAAAAGAAAAAAATGGAATTATCCACTCACGATCAACATTATGTGACTCATACAATCATGTCAGGTGAGAAGCCTCAAGGTCACTTACATGAATGTTTTGTCGATGAAAAGCTATGAAATAGTTTTCACAAACCACCTTCAATTTCTGCCTAAACTCAACTGCTTCAATTCCGCAAAAGGCTTCCCCAGCCAAAATGAAGACACTAAGATCTTCATAATTTTTCAAGAATTGGTGAATGCTTGTGGAACAAGCTGCATCAGCAGAAAGCAATACTGAAACGCGGCTAGTAGTGAGATGCCAAAGATTCTTGCGCCCTCGTTGAAGGGTCTGTGAAACAAATTCTGTAGCTTCTTTGCGCAGATGGTACCAAGGGGACTCAATGCTTGATGCTGCATTATCCTCCTTTCTTGCCTCATAATCTGGTTCATGAGAATCTGTACATGGTAAAGCAGTAGAGTTGGAAGTCTCAATGAGAGAGCTGGCTGTTTCAGATTCTTCTCTTGAAGATGAACCATGAATTTCATCTCCAGAACTGGAAAAAGAGATGCTGCGAATTCTTACATCTGCATCAACCTCCCCAGCCCCACCCGGACTACAGGAAACATGATCATTGTTTTTATTTGAAGTCTGGCCTGCTGCATCCTGGGTATAAAATTGACAATTTTTATTAGACTGAATAATATCGATCAAAGAACTATAGATCCCACAATAATGAAAGCATCAGATATAGTTAGCTTCTTTCCAGCCTAAAAACTATGTGCATGTTTTAATCATAAACAAGATGGAGTTTAACAATTTCATTTCACGTTCCCCAACCTTAGCATATGACAGAGGCTCTATATTCTTATCTGTCTTATAATTTTATTTTCATTTCACGTAAAATTTTAAGTCACATCTTCATTGACAAATAAAAACAAAGCAAGGGGAATTCCTCTGTTATAGTATCTAAAAACCTGTCAAAAAGCAGACGTGGAACATTTCCCCCACTCAGGGATCTTGAAATAGAATCGAAAGGGCAAGAAGGTCCTTCCCTAACCCTAACGAGGAGAGGACAAGACTAGCTACTTTCTCTAAGGTGCAACCTTTTCTGTCCAAACCTTAGCATATGACAGAGGCTCTATATTCTTATCTGTCATATAATTTTATTTTCATTTCACATGTGAAATTTTAAGTCACATCTTCATTGACAAATAACTTTAATAATTTCCCCTCAGGTCAAACACCTCTTTGCTTTATAGTCTGGTTCAGCCATGTAATATTTATATATTAATCTTCTCACACGGGCTTCACAAATTAAGCTGCTATTAATCAGTTGCCTTTTTCCCTATTCAATATAAACCTTCCCACCAATCAGAACAATAAATCTCTGAAGTACTGTAGAATAATATAAAGTTCATAGGCTCACTGGATGTCAAAATTGATCTAACTAGTTCAAAAGAGTATTATTATTCGACAAAGGGAATGTTGCAAGTGAAGGAAAGATAAAATGATCCAATTAGGAGGTACAGAATTACCTGACTATCCAACTGAAACTCCATAATTTCATGGTATGAATGCATAAGCTCAAATAGAACAGCTAATGTTCTTAATAAGCATGGCCTAAACTTAGATTCGGATATTTGAAGGCATAAGTCACTGTAAGTAAGCCTGTCATCAAAGTAACAATCATGAAGCTGAATGAAAGTAGAGATCTATCATCAGCGGCCAGAGGATAGTAAGTATGCTTGCAGAGACAAAAAAGTACCTACTATTTTGCAAAGATGCCTCCTCATCCTGAAAAAAGGATCAACATCCTCATGTTAAGCAAGTCTTTCAACAAGTTAATCAAGAGAAAAGGAAAAAATCATGCCTTAAATCAAGCAAACAACAGTTCAATGGTACCCCATCCTTCTGACCAATATCTTTTGTTTTTAACTACCTCTTTCTATCGTTACAAGCAATTAAGCATTTATCTTATTCTTACCCACTTTGAGGACTTGAGTAGATCCTCAAGTCTTCACTTAAAACAATATAGGTAAACTATGAATAACTCCACCAAACTACATGAGTCACATACTCATATAAAGATGCTTGATTGGAAACCCAAGTGGTAACAAGAATAATGTCTAGAGGGCAGTTACAACTCGTATCATTAATGCAAAATAACAACAATGAATTCATTTGTTATAGGAGAAAACCGGAAGGGGAAATGTCCAATTAAGGGAATAACCGAACCTTTGCACATGTGTGGACATGCGCACGCACATATGAAAAAAAAGGAACAGATTTTGAAGATAAAGTGGGTCGAGAAGTGCGTGAACTCCACCATATATATTTTTGAATCTAAATCAGGGAGAAATTGGGAGCATGAGCCATGAGCCCATGAGGTACAGCTCCCCGCCCCCAACCATATTTTTGCGATTGCTTTGAGCAAGATGACACACTAATCATCTCTAGGGGCTAGAAATATGTCCAATATTAATATAAATTATAAAGTCTATAATATTTCTGCACAATTCAAAAGCCATAAACATAGCGAATCACCTCAAACTTCATACAATGCACGGAAGAATATCTCCAGTTATTCTTTTCTATATGTCTGCATATCAATGAAGAGCAGTTTTTTTTCATTTTATTTATTAACCAAATTCATATACAGCCCATAGTCTTTTGAATAGATGGGATACATATTGGTAGAGACCGATTCTTTTTAGGAAAGGTAAAAGAATAAGATAAAAATTAAAAGGATAAATCTTTATCAGATTATGAAATCAGAATCTAATATCATTATATAATAAAGAATGGAGCAAATCCTTAATAGAAAGATGAGCCAGAATCTGCAACTCATCGGACTATTAAGGCCCAAGGAGAATCTCCCATAATCAGAGAAGTAATTCTCTAATATTTTCTATATATATTTCATTCTTACTTTTACATGAATTGATACTCCATATTTATAGATAAAAAAATATAACAATCTCTCCATAAAAATACTCCTAAGTTTATCCCATTAATCCACGATGAAGATAATGGAAGTAAATATCTAAATAAATATTATTTTAATATGCAACTAACCAATCCACTAATCCTAAACTTAAGGACCACTAATAAATAAGAAAATATCCTAAATAAAATAAACAATGTCTAAAATTATATTAATAAATATTTATTCCTAAAATCTCTAACTTTCCGGAACTTTCATTATCTCACGCTAATCTGGTACTATATCAATACTTCCCCTTTGAAATTTGCCTTGTCCTCAAGGCAAGACAAAAGTGACAGCCTTTTGATTTATCTTGGAGCTTCATAGTAGTCGTCTTTGCCTCTACCTAGATTGTATTAAGAGATTACTACACCTTCCAGCTTCACCACAATGGTGGCAACGTCTTCCAAAGGAGAAATGGGCCTTTCACCTTCTTTTGAAATTGCCAAAAGTGAGAACTGAGGATGTGTAGTGATGCCAAGTTTTATCGGATTTCCATCATGAAAGCAGAGACCTTTAGGATGACGCTGGTATTCAAGCTTTGCTACAAAATGGTGCAAGGTTGGAAAGGGGTTGAATGCCGAGATGGTGGGCGAGAATGAAGGTTTAGAAGAAGTTAGTATGTGGAAGGAACCCATTATGGATCGTTAGGCTCATTATCTCACGCTAATCTGGTACTCTATCACATATGCATAGTTGTCTATATATTAACAACAAATATGCATTAAAGTCTCAAAATGGTCAGAATTGATTGTCTCAAATTAGAATACAAATGTCAAATATTTCTAATTCTAAAAATACACATTCAGGAATGTTTCAATGTTTAATAACGATTTGAATTAGTTGCATGCATCTCACTAGTTTACCCAAACAATATATATACATTCTCAATACTCTCAGACTTGCTATTAAAAAAAAAGTCACATTCTCACTTCCCAAATTATTTCAAAATCTAGGTGAAATAGAGAGAAGACGGGCAAGGATCATGTATTAGTTTACCTCATACACAACAGCCTTCAACACAGAGTGGGTTTCTGAGATAACTTCTTGCATGTAGAAACTCTGTATCTTTTCGGCAAGACCAGTGACATCCCCAATTAATGCGTAGGCATCAATTACCTGTATTGGCTAATCTTATGAAAAATTTTCATGATGCTGGAATATATGCATGTATCATAGTACTCCTTGGAGTGAATCATACTCCAAGAATATTTGTGCCCTTTTGCATTCTTTGACTTAGTATACATAAGCATTTTGGCATCAATTTCATTTACTTTTTTTAGCCAAAACACTGCACTAGGGTTTGTATGGGTTAGGATTCTCTAACTCTTTTCTATACACCCTGTTACATGGCATATAATACTAATAAATAGCAAATATCTGTATACTTGTATTGCATTCAAACATAACAATAAATGATGTCAAATTAGTGGTGCTAATTACTTACATCTAACAAGAACGTGTAAAAGCTTTGGCTTTGAATTAAACCACATATGGAAATCATCACTAAACTTGGACCACATGCTAGCATATATGATTTTACATGACAATGCCATGACAAGAACACAAATACAAATGTTTTGACTTTTGAGAACAGAAAGACAAACTGAGTATTGTTGATATATCTGAAAACTTTGTTGATGGAACATAATGGCATAATATGATCTATGTTGTCGATCCATCAAGTGGGATAAGACTTCTTGTTGTAGAAAGACAAACTAAGAAAGTGTGAGTGCTAAGCATAGATACTGACTACTCTAAACTTGCTCTGTACGACAAAGAAGGACCCATTTTCCTATCAAAACTAACTGAAACTCACAGTTATGTAGCTATCTTCCTTAAATTCCTGACACACTCCCAACAAAAGAGCATCCAGCTTTTGTAGAGTTTTTCCCAGCCAAACCTACATCAATAATGAAATGGACAATAATGAAACAGCTAAATACACACATACGAAATTACTGTTGGATATATCTGTAGTTAAATAGTAACAGAGAAGTGCTCGGCTGAACACACAAATAAGAAATTATGTGAATGATCTTTCAAGACATCAATTAAATAATCACCTCCACACCCCGAGTCATCTCTTGTATTGCTGAAAGTTCTGACAAACTATCTAAGAGTTGCAGAAACTCAGATAGAACTTGAAATGCCTACAAATCAATGCCAAAAGGGTACAAATGAAAAGTATAGTCATATCAAAAACAAAGGAAGGGGATAGAAAATGAACTGATATGCAGTTGATAAATGGCTCAAAATTGATAAAATAACCCACCTTGCAATAATTCCCCTCCTCAGCAAGTGATTCAAGTGTTGATTGCATGTCCAATGCACGTTGAAGCTCAGTCAAAATTGGAAGCAGGTCCTATGAATTTAAAGTGCATATCCAAATGATTAAACTACATTTACCCCCCCCCCCCAACTTAGGAGTAATGAGTTTGAAAAACAGAAAATCTAGAGCATAAATTTCAAGAATAATCATTATTGCCGGAATTGGTACATAAAGAAAGGAAATTACCAGTAGAGCTTGTTTCTCTTTGGAATAAGAATTTACAATAAGATCCCTCGAAACCTCATTCATAGATGAGGTCAAGTGTCTTCTTCCATTCTAAAAGGAAAACACATTAGGAAGAATATGTAAGAAACAGGTAGAGCAAAAATTAACAGTCATATTTGCTGACACCTTCTCAATGCTTACCATGCAGATGATATTGGCAATCCTCAAGTCCTTTTCCAGTTCCCTGACCAAATTCATCCCCTTCACTGACCAAAAGTAAATATCAGCACCTTATTCTAAAAACTAAACATGTTTTTCCATACTCTGTACAAAGTCTGAGATGAGTCGCACTATTCATGCCTTAAAATAGTGCCACCAAATAATGCAAATTGCTATGAATTTTATATTTTATATTGAATACTTGTGTGCTAAAAAAATATGAGACAGAAACAGCAACTGCAAATAAGCTTGCACTTATCTCCTACATCACAGCCCACTAAATGCAAGGTGTAGCAATGTAGAAACAAAAGTTCAAGCCTTCAAGGTGAGCCAATAAAGGAACTAAGACCAACCACTGATTCTTGATTATGTCAACAGAAAATGATAAGCAGTCAGCGACCTACCAGAAAGTGACATTATTTCAAATATTTTAAAATTTAAAGATTATTATTCAAACATATAGAATCCATTAATGAGTTAAATAAAAAAATTAACTTAATCAGATGAATGCAAAATGAAATAAGAAACATTAAAGATTTCATACACTGAAACTGAAACGAGAACAGAGGAGGAGGTGATGCATTCTATAAATTTACATTTCCCTTGTCTTACCCATTACTTCATGATTCTTCATAACGTGGCGAGATAAGCACTCTGCTACTCTATCCAACTGTGCCAATCTGAGAGTGGCCTAAGAAAAAAAGTGAAATAGTCATATAGTGTCAAGAATTTCAATCAAATCTTATGCTAACTCAAGACCCATGCAACAAAGTAAAAACCCAAGCACCTCATCAAGTGACACGATATTAAGAACTAAATAAATCAGATAAAAAACTTCAACTCAAATAAGTGAAAACACAGAAAAACTGCACACTTCCACATGTTTGCCATCTTTATTTCTTCCCAAGCAACTAAAATGAGTCAATAAAATTGGACCTGGCTTCTCTCCTTTCTTTTCCCTTCCGCTCTCATCCTTTACCCCATTTATGACCATTGGATCAAGATCTAATGGTCCACATCTAATATTTTATAAAAATATCAATATAAACTTAATAGAAATAGCAAGCCGGTTACTATTCATGCAGACTCAATTTACTGTTACTTCAAACAGTTACCGGCTCATGTGGCTTCCATGTCATCAATATAAACTTAATAGAAATAGCAAGCCGGTTACTATTCATGCAGACTCAATTTACTGTTACTTCAAACAGTTACCGGCTCATGTGGCTTCCATGTGGCTTTGTGCATTGCTTTTACTTCTCATCTCTCCTCTGCGTTTAATTTCCTACCCACCTGCCCGCCTTCGTTTTCAAATTTCGAGCAACATTTTTTCAAATTTGAATGTGTCCCTCTGTTATTGCCATCAATCAATCCGACGAGAGGGAGAGGCGGTTTAAAGTTAGGGTTTAGAGTTCTTTCAAGTTCGCCATAATCGTCAACCACGCGATCGGGATTTGTTAGGGACTTAGGGTTTCAAATGCCGTAGGTGAGCCTCGAACATTCATCCGTGATTTGTGTTGGTGATCTCCATGATCTGTTGGATGAATCGAATATTTCCTGGCAAATCACTTGAGGTAAGTGATTTGTGCAGACTTAATTTACTATTCATGCAGACTCAATTTACTGTTACTTGAAACAGTTACCGGCTCATGTGGCTTCCATGTGGCTTTGTGCATTGCTTTTACTTCTCATCTCTCCTCTGCGTTTAATTTCCTACCCACTGCCTGCCTTCAGTTATTGCCATCAATCAATCCGACGAGAGGGAGAGGCCAGTTTAAAGTTAGGGTTTAGAGTTCTTTCAAGTTCTGCCATAATCGTCAACCACGCGATCGGGGATTTGTTAGGGACTTAGGGTTTCAAATGCCGTAGGTGAGCCACGAACATTCATCCGTGATTTGTGTTGAGGCCAGTTTAAAGTTAGGGTTTAGAGTTCTTTCAAGTTCTGCCATAATCGTCAACCACGCGATCGGGGATTTGTTAGGGACTTAGGGTTTCAAATGCCGTAGGTGAGCCTCGAACATTCATCCGTGATTTGTGTTGGTGATCTCCATGATCTGTTGGATGAATCGAATATTTCCTGGCAAATCACTTGAGGTAAGTGATTTGTGCAGACTTAATTTACTATTCATGCAGACTCAATTTACTGTTACTTCAAACAGTTACCGACTCATGTGGCTTCCATGTGGCTTTGTGCATTGCTTTTACTTCTCATCTCTCCTCTGCGTTTAATTTCCTACCCACTGCCTGCCTTCAATGTGTCCCTCTGTTATTGCCATCAATCAATCCGACGAGAGGAGAGGCCAGTTTAAAGTTAGGGTTTAGAGTTCTTTCAAGTTCTGCCATAATCGTCAACCACGCGATCGGGGATTTGTTAGGGACTTAGGGTTTCAAATGCCGTAGGTGAGCCACGAACATTCATCCGTGATTTGTGTTGAGGCCGGTTTAAAGTTAGGGTTTAGAGTTCTTTCAAGTTCTGCCATAATCGTCAACCACGCGATCGGGGATTTGTTAGGGACTTAGGGTTTCAAATGCCGTAGGTGAGCCTCGAACATTCATCCGTGATTTGTGTTGGTGATCTCCATGATCCGTTGGATGAATCGAATATTTCTGGCAAATCACTTGAGGTAAGTGTGAAGTGCTCTCATTTCGTGGTTAATATTTCTGGTATTGTGAAATGGAATTCGCCTAACACACGAGAGACTGGCATGATCTTAGTTTTTGAGCTGGTCGAGGAATGATTAATTTTCGTCCGTTTGGTGTAACAGATCTGAAGAACGTGAAAAGTCATGCGACTGCTATTAAACAGGCAGAAAAAACCTGTGAAAGTGTTTATGCATGCATGTTTCTTGGAAAAACTTGTATAAGTGTCCTACTAAAATGATAACCATTTCAATGAGTTGCAGTTATGGTCATAATGGCGCAAAAGCTAGTGAGATGGCATCCAAACTTTGGTGGAGTATTTTGTGTTGCACACCT
This sequence comes from Acacia pycnantha, assembly GCA_025563575.1. NCBI lineage: Eukaryota > Viridiplantae > Streptophyta > Magnoliopsida > Fabales > Fabaceae > Acacia > Acacia pycnantha. Next base: position 432,835 of record JAMWYP010000219.1, read on the forward strand.
ATTTTCTTTTGGATGCAACATATTCATTTCTATATAGACATCTTCAGGAAGAATGCCTCATAAGAGAGATTATGATGAAGCAGGGCATCTTCACAATTGGGAAGAGATTCTTGGTTGGGATGAATTGCATTTTGGAAGGTATTTTTATATCTCAATTCAATGTATTTTTATCACTAATTTTTTGTTTTCAAGATTGACATTTCCTGGGACAAAATCGTATATTAGTATGCAAACTTTTTTATCACCCGTTTGCTTCTATCATTTAGTTTATCAGCGATCATTCCATGTCAAAACAATTCCCATTTTGGAAATTTCCTTCTTTTTGAATAATTCAAAACTATATGCCTGTAGGGTGAATAGCGTGAAATACTGTTTTCATTGATTTTAATGGGCACCTTCAATTAGCTGATTAGACCAAGCGGGGAGCATAGTGACTTAGCTTCTACAATGATAAATCGTTCATTTCCACACATCAATTAAGCATTGGATATATGAGGGCTACTCAAGATGTAGAACTAAACCAAAGGTTGAAAATGGGAATGTTTCATGTATCAATAATTATTGGAAGGGAAACCTGTAAGGATCCAATCAAAGTATGGTTCCTTAAGTGTGTTAAATTTCATATATACGCTTCATGTGTTTTAAGATTAGTAGATGTCACATTTTTTTGTTAAACAGATTTAGGTTGAATTATATGATTGTTGACACTGCATTAGTCATTTTTTTTTTTTTGTAAATATGTAGCTGAGCTATTTGAGAAAAGTGCTGTTGAATTGAAAGTTGATATCCTGAGTAGGTATGGATATTGAGTTTAGTTATATTTCATGGTTTCTTTGAGGTTGCTTATATATTGTTTCTTTCTTATATATAGGAAGATTATGTTTTGCATTTCCTAAAGAGGTGGAACAGTTGGTTGAGAGGAAGATACTTTTGAAGATAAAGTTGAATAGATATGATAATGATCACCCAAATTCAAGTGTTTTGGTTTCCAGATATGTTGAATGTGCTGATCTAAATGATGATTTTAATGAAGTTGCTTCTGTAGTTCAAGTTTAGTTATTTCATTTTATGTTTGGTTAGGTTGATCAATGTATTTGTTGTTTTAAATAGTGATTTCTCTATATTTTGAGTAGGCTGGAGGACCAAGTGCATTAGCTATTGAGGAGGATAAAGACATTGTGTATGTGAAAAATGCAAGCTGTTGAAGCTATGAGTCCAGGGGGTACTGAGGCTGTTGTCACAGTTGTTGACAACTCCCTATATGTGGAACTCGAGGAAGTCTCTATTTCCCATAAGAAGCCTGTTGGTGAGAACTCGAACTCTAGAGCTGTTGTGCCAAGTTCTCCTTCTAAGACATATGCAAAGCCAAACAAGTCAATTAAGCAGGAGAAGATGGGAAAGCTTTGGTGGACTTTTTGAAATGTAGTGTGTTTTATTATGTAGTTAGGTTTTGACTATGTCATTTTTGCAATGTGGATACGCTGCATTTTTGTATTTTGGGGAAGTGTTTATATATTCAAAGCATTGTGTATTGCCTTTGAAATATGAAGATATGGTATGTAAGAATTCATGGTCTAGATCATAATTTAGGGGTTAGTAATTTTTTTGAGTACGCGCAATGGAGAAGTTTGACATTGTAGAACATGAATTTAGTTTCAAGTTGGTGGTTGTTACAGGGATTTTAAGAACATTTGTTGAGTGATAGACAAGTTTTATTGAAAAGTGAATTGAGTTCACATTTTAAAATTTTCAAATCTTATTTTGTATAATTTGACTCAACTAAGTGCATGCTTGATAATCGGGTAGCTATAGGAGCATTGAAGTGTATAGTTGGATAATGAAGTATAAAGATATAGTTGGATTAGTATAAAGATATGATTGCAGGAAAACTTTGTTGACTGGAGCTTGATGAATTGAAGGGCAGCATTTATTTTAAGTGTTGTAGATGTTGCACTCGCGCAACGCGCGGGGGCATTGTTGCTTGTTATTACAATGGAGAGAAGGATGTGAAGAAAATATTAAATGTGGACCATTAGATCTTGATCCAATGGTCATGAAGGGGTAAAGGATGGGAGCGGACGGGAAAAAAAAAAAAGGAGAGAAGCCAGGTCCAATAAAATTGATCCCAATTTTCTGAGCAGGCCAAAGATTCTAAACAGCTCATTCTAAAGCAAAATAGCCGTACTACAATGCAAGAACAGGTTTATATTATTTCCCTACGCATAAAACAAATGTTTGGGGAAAGAAACCCTTTTGGTCTTCAAATTTGCAGCACTTCACTTGTATTAAGACTGTAAGGATATCTCTGCACACTAAATATTTCACTGAGGCATTTCAGCTTCCCAAATAAACTTCCCAAGTAAAATGGAGCTCTTTTAAAAGAAAGAATGAGGATCAAAATAGTAATTAAATTAGAAAAAAATTGATGAATCTAGAACTGAAACTCTCCCATTAAAAAGATGAAGAATAAACAATAGGCTCTAAAATTAGTAAAAGAGCCTCAAATTCATGAATAACCTTACCATGGATTATGTAACTTTCATTTTGATTACCAGCTACCTTTATCCTCACTAAACAACAAATGAAGTCCATAGGGTCTTAGACTTTTTAAAGCATGTCATTCCTAATTCAGCAACCCTTTCTGATGTGTTAGTCAAGAATCGCAACTCTCTTTACAGCATGCACCTTGCTTTTAGATATCAGCTCAAGTGCTCATGTTTACCATCACCAAAGGAGGATGGAATGTGAAGCATTACATAAGCAAAACAAACCAGCCCAGGAGAGAAAAAAGGATGATGTGAACGGGACCTAGCTTGGGTTGCAAATTGCATTAATTAGAATAGTAGGAGCAACTTATAGGGCCAATATACATATATCTGTCAGTCAATCTAGACAAATGATTGGAAGGAAACTGGAATTGAGTGCCACTCTCCCAAGCCTTGAGTAGATAATTGTTCTATAAACCCCCCCCCCCCAAAAAAAAAAAAATCTTCACGATTAGAATAATGACTAAACAGATAGCCAAGAAAATGTTTCACCCTAAATGATAAGATATACTTAAAAAATAAAAAAATACTTCACTAATAGAAGGATTGAAAAACAGAAAATGTTTCACCCTAAATGATAAGATATACTTAAAAAATAAAAAACATACTTCACTAACAAAGGATTGAAAAACAGAACTTCTACCTGCTTCTCAAAATGTGCAAGCTCATTTTCTTCAGCAGAAGCATGCTCTAAAACATACTTGACCGGATCAAAATCCTGCAAAAGATATTTTCCTAAGAATATAACTTCTCAAATATCTTTACCTTACAAGGCAGAAGCATGAGCACAATAGAAAAGAAAAGAACGCTAAGGAGTACAAAATGTGTTTCTGCTTTAATTAAGCCAAGAACATTTTTCAAAACAGGTGTGCTCACTCCTGGATACACAGATTCCAAACAAGTTGTTCTAATGATGGGCTAATCAAAGTCAAACAAAGTATAAACATTCTAGGAATGTGAATCATAGCATAGATAAACTTTCTAGAATGAAAAGGCATAATATTAGTCAAATTCTATCAAGCTAATTGAGTTGACATTTTTTTCGGCTATAATTTAGTTGACAATTGAAAATGTAATGTTTCATCAAGTCACACTTGAGACAGTAAGAGTCCTTCACCTTAAATTTTCAGCACAAATGAGTCGACACTTTTTTCGGCAATAATTAAGTTGACAATTGAAAATGCAATGTTTAATCAAATCACACTTGAGACGGTACGAGTCTTTCACCTTAAATTTTCAGCATAAGCAATCTTTTTTATTGACATCTGAAGATTGATTTTAATTCAAAGATTTAGAAAGGTCAACAAGAATACTTTTCACTTCCAATAAGGTTAAGGAACACAACCTCCATAAAACAAATGATCTATCTTTCATTCAGCACAAGGTAGGGTACAAGGAAATAGTAGTCTGTAATTAGATCAAAAGTAATCAAGCAAGTAACACCTCCTCATAGAATTCATCCTCAAGCTCCTCTACTTCTTGACCATGATTTATGCTTCCATATATAGAACTCAGTTCTTCTGAGCTTGATGAGAGACTATAACGCTGATGAGGAGGCAATCCTGCGAGAGCACGAGCAACAGCTGCGGCGGCAGCGGCCCTAGCTGGAACCTGTAAAACAAGATTTAGAAAAAAAAAATGATATATCAATCTAGCACACACACTTAACTCACCTAGAATATGCAGCTAGACAGATAATATATCTCAAACAGGTCCCTACTAGGAGTTCCTCACAATATTAAAGAGCTGATGCATTTTATGTAGTTTTATTTGCATCTAACAGCAAGAATTACACATCATTAATACCATCCAAAGCCCCGTTGGATGTCCAATGCTCCCTTTAGGTCAATTTTTTTTAACAGTAGTGCTTAATAAGGTTAGCACTATCAACATGCTTCAGCCTTGCCCCTTATAGCTGTGTGACATGTTTCTCTAATTTGGAAATAGCTGCACATTTGTTTTTACAGTGAAAACAGCTAGTCACATTAATTATAGGCGCAGGGGCAGGGATAATGTACAAGAACACATTAAAGGGTTACTTATGGGATTTGACTTCCTTTTGTTTTCTGTAATTGTAGGATTATCAAAACATATAGACTTTCTTGAAATTTTGGTGAAAGTTGGTATGCATGCAGGGCAGGCTTCTCATCAAACAACATCAATATCGATATACAAAATTTAACAAGTCGTACTATTCACAAACCGTGAATAGAGCAGCTCATCCCTCAGACTTTATGCAGTGTATGAGAAGACGTGTCTAATTGATGAAATTCAGAGATCAGGCATAGTAAAGAAGGAAATAAGTTATGGCAGCTTCCTACACTTCGGTGGCATCTTCAGTGAGATATATAGTCCCAACAATCATCAAACTTCAAAGCCACATCAGTCTACATGACAAACAATGTTGCAATGCATTATCCTTAGCTATCTCCAGAGTAGGCTGTTCTTTCTTAAACATGGCACCAAGGAAGCACACACCCAAATGTTGTCCTTTCCATGGTGAGAAAATTATGAGTCCCACAAATTTTCAAATATTTATCAAAACATTTGCTGTATATAATGCTTTTATTTTTTACTGTCAAAATGACTTCTCTCTGGACATACCTATTCAACAGATTCGCTATTCCACCAGAATCATAGAACAGCAGGGTAACTATAGTAATGGTATAATATTTCTACATTTCTTCAGAAAAGGGAACATTAGGAATAAGTATTAAATAAAAGCCTTGAATAAGCAAACTGGCTAACAGATTATAAAACATTATAATCTGACAACTGTCGAATTAGCACATTTGTCCCAGTATCAGTCTACCGAAGAGCATTAACTAGAACAAAATGCGAGAAGTAAAATTATAAAATAAAATCACTGGGATAAGTACGGTGACTGCACATTATATAGGGGATCGTTTACCTCGGGCCGATCAGAAACAGGGGGGAGCAGTCCAAGCGATCTCGCAGACCTAACAGAGCTCAGGATCTTTTCTCCGACCTTGGACAAATCCATTCCCCCTCCCTGGAAGAGCAAGAAAGGAACTAAGAAGGGAACCCTAGAGCTGTCAAACCCCTCACTCAAATCACCATTGAATATGAACGGATTTCCCTGAAAGCTTCCAAAGGGGAACAAATTGGGCTGCATTTCAACTCAAGCCCCCGAGATCAAGTGGAACAATCCCATCTCAAGGGATCAGGATAGGTGAATTAACCGGTGGCTGCGTCCTTTTGGCTGTATCAAATATCAGATTCGCCAAATTTTAATGGTCTTCAGTCTTCACTCAGGGAGCCGCTACAGCATGATTGTGATTGTTGTGACGAAGAATTTGCCTGGAAGCTAGAATTTTGTCATGGAAGGCTAGCCAGAGGGAGGATCAGCAAACTTAATGAAACTTTTTATCACAGTTAGCTAAGATTGAGAAAATAACCAAATTACCCGTTGTGCTTCTATTCTAAATTCAATTGCACTGGTTTTTTTTTTTTGGTCAAATATTTTTAATTAGCAGCTATTTGATCCAAAAAACAAAATTTAGTAGCTCCCCATTTTTATGTCCGAAAAAAATTAGTAGCTTTCGATCAGTAATTAAGAAGGAAAAATCTTAATTACGCGCATTTACTGTTAGACTTTTCAATGTGATGTTTTTTTTTTCTTGCCACCTGAGATTTTTTTTTTCCCAATATGATGCTATACATTAGATGTGTGGTTTACTGTTTTTTAGTTTGAAAGTCTGTAATTTACACTACCTCCCTTTATCTAAATATGAGACCCGTTCATTAATTTATTTTAATATATATATATATATATATATATATATGGGAAAAGTATTTCTTCAGTCACTCACTGGAGATAGAGTTATCTCCAGTGACCTCAAAACTACGTCGTTTTGAATTAATGAAGGGTGTGTTAGTAATTTTAGGTGAATTAATGAAGGGTGTTTCGGTAAAATTTATATGATTAAAAAATAAACAAAATTACAGAAACACCATTCATTAATCCAAAACGACGTAGTTTTGGGGTCACCGGAGATAACTCTATCTCCACTGACGGGAGAATATATATTTTTGAAGTAATGAAGGGTGTGTTTGTAATTTTAGGTGAATCAATGAAAGATGTTTCGGTAAAATTTATATGATTAAAAATAAACAAAATTATAGAAACACCCTTCACTAATCCAAAACGACGTAGTTTTGGGGTCACTGGAGATAACTCTATCTCCCGTGATGGAGAAATCATTTACCATATATATATATATATATAATTAATACTCTCATCAGTCCTAATTATAGGAACACAAAGTAGTGTAAATTGCAATACAAAAGTATTCCTATAATTAGGATTAGAGGTAATATATCTCATCTTTAAATTGATATATAATTTAATCATATATTACCTCCGGTCCTAATATAAAACCTGTTTGACTTTTTCTTGGAAAGATTAAAGAAGCTAAATAAGTTACTTAATAATTTCATATCTTGTGTATCATTAGATTATATATTAGTTTATTAGTTAAATTAATTAGTTTGAAGAAAAAAATACTCTAAAGTAATTTAATTAGTTTATTTAATCTCTCTAAAAAAAATCAACTAGATCGAGGGAGTAGTATATATAATGTAATTAAAGTAAGTTAAATAAATAAATTCCGCTCCTAGCCAAATCCCACCGCAACGCAAAACCCAAGTTCACGTTATCCTTACTATTAGCCACGGTCCAAATGAGGCCTTTGTCTTGATATAGAGAATCGAAAATTATGGAAATGAAAAATAAATAATATATGGAGTACGTGGAAAATAATTATATTTAATATGGTTCAAAATGGAATGGAAAATAAAATAGCAATATTGACAAAAATATCCCTGATGCTTTAATACGAGGAATAAATTAAAACCATATTTTCATTTTCTATTATTATAAACATACAAAATAATTGAGCCCACTATTAAGCATTGACTATAGTTGTTTATCTTGAAATAGGTCAGGTCAGGCTTTAACTAAATAGGTCTGAGTCTGAATTAATGTCTTTTTTTAGGTTCAGGTCTGAGTCTTCATAAGGTCAGGTCGAGTCTGAAGCCTTTTTAAAGGCCTATTTACAATGAAGACCTTAAAAAATGCCTCATATTGCAAGCCTTGGAGGCTATAAATAGGCTGGTATACTTTGAGCCTACCAAAACTTATATAAATATAACTTGAAATTAGAATATAAAAATGAAAAAAAATTATTTTATTCATATTATATAAATATAATTATATTTATTTAATATTTAAACAGGTCAGGCCTTAACAAAATAGGCTTGACCTATTTACATATTCAGGCCTTTAAATAAACTTTGGTCTGACCTCTTTAACAAACAAGTCAGGCCTGATCAGGCTCTAAATAGGTCAGACTGTAAATCGCCTGATAGGGGTCTAATATATTCCCACCCCTATTTATCTCCATATATATGGTCCCATGACGACGCATATGAACCCGGCTCCATATCTTTTGCGTCACCGGAAATGGAAGTGTCCAATGTGTGCTCAGACAACGGATTTTTTCTCCATTTCTGATCAGCATCAAACGTACGGCTTTAATCATATGTCTGGCCAAACTGACTCTTAAAAAGTACTTGCGGCTAAATGCATCTGCATAGCGATGATTGCAATGACTACACCAGTGAATATCATGAGTTATATGAATCATACTTCCTCCTTTCCTTACTATAAAATCTACTTTATAAACGTCCTTACCAATGGAAAGTCAAAGACATCAAAGAACAGATGAAGTTCATAATGGGGTAGTGAGAGAAGCTCTTCCTTCTCTCTAGATTTCTTCCTCCTCTCTAGATTTCTTCTCTCTCTTGTCATGCTTCATCCTGTTCCATTCGAAGGTAATCTCAAGGACGCTCCTCTGCCCCACCCAGGTGAGGATCAGTCTGCTAAACGTGCCAAGCTCGGGGAGGACCTAACTCTGGACGATTCCATGGAGGCGGATCAGTCATCTGATGTTGGATCCTTAGTGTCTCATGTTCCAGAAACTCAGATGTCCTTAGAACTTACTCCTTCGCAAGACACTCCGATGGGTGATGATATTGTTGTAGCTGCTGAGCCTAAAGTCCCATCTTTCAAAGACAAGCTCCTTAATACTGATTCTAACCCCATGTTAGAAGATGATGAGGATATCGTCTTGGAACAGGGGGATGTCTCCATCGGTTTGAATGGGATGATCCCTACTGTTGACTTCGCTACCCATGTCCTAGACACTCTGAATAAAAAAATGGGCTTGACAGTCGTGGTCAAACTCCTCGGTAGGAAAATAGGCTACCATTATCTTCGTTCCCAACTTCAATCCTTATGGAAGCCTTCTGGTCAACTCAAGCTAATAGATCTTCATGATGACTGCTTCTTAGTTAGGTTCCAGGATGATCTAGATTACCAGAACGCCCTCCTAACTGGCCCATGGATGATCTTCGGACACTACTTGACGGTTCAACCCTAGACCCCCTCATTCAGATCCTAAGACCATACTGTCAACCAAGTTATCGACTGGATAAGACTTTCGAAGCTTCCTGCCAGATACTATCATAAAAGCATCATTTGTTCTATTGGAGGAGTCTTTGGAGATGTTATAAAAGTGGACTACAACACTGATTCCGGAGAACGTGGCAAGTTTGCAAGAATAGCAGTGGTCATTGATCTCACAAAGCCTTTAATCTCGAAAATAATGGTTGATGGTGAAATCATTTTTGTTGAGTATGAAGGTCTTCCTGTCATATGCTACAACTGCGGCAAGTATGGCCACCTGCAAAACGCATGTACTGCGAGTCTGGCAATAGCTCCCGGAGCTCAATCGGAAATGGCCTCCACTGCGGTTCCAAACGCGCCGTCATCAGATCAGCTAGCGCGTGAATCTTCTCACTTTGGGTCCTGGATGCAAGTGCAACGACGAAGACGTCCTCCTATCAGAGGGGATAAAGCAGGCGTGACTTTGGGCAGCAAGAGTGCAGTCAACGGTTCGAGATACGAGGTCCTAGGTGAGGTCACTGCGGAAGATGAGAACCAGGCTCCTGAGCCAACACAGAATAATCGTTACCCAAATGATGAATCTGTTACTCGTAGGGTCAAAGTCAAAGAGACAAAAGGCTCAAGGAAATCAGATCCAAGGATAAAGCATAAAGTGGCAACCGTTCAGGGTACAAACCATGATAGTATCTTTACATCGCAGCATTACGTCGCCAAGTGTTCAGAGACATCTTTGGACCACAACTTTAATTCTGTTGTTCAAATGGAAGACCCCAGATTCCCTAGGACAAACCAAGCCACCAGAAAAAGTAAAGGTGGGCCTCCAACTCCGATTTCCAGCAAGGCTCGGCCCAATAGTGGCAATGACCCTTATTCTAAGGCTAGAGGAACTAAAATCTCATCTGGTGTCACCATCCATCACTTAGGCGCTAAGCCCAACCCAGATGACGCTGGGCCTTCCATCAAGGCCATGAAGGATTTAGCTCAAGGCTTGCACAATGAATTGAACGCAATTGACGATACCCAGCAGGAAGAGGGAGCAATTATTATCCCTACATTATTTTAATTTCCTTTTTATGTCAATAATTACTTGGAATTGTCAATGAGCTTTTGATAAAAAGTTCCCCTCTATTTTCAAATCTTTTGCTGCTAACTATAAAGTTGATATTTTTTAACCTAGAATTTCTGGAAGAAAGGCGGATGTGGTTATCAAGAAACTTGGATTCCAAAATTCTCACAGGGTCGAGGCATCTGGCTTTTCTGGGGGCATCTGGATTCTCTGGTCCTCCAAGGTCTCAGTTCAAATTTTGGTGAACCATGTCCAATTTATTCACATGGAAGTCAATTGGGCTAATCAAGACATTAAATTCCTCTTCACCGCGATGTATGGCAGCCCCCAGCAGCATCTTCAGAAATTTTTATGGCAGGATCTTAATCTTTTAGCGGTTTCTCCTTCATCTCCTTGGATGTTATCTGGGGATTTCAATGCTATTCTCCATCAAGATGAAAGACATGGGGGATCGATTAGACGTGCTCAGGGATGTGGACTATTTAACAGCTTTATTCACTCCATAGGCTTGATTGACTTGGGCTCTAATGGCCCAAAATTCACTTGGAGAAGGGGGACCCTCCTCATGAGACTAGACAGAGCCATTTGCAATCCTGCCTGGCTTCAACTTCTTCCTGATAGCATGGTCAATAATCTCCCAAAGGTCCTTTCAGATCACAGGCCTATCTCTATTTCCTTGGGCTTTAAGAACCGTTCAAGCCCACCCAATAGCCACTTTAGATTCCTTGCCCTGTGGATCTCTCACCCCGACTTCCAAGGAATCGTTCATCGTATATGGAACTCTGGGACTGATCTCCTGCCCTGTATCGAATCCTTCAAGACAGAGATCCAAAAATGGAATTCTGAAACCTTTGGAGGGATCGGTCAACGTAAAAGGCGTCTTTTCCGAAGACTCAATGGAATTCAACACAAAATTGATTCTCAACCGGATACTAGACATGATTTCCTCATGGACTTGGAAATTTCTCTGCGAGAAGATCTGGAAAATGTATGCTTCCAGGAGGAGCTCCTTTGGATCCAGAAATCATCCTCTAACTGGATGTGTCTTGGTGACCGCAACACTTCTTATTACCATCTCAAAGCTCTGATGCGTCGGAAACGCAATCGAGTCTCTCAACTGAAGTTACCTGATGGATCGTGGCTAATTGATGAGGAAAGCCATCGAGTTATGCAAGAAGATTCTTCATTGACTTGTATTCTCTGGAAGAGCCTGTCTTTTCTCCTCTCTCTCTCTCTTCGAGGTGCTTTCCCAAAGATGGAAGCCCACCAAATTTTATCTCTGGAGCGTTTGTTGACCATTGATGAAGTCCGCCGCTCTCTCTTTGAGATGAAACCTCTCAAATCTCCAGGTATGGACGGCATTCATGCGCTTTTCTATCAGTCCCAGTGGGCCTCTGTTGGTCCAAGCATTTTTGAATTTGTTAGGAGATTTTGGTCTGGTGGCTCATTAGATCCTTCCATTAATCACACCCTCCTAGCTCTGATCCCCAAGGTCAATCAACCCACGCTCATAAATGATTTTAGGCCGATAAGTCTCTGTTCTGTTCTTTACAAAATCATATCCAAGACCATCGCCAATCGCCTTAGATCAATCATGCCTAATTTAATTGGCCAATTCCAATCTAGTTTTATCCAGGGAAGAAGCATCATCGACAATATCATTATTGCCCAAGAGGTAATTCATTCTATGCGGGGTAAGAAGGGGAAATCTGGTTGGATGGCCATCAAAATTGACCTCCAGAAAGCGTTTGACCGTCTTCGCTGGGATTTTATCTCTGACACTCTTAATGATGCGGGCATCCCTGACAACCTTTCCCGTATGATTATGGAATGCATCTCTTCTTCTTCTATGCAGGTTCTATGGAATGGACAGGCCTCTGGTTCCTTTTCCCCTGCAAGAGGTGTGAGGCAGGGTGACCCTCTCTCCCCTTATTTATTTGTACTTTGCATGGAACGTCTTTCACATCTAATTGAGGCAAAAGTCAATTCAGGTGATTGGCAGTCGATCAAGCTTGGGCAGCGTGGTGTATCTCTATCTCATCTCTTCTTTACGGATGATCTGATCCTTTTTGGTAGGGCAACGTCTCGCCAGGCAGCCTTGATCAATGAAGTCATGCATGAATTTTGTCAATCCTCTGGCCACCTAGTTAGTCAAGCTAAGACTAAGGTTTTTTTCTCTAGGAATGTCGAGCCTCAAGTTTGCAAGCGTATTTGTGAGGATCTTGGCTACCAACGAACTGATTCCTTAGGCAAATACCTTGGTGTCCCTTTGTTAAGTGGCAGGGTCTCCTCTTCTACATACAGGTATATCTTAGACAACCTCCACTCAAAATTAGCAGGTTGGAAGAGTAAAACTATTTCCTTGGCTGGTCGCATTACTCTGGCTAAGTCTGTCTTATCTTCCCTTCCCCTTTACACAATACAAAGCACTTTCCTCCCGTCCTCTTGCTGTGTGAAGATTGAAAAGTTGAGCAGGAAATTTATTTGGGGTTACTTTAACGATCATCGTGGTGTCCACCTTGTCAAATGGAAGGACCTTTGCCAACCAATTAAGCATGGTGGGTGCGGCTTAATCAACCTTGAGTCACAAAACAAAGCGCTAATGATGAAGTTAATCTACAAACTCCACTCCCAGCCTTCCTCCCTTTGGGTTCAAGTTTTAAAACAGAAGTATGCAGTCAAGGATCTTTCGAGCATCCCATCCAGGGCTCGTATGTCCTACTTTTGGCGAAATCTGATCAAATCCTGGGAGGAGGCCTCCATCCATATTAAATGGTCCCCTGGGGATGGTTGCATTGTGAGATTCTAGGATGATTTTTGGGTGAGCGAGTATGGACCATTAAGGAACATTTCTTTCTCCCCTGTTCCCTCCTAGGATCTGTTGAGGCCTATTCGTGACTTTGTGAATGAGGATGGGTCTTGGTCTTGGAGTCTTTTCAACCACCTTCTACCACCTGATGTCCTAAAGGAAATATCATCCATCTCTATTTCCAGAGACCCTTCTGCTCCCTCATGTCTTTGGAGCTTAAGCAGTAATGGGGCTTTCTCTACCAAGTCCGCATATAATGCTGTCGAATCCCTGAATTGGAATGATCATAACGCCATTTGGTCCCATCTATGGAAGCTGCCAATGGCCCAGAGAGTCAAATCCTTTATGTGGCTTCTCCTTAAAGGCAAGCTTCTTACCAATGAGGAACGCTTTCAAAGAACCTTGACTGCAGACCCGTCTTGCTCCCTTTGCCACCATTGTAGGGAAAACCTTGATCATGTCTTTAAAGGCTGCAGCTTAGCTTCTAAGGTCTGGAAGAAGATCCTTCCATCGGATATGAGCGCTGATTTTTTCAGATTAAGTATCCAAGCCTGGCTCAACCAAATCATCCGCTCTCCCTCGCTGGATATCTCATGGAAGATTGGGGTGTGCATTTCTTGTTGGAAGCTTTGGGAGGCCAGAAATAAATCCATTTTTGCTGATGGGGTATTCTCTCCTGATGGAATTTTAGCCCAGATTAAGGCCTGTGTTGTTCATACGCAACAGTCTTTTTCTAAGTTCCATTTTATCATGTAACTTCGTTATGTAGTTTGTACAGCTCATGAACTTTTTAATGAAATTCCTTTCCACAAAAAAAAAAATACTTTATAATTCAATTTCGTCTTTAAAATTTTTGATGTTGGGTCTATATTAGAGTTGGGAATTAGGACCGGCTTGACCTTATAAGATTTGGGATAAGAAAAATATTTGTTTTTCAAAGCCCGGCCTTAGAGCACCAGGGTCAAGGCCGACCCCACAGGGCCCGAAAATTACTATTCCAAATTTTAACTATTTTTCCTCCGTCTTTTTTTTAAAGAAATATAATTTTTAAATTACAACAATTAAAGTTCTAATTTATCAAAGGGTAAAGGAGCAAAAATACACATATGCTTTACCCCGGGAGCGCCCAGCGTTTATAATGGTGGGATGTAACTTTTGCTCCAAAATGGTAACCACGTGTGTATTTTTGCTCCCAAAAAAAGCATATGGTCTGAGCGCTCCCGGGGGTAAAGCACATGTGTATTTTTGCTCATTTACCCTTTATCAAATAAATGTTGTCAACATTAATGTCTACACAACACACTTAATGCAATAAACAAACGCAATCTCTGATTCATAATCAAGAGTAAACTATTGTCTACAAGTAACCCATAAAAGCATAACAAGCTTACTACTAAGCAACATGAGTATGATTACTACATTTTCATCTTGTCACTACTATCATCAATTTCAAAGATATTTGGTTGTGCTTCACTTCGAGTAGTAGGCTCTGCTTCATGAGTAAAAATATCAAGAATATCTCTTCTCACATCATGAATACATCTAGGGGTGAGCAAGTGACCCGTAACCCGCCCAACCGCCCACACCCCGTAGAATTTTCCCCAGATTAAACTCACCCAGATAGGGCCCGTCACGGGTATGAGGTTGCCCCGTACCCGTTTTGATTATACGGGCGGGCCATGGGTTGAGGCACGGGGCACCCATGCCCGCTCGTACCCGTTTAGATGTTATGTTTTTTTTTTTGTTTCCCCTCACTCCCTCAGCTTGACAGAGACACAGAGTCACGGGCGGCAAGGAGAAAACCGAGAATGCAATCGCAAAGAGTCAGAGTTTTGATTTTCACCCCTCAAACTCAAACCCTAGCACGCCGTCGCACCACGCACACGTAGTAGCCTGAGCACCGTCGTAGCAGCCGTCGTAGTCGCTGACCCAGTTACCGTCTCTCGCCGCCGTCTCGACGTCTGCCTCTCCTTCTCCTTCTCACTCTCGGCCTCAGCCGACAGCTAGTAAGTTTTGAATCTTGAATCTTGAATCTTGAATCTTGCCTTTTTTTTTAATCCTACTTCCTTTCACTTGCATCTCGACGCCTTCCAGTAAGTTTTGATTTTTGAATCCTGCTTTTTTTTAGCACCGTCGCACTCGCACCGTCTTGAATCTTGCCTTGCGCCTGATTTTTTCTTCAATCTTGCTTCCTTTCACTGTATGTTCCTCTCCCTCTCTCTCCCTTTCCCATTCACCGTCGACTTCCCACTTTCCCTCTCACTGTATGTTGTGTCTGTATATATTGAAATTGATTGTTGAGACTTGAGAGTTGAGACATCTCACTCCGCCCCACTGCCACTTGCCCACTTGTATGAGTGTGTGAATAGTTGGTTTGAAAATTTATGGATAGATCTCTCTGCACTTTGTATTATGTGTGTGTGAATCAAAGGCCAAAGTGCATTCTCGGCCCCACCATCTCTCAAACATCTCTGCCCTTTTTTTCTTTGCTTGAAAAACCTGTTTGCGATTTTTTATTCCTCTGCATTGAATAGTGGTCATGTGTTGTGTGTTTGTTTGTTTTTTGACATGTTCCTGTTTGTTTGTCTTTTGCTCTAAATGACACACCTCTATTAAATGACACACCATCTGTCTGCATTGAATAGTGGTTGTCATATGTGTGTCTCTCAAAGTGCACTCTCGGCCCCAACAAATACAATGGACATTACTCGATTTTTTATTTTGGCCATACATCTGCACAATGTTAACTTTTTCTTTTACCTAATTTGATAATGAGAATTTTTATATGATTATATGTTTTTATCTTGAAATTAGCATGGCACATATACCACCAGATAATGTGCAAGGACAAGCTCCAAGTGTTGCAGGGGAAGCTAGTAATGAACCTGTAGTCCCGACAGTACACCGTATTGTTGCCCATGTTTGAGCATGACAGCGTCCATGAAGGTTTCCAAACGCGTAAAACGGCTATGAGTTTCTTTGATAAAGTCATTGTTCTTCTGTTGCTCCTCTTTAGATCGCGTGCCGTCAGCCATAAACTCAATGAAAGCACCAAATGTAATGATTGTAATTGGGATCAATATAGAAAGATGATTTCTATATGAATACTACAATCATATATATTGATAATCACTCGGCAGTTACATAGGGGATTGTAAATGCGAATGGAAGTAGTGAATACAACAAGCAGATAATAGAAAGAAAATAATAAAAAGATTCAGAAATGTAGAAATCCAGGGAGGGGGACCACAAAGAGAGGTACAGGGGAAAATATTCCAAATACAAGCACACCCTCTTATATATCCTCAGAATTTTTTTTTTTTTGGTAATAAAAAGTTTTGGAGGGGTTCGACATCAGTCCCCCACCAAGGCCAGGGCACGGCCCCGGGCTCTATGAGTACTTACTGGGGACTTACGAGATCGCCTACCAAAGGAGTCCCAACGACGGCAGAGGGGATCGAACCTACGACCCAAGGGCCTAATCCTGGATCCCTTACCATCTATGCCAACTCACATTGGCTATATCCTCATATTCTAATTGTCTAAGCTTCCACATCTTCTTCTTAATTAATCCTTCTACTCTTCCGCGTGGGCCTGGCCCTATCATTTGCTAATGGATCACCCTCAGTCCAGTCCATGTTAATATCGATCATAACACTTAATCAAAAGCTTCTCACTCTACCCCTCGTCCTTGGGTTCAACTGGCAAGAGGGTTGGACTTCCTCACCTCAAGGGAGGGGGTTCGATCCCTGCATTGGTCAAGGCGTTGGGGGAGGCATCCTAGGGGTCTAGGAAGCAGTGGAAACGCTGGTAGAGGTGGAGACATGTGTACTCTCTGTCCAGTATGCCCTGTGGACTGGGTTCCAAGCGCCCTGCCCTTGGATTGTGGGTGAGCCCAACCCCTTTCCTAAAATTTTTATATAAAAAAAAAAAGTTTTCCCTCTTTGTCAGTTACCTCCTCGGTTTGTGTAATATTCTTAAAGTAATATATTAAAAAAATAATTAACAAAAACAAACAAAAACAAACAAAACGCAAAAAAAAAAAAAAGAAATAAAAAGAAAGAAGAAGTATATATATAATATACTTTTGTGGCAGGTATGCTGCCACCATTATGGATTCGGTGGCAACTTTCCTGCCACTATTCATGGCAGAGGCTATTAATTAAAAAAAAAATTACTTCCTAATCCACCGCCTTAATTGCCTATATATATATATATATATATATATATATATATATATATATATATATATATATGTAATTGTGTGTGCGCGCGAAGAGTGATCTGGAAGTGAGTGCTGGAGGGAGAGAGGCGACGAGATTGGGAGAGAAAAGAGAAAATGAGTTTATTTAAGGTACGTTATTTATTTTATAAGATCATTTAGGTAGTTAAATCAATTTCTTTTTAATAAACTTTCTTCATAAAAGTCGTTCTACTTATTTTTATCTTTTTAATGAGGGTAAAATAGTATTGATTATTGAAAATTTTGAGATTAGAATATTAGTAAAGTTTTGAGTTTTGATAATAGAATGCCGTATATATGAAGAGCACGATTAATAAATAACTTTAATCTGTTTAGATTTCTTAGTTGGTTGCCGTAGGAATTTAAAATTATTTTCTCTTTAAAAGAATTTAAGATTTGTGTCATATAGGATATTTTTACTGATTAAATGAGAATTTAAGTGGATGACTAGAGGTATTATTTAAGGTTTAATCGGTTAGTTTTGCTAAATCTTGAAATATGTGAAATTATGAATTTGGGATTTAAGATTTTAAATTAGAAATTGATATGATTTTGATTATACGGAGATTTTGAGATTGTTTAATAAATTGGGTCATACTTATAAAAGTTAGTATTAGTATTAGGTTAAAAATTGAAGAATAGATAAATTGTCATTTTTTAGGAAAAACTAAAGTGAGATAATAGTTTAATTATTTATTATGGTATTAGTGGTTATTTTTGTTATTTCTATTAACGTATAATTATATAACTTTTAAGGGACTGATTTCTCTCACGCTAATTAGTGTTGTGTAAGAACGTGAGGTAACCACTTTTCAATTTATCTTATATACTTGTGAGGTGATTATAAGCGTGTGCTTATATATTTAAAGGATATGAATATATTATAGTTTGTTACCTATGAAAATGTATATATATATGTGTGTGAGATATTTGTTTGAAGGTAAACTTAAGTTAAGTGGGCGTAAATTGTTTATATTGTTATGATTAGAATTGTTTATTTTGTAATTATGAAAGTTTATGCATGGTGTTGAATATTGAGTATAACTATGAATCGTTGATGTTAAAAATTGTGATATTGCACTGCATATTGAGGCGTTCTGGATTAAGATGAGATGTGATGGTAGGAGATTGATTTTATACCACGTGGTATAGCCACCACTGAGCGCACAGTGGATGGCCGGATATTTTCAGGGCCCTTGGTATCATCCTTATCCTTTGGCCACGATAAGGGTCAGCCCTTAAGACAGTGACACCTTTCTATATTCGAGAGAAAGGGAACCGATGGTCCGGTATGAGTTCTGTAGCCTTTGGCCGGGCTACACCTCATCATTGGTGAGCTTGGTATAATCTCGTCAAAGAGATTAAACATATTATATTGTAGCCCATGGGTTCTGTCAGCGGTTATAAGGATGGTTGAGGGAGTTACATGCATATTGAATAATCTTGAATTATTAATTGGTTTGGTAAATTACTCAGAGTTATTGATATACGAATGGATGATTGGCCCACTTAACTATATTGTAATCGTTCCTTGTATACTTGTTAAATTAGATATGTGGTTACTGAGTTTTCGTGACTCACCCCGTTTTTATTTATTTTTCAGGCGAGAATTCAGGTGCAAATACTAAGGGGAAGAAGGCATCCGAGACTTGATCTAAGTTATCAATCTTGTATGTCTCTTTTTGTTACATGAGCATAGTTTGATATATATTGCCAAACTTTAGGGCTTTTTTTTTTTGGTACGTTGCATAAATTTGAGAATTTCACTGAAATTAGATCTTATAATTATGAAGAGAGCCTGTTGATATAATGTTTAATGTGAAATAATTTATTTTGACTGGAATTAAATGTTTAAGTATAAAATAGTTATATAAATTGTAATTTTGGAAGGATGTTACAGTTTGCCTCCTGCATATATAGAAGTTTCTCCATGAGTCTCATAACAGTACGGGAATGGGCGGATCTACCTATTAGATAAGGGGGCAAGTGCCCCCCTTGGATTTGGAGATTTTTTAAAAAAAAAAAAATTAATATATGTTTAAATGATTGTCCACCCTTAAATTAATTGTCCACCCTTAATACATCAAGACTGCACTTCGTAATCGGATGAGGATGAATAGTTGAATGATTGTTTAGTACCTTATATTGAAAAAGATGTATTTGATAGCATTGATAATAAGATAATTATGATGAAATTCCAAAACATAAGGCCTAGAAGGATGACATTGTAATTATTTTTATTGTAATATACTTTTGTTATTAAAATATATATACTTGAACTTATTGAGTGTCTGCCCTTCATTGTAATTTATGTAGGTGCATTTCTAACCGCATTTAGCCTTGCTTTTCTAAATGACAGATTTGTAAAATAATTACCTTTTTTATTATCATCAGTATTCAATTGATTTCATGAATTTTTTTTTGATATTCTTTTATTTTTTTATGCATTTAAAACTTTCCTTAAAAAAAAAAATTCGGGGGCAGCCTCCACCAATTGTGCCCCTTCTGTAATTTTCTAGATCCGCCCCTGAGTACGGGCACGATATGCGGCTCTACCCAAGCTAATAACATAGATCGATATTATATACTATTTCCAGCTCTACTCAAGTTGAACATAGTTTATAGTATAATTTAATTATAAATTGTGTTTTATATTTAGAATTCACTAGTGCAAAAAAGGGATTTAAGACCGCCTTATTTAGAGCGGATCATCGACACCCCGCTCTTAAAGGTGTGACCGGTGGCAGTTTTGTAAATAAAAAGAACTTCTTATACGCTAAAGTGCTTTAAGACCGCCTCATTAAGACCGGACTAAGGAAGGACCGCTCCTAAAACTATGACCGGTGGCAGATTTGTAAATATAAAGAACTTCTTACCTTTGGATCATTTTTCATAGGTCTTATCCGGACTGTTAAAATAACAACCGGTCTTAAAAATGTTATTAAAAAATTGAAATATCAATTACTTTTGGAGAAATCTCATACGGCCAGGACTTATATTTTCTACACTCCAAAATTAATACGGAGAAATTAAAATATAAATGTATTAAAGTTTTAAGACCGAACATTTATAATAGACGGTCTTAAAAGTTAGACCTTTAAGACCAGACATAAATCACGGCCGGTACTAAAGTTTAAATAAAAAATTAATTAATGTTAAGACCAGAGTTACAGAATGACCGGTCTTAAAAGTTAGACTTTTAAGACCGGACGTAAAATCAGTAGGTACTAAAGGTTAAATAAAAAAATAATTAATTTTAAGACCGGAGTTTTAGGAAGTCCGGTCTTAAAGGTTAACCTTTAAGACCGTATATACTCATTTGTCTGGTCTTAAAAATGAAGCGCCAAATATAGTTTCTTCGCGCGGAAGCTTTTGACACTCTCACTGAAGAACGAACCCCTGTTCACGTTGCGAAACCCTTCCTGTTGCATTACCTCTCTTCCTCGCCCCACATATGGTTAGCCTTTGTTACTCCCTCATTTGCTCAGGCATTCCTCTCACTTTCTTGAAAATGAACGGTGAAAACGATTCCACTCGTGTTCCTGGAACTCCAGATACTGCTTTGACTGGTGTGGATCAGACGAACGAACCCTCTTCATCTCACAATGAGCCTCCTCAGTGCCGTGCACGCCGTGGTAGAAGCGGCACACGAATGAGTGAGGTTTCCCTTAGTCGGAATTCCGGGACGAAGCTCGAGATTCAGTTTGATGAAAATTTGCAACCTTTCGGTCCTAATAAAACCACATATACTAGTTTTGTCGGCGCTCTAATACGCAGCGAGGTTAGCATCTTGATTGATGAGTGGAAAAATGTGAACCAAAGCACAATAAAGGATCCTATTTGGGACACTATCCGGCTTACATACACTGTCCCTGACTCTGAGAAGTTGAAAGACTCAACATTGTCTTATTGTGCTGAGCGGTTCGGGAAGTTTAAGACCTTTCTTGCTAACACGTATATTTTTGCCGAGGTGAAGCGACCATAAACCCCGGCACAAGTACAAATTTATTGATGAACAAATTTGGCAACAATTTGTTCATTGCGGACCACTCTCGAAGCTCTGGTGAGTTTATATTTAGTTTTGTTTGCACTTTTGTTTGCTTATTAACTTTGTGCGGATATGTGAATGTTATTGTGTACATCTAATCCTGTTAGTTAAATGGTTTGGTGTGTGAATAGAAGTATACATTTCCTGCCTTTGTCCTGCATCAGAGGAGCATGTCCTAATTCCATGCAAGTCTCATATGTAAACTGTGTAATATGGTTAGACGTTGTTGTTAGTTAGTTAGTATGTTAATAGTTAGTTAGTTATTCTAATATGTGTGTAGGAACCAATTATGATGAATGAATGAATTGGCGAGTTGGCAGCAATTCTGCAACTCCCTTTCCTTTTGTTCTCCCAATTTCTTCTACAATGCTACATCTTCCTTAAGTAAAATGTTGAAACTTGATGAAGTGAATTTGACTAATGTTTGACGTTCATATCAAGTAGAAGTTCTCTAATTTCTGTTAGTGACATGTCTGGAATTCAACCGTGGACTGTCAATGAAGTAGTAGGCCTCCCTCATCCTCAACCGCTTTTAGTTGATAATGAAGATGTAGAGTCCATGCTGCTTCCTGGACAACCAGTTACTAGTGCATGTGTTCAAGTATTTATAAAGTAAGTATCTTCTTCCTTGATTACATAATTTAAATGCACCGTTTAGACACACATACATATATACTAATTCCTTGATCGATGTCATTCTTGTAGGTGCATGCATGAGAAACTTGTTGAACAGGGCGAGAATCGAGGTGATAAATTTGTGATTTTGATGATAGTGGCATGACGACCTTCCAAAGAACGGTAAAAAAAAGGCGTGGGTTTGATCTCAACCCTAAATGGTACCAACCAAAGGTTAGTACATATTTGGACATGGCATAACTGTCTTGTGAACTTGGTCAGTAAGCTATATATGCTCTTATATATTTCTTGTTCTTTTTTAGACCCGTCGGCAACCGCCAGAATCGAACTTATGTGGCCCTTACGTCATGAAACACATATATGATATTGTGACGGAGGAAAGACTAAATTCCTGCAAAGGTAAAATGTTATGGCTGAATTCGATCCAACGATGGCTTAATGTTACATATGAAATATGCACGTAATATGTTATTTACATTTCGTCTTTGATGTTACAGAGGTTTGCCTGTGAAAAGCCATTTGATGATGATGAAGTGGAGCACATACGCGATGTGTTTTGTGAATATCTGTATAAAATAGTCTTAGAAAATCAAAGTCAGGACAATAATTAATGTCCTAAATTAATTCATTTGTAAATAATATATGCTGTAGCAGCAATAGCCTTCTATACATACATTTGTTTATTTTTTCGACTAGCTAATTCATTCTTTTGTAAATATAACACAATGCAATTCAATAATAAATTTGTTTATTTTTTCGAACAATTTGTGTGTGTCCATTTTGAGTTTCTGAATGAATGGATTGGTGGATAAAGCTATTTAATTAGTGCTTGAAATTTGAGATACAGGCGGATGTTGTAAATGAGCCATAAGAGTTTTTGAAAAGTATTCGCGACTTTTAGGACCGTATATTTGTTAACAGTCCGGTCCTAAAGGTCTTTGTCCATTTTAAGACCATATATTTAACAAATATCTGGTCCTAAAAGTCTTCGTCTAATTCTAAA
Organism: Acacia pycnantha; assembly: GCA_025563575.1. Classification (NCBI taxonomy): domain Eukaryota; kingdom Viridiplantae; phylum Streptophyta; class Magnoliopsida; order Fabales; family Fabaceae; genus Acacia; species Acacia pycnantha. The sequence continues at coordinate 455,676 of JAMWYP010000219.1, forward strand.
AAGTATGGGTAGACTTTTAGGACCGTATATTGTTTATTTGTCCGCTCCTAACTTCAAATTTTTAAAATAAGGTTTTAACTTTTAGGACCGTATATTTGTTAACAGTCCGGTCCTAAAGGTCTTCGTCCATTTTAAGACCGTATATTTAACAAATATCCGGTCCTAAAAGTCTTCGTCTAATTCTAAAAAGTATGGGTTGACTTTTAGGACCGTATATTGTTTATTTTTCCGCTCCTAACTTCTAATTTTTAAAATAAGGTTTTAACTTTTAGGACCGTATATTTGTTAACAGTCCGGTCCTAAAGGTCTTCGTCCATTTTAAGACCGTATATTTAACAAATATCCGGTCCTAAAAGTCTTCGTCTAATTCTAAAAAGTATGGGTAGACTTTTAGGACCGTATATTGTTTATTTGTCCGCTCCTAACTTCAAATTTTTAAAATAAGGTTTTAACTTTTAGGACCGTATATTTGTTAAAAGTCCAGTCCTAAAGGTCTTCGTCCATTTTAAGACCGTATATTTAACAAATATCCGGTCCTAAAAGTCTTCGTCTAATTCTAAAAAGTATGGGTAGACTTTTAGGACCGTATATTTTTTATTTGTCCGCTCCTAACGTCAAATTTTTAAAATAAGGCTTAACTTTTAGGACCTTGGATTTGTTATATGTCCGGTCCTAATATTCTTCCTTTAAATAGAGATCCTGACTCGGTTTTCAGACAAATCGTTAGGGTTCAAGACAACCAAGTTTCTGGCGTTCTTCTCAAGTTTTGTGCTTCGTTGTCCTCGTTTTCACTTAACCTGGATGTGGAGATTATCATCGGTGTCCCTTTTCTTTGTCCTTTTTCTTTTTGTCGGAAAAAGAAAGAAGATAACGAAAAGGACACTGAAAATGTTCACACCAGGGTAAGTAAAGAGAACGACAACGATGGTCCAAACTGAGAAGAATCGTCACTCTGTTTGTTTTTGTTCGAATAAGGAAACATTGTTTTTTTTTGTATGGTCGTAACTGTTAACTTTATTCTGCAAATTTTTAATGTTGATCACCACGAAGAGGACAATGTTTTGTTTGTTTCATTTTTGTCGGAAAAAAGAAAAGAACATCACCATAAAGGAAGTACAAGGAAAGCGATTGGGATCTAAAAATTTTTATTTTTTTTATTATTTTTTTTGCTGCCTTGTGAGGCAGCAGTAGTATAAAAAAAACATAAATATTTCTAATCCTCCCCATCGTTGTCGGAGGGGAGGGAAGGGTCGAAGACGTTGTCATCAGAGGTATGGTACTCAACGTCATTGACGTCGAGTACCGCGTTCAGCTTATTGTTGACGGCGTGATAGACTGAAACAGTTGGCCCAAGCGTCGGTCTATATGAGCGACGCGGGCTATCAGGTGCTGCAGCATTTGTTGGAAGTTCGGGTTCAGAGGCAACAGAGGAGGATATGGAGGTGCCTCAGGATTTCGCCCAGCAAGAGGACCTCGTCGTGGTGGAGGAGCCATTACGGTGGAGGTTGTAGGAGGAGATAGAGATGAATGTGAAGAAAGTAAAGTAACAACGGGTTTAAATAGAGAACCCATCCTGAACAATGTGAAACGCCGGAAACATTAACGAGGAGACGCATAGTTACTCAGAATACGAGGAGACGCCTAGTTGGGAAGTTTATGTGGAAGCCGAAGAGACTCAATCATTCATTTCAACATAGGGAAGGGACTCTGCAATCGAGGATTTTGAAAAGAATGAACTTTTAATACCGGATCTTGTAAAGATCCGTTCTTAAAAGTAATAATTTTTAGCCAAAAATTCTTACTTGAAAAAATAAATTTGAAAATATAAAAATAAATGAGTTTTAGGACCGGATACAGGATAAAAAGACGGTCTTAAAAGTGTTTTAGGACCGGATACAAGATAAAAGGTCGGTCTTAAAAGTAATTGTTAAAAATAATTGACTATTAGGACCAGATATTTAAACAAATACGCTCTTAAAGTAAAAACATTAAATTAATTTATACCAATTGACTTAATCATCATCGATGTTTATCTCTCCTGCTCTCTGTCCTTATTAACTCCACACACTACCTCTTTGTCCTTGTTAACTCCTCACTACCTATCTCTCTGCCCCAACCTCTCAAAGCCTCAAACCATGGTTAGATACAAGCAACCTGCTCGTAGGGGTGCATACACACCTCAAGCTCGTGCCATGGTTAGAACGTTATACGGTGCGCCTCCTCCAGCGAGAGTGCGTCCTATTGTTTCCGAAGACTCTCGGGTCGTTGGACCCATTGTTATTTCTTCGGATGATGAAGAGATTGCGCATGCCGCACCCCCTGATGTTCGTGCTCCCCACCAGCCTTCACAACATGCAGATGTTCGTGCTCCCCTACCCAACCTGTTGGCCCAGGCGCGCCTACCTCGACCCTCTCCGCTTTTCAGTAATGATCCATTAATATTGCGGGTGGAGCAAATAAGACAAGAAGTTGCTGATCTCCGGCGGGAAATTAATGCTCTTCACGCCGAAATCGTCGAGGTTGTTCAGTCAGATTCTTGTGGATGATAATATTCAGCATTTTATAAGTAACGGTACTAAAGAGTATTTTGAATTTTAGGACCGGACATTTGATAAACCTCCGGTCTTAAAACTTAAATGACTAATAAAAGGTTAGGACCGGATACTTTTAAAACTCCGGTCTTAAAATGTTATTTATATCTTTAGGACCGGACATTTAATAAATAACCGGTATTAATAAAATCCAAAAAGCTAAATAAGGTATCTTTGTCGCGTGGAAAATTAAATTTCCCTCTCTGAATATCTCTTGCCGCGCCGAAAGTGAATACTCAGGTTCCGACTCCAGTGTTTGCGTGTTGCTTCTTCACTGCTTCGCGTTCCTCTCTCGACAATCACTATCTGGTTCCTTAGCTAAACGTCTATAGACGAAGCTGTAAGAGGTTTTTCGGTTATATAACTTTATTATTTTCCAGCTTATCGTTCTTGGTTTTTCATGGGTTTTACGAAATCAATGTAATGTTCTTATGGGTATTCTCTGTTGTTAATGAATATTGTTTTTGAAGATTATATTTGCACTTTAGACCTACCCAACCTGACCAACAAGTGTTTTTAGGTTACTCTTGTTGTCTTGTCTCGCAACATCACCGTTCGTTCTTGGGAGAAGTAAGACTCAAGAAACGCATTTGAATTTATATGCTACTGGTGAGTCCACAAGACCTTCATCCCATGCATTTAATTTCCTCGTCTTGCATTTATTTTGGTTCTTAGATTCACTGTGATGCATTTATGACCAAAAGTGATTCTTTGTTATGCATTTAATGGGCAAGTTCCTCCGTAAAAGTGATTCTTTGAGCACATATATTTGCATTTGGATGTTGGCTTATTTTATATGCAAGTTTCAATTTTTCGGATTATGTATGATCAATGATTTTCGTCTATATATAGGAATTCTACTATGGATCACAGTTGGATAAATGCTTTACGAACGAGTGTTGAATATCAGAATGGGGTGAGGGAATTTATAGAATTTGCTAAACAAAATGGCCATGATGATAGGGGAAGTTTTATTGCCTTTGTGTAGAATGTTTGAATGAGAGTCGACTAAGTCCTGAAGTTATACACACACATTTAATTTGTCACGGATTTTGTAAGACCTATACAGTATGGGTATGGCATGGTGAAAAAGTGTCAAGCGGGTCTCAACATGGGGAGTGGCCTTTGATGATAATGACACGGATATGGATGATCGCATAGAGGACATTATCCGTGATGTAGGAGAAGAGGCTTTTGAGCGATCACGCACATATGGTAATATGTGCGGTGATGCGAGAGACGCCGCTATACCCAGGTGTAAAAAATACCAATTGTTGAACGCTGTATTGAAATTGGTAAGCTTGAAGGCACGTCATGGATGGAGCGACAAGAGTTTTTCAGAATTGCTTGAGGCTTTGAAGGACATGCTTCCGGATGGTAATGTGTTGCCGCATCGCTACTATGATGCTAAGAAAATACTTTGTCCACTGGGATGGAGTACAAAAAGATCCATGCATGCCCGAATGATTGCGTCTTGTATAGAAAAGAGTTTGAAGAGAAGCGAGTTGTCCGATATGTGAAACCCTACGGTACAAGTCAGATAAGGGGCCTGCAAAAGTGTTGTGGTATCTTCCAATCATACCAAGGTTCAAGCGGTTGTTTGCGAATGTAAATGATGCAAAAATCGAGGTGGCATACAGATGAGAGGATTTCGGATGGATAGCTTCGACATCCGGCCGATTCTTCTCAATGGAAGAAAATCGATCAATTATTTCCGAACTTCGGCGAAGAACCTAGGAACCTCAGGCTTGCCCTTAGCACGGATGGCATGAATCCCTATGGAAGCCTTAGCAGCATACATAGCTCATGGCCTGTACTCCTGATTGTTTACAACTTATCTCCTATGTTATGCATGAAACGAAAGTACATCATGCTGTCTATGTTGATTTCGGGACCAAAACAACCCGGAAATGACATAGATGTTTACCTTGAGCCCTTGATCGAAGACTTGAAGGAGTTGTGGGAAGAAGGTGTCGATGTTTTTGACTCTTTCAAGAAGGAGGTCTTTAGAATGAGAGCCATGATATTTTGTACTATAAACGACTTCCCAAAGATATGGGAACTTGTCGAGGTATAGTGTAAAAGGCCATAAAGCATGTCCGGTTTGTGAAGAAGGCACACGCTACCATCAACTTCAACATGGAAGAAAGACGGTGTATCTTGGACATAGGAGATTTCTTAGACGGGACCACCCATATCGTCGATTAAAGAAGGCATTTTTTGGTGGCCAAGAGTATGAAGAAGCTCCGGTGGCATTGACTGGGGAGCAAGTGTATGAAAAGGTTAAAAATATCAGTGTCATCTTCGGTAAGACTGGAAAGAGTAGAAAAGAAACAAATATATGGAAGAAGAGATCTGTATTCTTCGATCTTCCATATTGGCGCAATCTTGATGTGAGACACTGTATTGATGTCATGCATGTGGAGAAGAACGTATGTGATAGTATTGTTGGCACGCTTCTTAACATACAAGGTAGTTCGAAGGATGGTGTGAAGGCAAGATTGGATTTGCAAGCAATGGGAATACACGAAGACTTGCATCCAAGGCCATATGGGAAGATAACTTATTGTCCCCCGGCTTCTCATACTTTGTCTAAGGATGAGAAACGAAGCTTTTGTGAGTGTTTACATGGCACAAAAGTTCCCTCGAGGTATTCTTCAAATTTTAAGAGGCTTGTCTCAATGAAGGATTTGAAATTAGTAGGCCAAAAGTCTCATGATTGTCATGTCTTGGTGCAACAGCTACTCCCAGTAGCTATTCGAGGCATCGCCGAATATGATCTTCGGGTCGTTTTGACTAGACTTTGTTTCTTCTTCAATGCGGTTTGTAGTAAAGTCTTCGAGATTGAAAAGTTTGATGAATTGGAGAATGAATGATATCTTATCTTGTGCCAGCTTGAGAAGCTATTTGTTCCTACATTTTTGACATCATGGTTCATCGATTGTTCATCTAGTGAGGAGATAAAGTTGTGCGGCCCTATCCATTTACGGTGGATGTACCCTATTGAAAGATCTATGAAATTCCTAAAAGGGTACGTGAAGAACGCGTCTCGGCCGAAGCATCAATTGTTCGAAATATGTTTCGAAGAGGCCATGGAATTTTGTCAAAATTATTTGGCCAAAGTAAGACATATTGGGCTTCCAAAACGTCGGTGGTGAAGGGGGTAGACGAGGGCTTCGGTAAAGAGTGTGGATCGTGATGAATTGTCACAAGTCCACTTATACATCTTGAATAATGTTGATGAAGTTCAAGCCGGCATATCCGCACATAAAGAAGCTGTAAGGAAAGAGAACCATCGAATGACCGAACAAAGTTTGATTATGGAACATAACAGAACTTTTGCAAACTGGTTCAAACAAAAGGTCGAGGGATCTGAATGTGTTTCTGATACAATGAAATGGTTAGCACGTGGTCCTGAGGTTGATGTCATAAGTTGGAATTCGTATGTGATCAATGGTTATACATTTTACACGAAGTCCCTAGATGATATGAGTACAGTCCAGAACAGTGGTGTTATGTTAGAGGCTGAATCTATGCACTTCTTCAGTTCGAAAGACAAGAGGTCTAAATTGGCAGTCATGCCATATTATGGGGTTATTGAAGAGATTTGGGAGGTGGACTATGTCAAAGTTAGATTTCCCATCTTCAAATGCAAGTGGGTTAATGTCAATAATGGTGTTCGAGATCGATCGACTAGGATTCACTTTAGTCGATGTCAATAGTAGAAGTTTTGGAGATGAACCTTTTATTATGACGAGATCATGCAAAACAAGTGTTCTATATCACCGATCAAGAAAATAAAATGTGGTCTGTAGCTCTCCAAGGAAAGAGGGTCATTGATATTGATGAGGAAAGTCATTCAAATTATGGTCTTCCTGAGAGTACTCCTTTTACAACGGGTCTACTGGACATGAACGAAGAAGATGAAGCGGATAATGAACCCGGCATAAGAAATGATCATCAAGAAGGGATATGGGAGGATATCACTTTATAAAAGAGTCAATTCATAAGGTAATATTCATATGCAGAATTCTTAGAAAACTTTAAGGTTTTAACTATATTATATTCCTTCTATGTTCTTAATTAAACAATGTCATCATTGACTATATGAATTTGTTCTTGTTTTGTTTTTGTAGCAGGATCCGATTCAAAGGGGCATGTTATAAAAGAGGATGCATGTTACGTTGTTGGGTGGGAATCAGATGAAGGCATGGTGAATAATATATTATATTGGACTACATATATGTTGATTTACGTCTTTGCATGTTTTGTAACTCATTGTGATTGTAATTAGTTATATCTTAGCTTATTGTATAAATTACTTTAGTTGTTGTAGACTTAAGAGGCCACATAACTCATGGTGGATAATATTTGTATTCTTTTTCCCAATTCAATTTATTCATGTTCATAGCTTGTAGCTTAAAGTATATCGACTTTTATGTGCTGTTTTGGATGGTGGATTTGTGTATATATATATATGATCAGGAAGAACATAACAGGGAAAAAATTTGGGAAAATTTAGACCGCAAATAAAAAAGACGGTCTTAAATGTTCAAATATTAAGACCGGATGTATTTCTATGACCGCTCTTAAAGGTATTAAGCCGGTCTTAAAAGTTGGTCTTTTAAGACCGGTCCATTATATTTAAAACATCCGGTCTTGAAAGTCAGTCTTTTAAGATCGGGTAATTAATCCTCTGGTCTTAGAGTCCGCTATCTTTTGGACCGGATTGATATTTGTCCGGTCTTAATATTTGGATCTTTTAAGAGCGGTCGTGTTTATGTCCGGTCTTAAAGTTTGAGTTTTAGGACTGAACCAAAAATATTTCAGATTTATTTAGTTCGACTTTTAAGACCGAAGTTTTAAAATGTCCGGTCTAAAAGAAACTCTTTAAGACCGTTTAAAAGTCCGGTCTTAAAGGTAGACTTTTAATACCGCCTGGAACAATACTGGTCGCGGGTCCAGTCCTAATGTACCTGTTTTGTCCGGTCTTAAAAGCATTTTTTCCACCCGTGATTGGAGGAGTATATTGTATGATTTGCTTTAATATCTCACCTTATCTTCTATATATTGTAACCTTATGAGATGAATAATATATCACGACTTTATGCCTAAAAACTCTTAAACTTTTTCTTCATTCCCTCTCATTGGCTACAATTCGTTCGGGCTATCTGGTTCCATTTTCCTAGTAGCTAGTTTGAACGTAGATGGTCGAATAAGTGGACTTGCAAAATTTGTATATATTGGATTTGAGGATCAACCAAATCTTAATTGTGTTGATTGAATTCTGAGCCCTTGCAAATATATAATTATACATGATTCAAATAAGTTTGTTTGTTTGGATTATTGATTGTCATTGATCTCACCATTGCTGATATGCCTAGACGGTGAGATATCGATGTCAGCCACGATAACGAAGTGGGGTATACGTACGTTGCTTCCCTACATGCATCTTGAGAATGGGCCTATTATAGTCTTTTTATAGTTTATAATTAAATTAATGCAAACATTTCCATTTAAATATTGCTTCATAGCAAGGTAATTAACTTTAAAGTCTTAATTACTCCCACCCACATTTCTCTTAAGAATTCAGGCACGCACTTGAAGTCCTTAGTCGTGGCAATGCAATCTTTTCTTACGTACCCGTGTGGTTGCTCTCTATTATGCGTGGCATCTATGAAGGAATACCGGCCACCGTGATGATCATCATCTCGGCAGCGTTGGGACTTGTGCGCCGGAATTAATACTTGCCACGTGAAGGGCACGTGAGAGTTGGGACGGCGAGGTAGCTAGGATTTTAGGACCGAAGATTGCCACGTACGTAAAACATCATGCACTGCCCACACCAGACCAAAAGTTCAACCTCACGTGCTTCCTTCCATGGTCAACTCTGAAAGGATCCATTCACTAACGGAAACTTAATACGGAGTACGTATTAAACACAAAATGATCCGGTTTATGTTGGGACTAATAATGTGTAATTAGCTATGTGTAAATAATTGTACTAATATGCTAGCTGTAATATCTACTGTATATCTGCTCATAGGACACATATAAGGTCAGGATTCTTTTGTAACATAATATTGTTATACTCAGTATATTATAAACAGACCTACAGCTAGAGAGGTCATTTCATCTTGACACTATTCACCTTTTCCATTTTGTCTCATACTTTTTGGTATGAGAGCCTTAGGCTATGTTTGAGAGTTCCATTTTGGAGGGAAAGGAAAGGGAAGGGAGGGTTTTGGTAGTCCCTTCCCTTATTTACAAGTTTTAAAAATAGGAGGGGAGGGAATCAGGGATTTTTAAAAATCTCCCAAAACCCTCATTCTTCACAAAAATAAAGTTCCCCCAATATGGGGGTTTTAAGAGGGGAAATAGAATAATTACTTTATTACCCTTATTCACCACCACCACCACAACCCCACTGCCGCCACTGCCGCCACCGCCGCCGCCACCACCACCACCACCCTGCCACCCCCACCACCGCCACCACCACCACCGCCGCCGCCACCCCACCACCACCGCCACCGCCACCACCACATAAATAATTTTTTGAATATAAAAATTACATAAATAAATTTTTTAGAAAATTTAAATTTAAATTTATTTGAAAAATATAAGAATTATAATAATTATTAAAGAAAATGATAAAATGATAAAAATAACTCATTAATCCTCCATCTTCCTCCCTTACTATTTTTTTAACTCCCAAACAAGGGAAGGAAATACCCTTCATTTCCCTTCCATCCCCTCCCCTCATTCTCCTTGCATTCATTTCCTTCCCTTTCCTTTCAAACTCCCAAACAAAGCCTAGTTTTTTTTTTTAAAAAACCTTTTTCTCTTTCTTAAGTCATTCCAATGGAGCAAACTTCTCCACTCACCTCTGGCACAACTTCCTCTCCGACTATGACCTTCGTTCCTTTGAAAACTTACGCTCTCTTTTAGTCTTCTAGCCAAATGTCGTCAATCATGCTGGATCGGACGAACTACTAGGTCTAGGCGTCGGTGGTTTTACCACTCATTGAGGGGAATCGTCTTCAAGCTCACTTTGATGCCACAGCCCCTACTCCGCTAATGACTGTTTTGACACCAACGACTAATGAGGTTGTCTCCAATCCAGCCTTTGAGGATTGGTTTTCTGTCAATTGGATGCTTCTTTGGTTGGCTTCGCAACATCATGACTCAGGATGTTGTGACCCAATTCCTACACTGTCAGACTTGAGTTGACTATTAGTTGATACTAACAATCCCACTCTCATACTTTCTTCGATCGTATGAGACATATTAACTTGATTTGCTTAAATTAATTAATATTTTAACAAGTAAGGAAGTACTCTTAAACATATACATGCACATAAAGGTTTTCAACTTTTAAAATTATCTTAAATATAGAATAAAATTTATAGGATAATTTATACTACAAGCTTCATTTTATATTTTGCATCGGAGGTAGTACTATTTCTCGAACAATTGAAGTTGAAATGAACAAAACCTTTTTTTTTTTTTTTACGTCGATTTTGGATATGGAAAAATGTTGCATGAGGATGGGATCATTTGGTGCTATCGTGTTTCACTGGAGTATGAGGAGCTCGTTATAGTCGTGGAGGTGAAAAAAATTATAAAATAATGAATTTAGTCCCACAACTTAATCCCCTGCACTTTCTTTACGGTTTTCCCACTTGACTACCAACACTAACGCAGAGATAGATCTCTCCGTGTCTTCGTTCGTTGCTATTCCAGTTTATAATTCACACTCTCATAAATCATCTCCTGAAGACTCTCTCGTACTTCTCACAGATCACAGGCCAAGAGCCCAAAAGGAGACCAAAGAAATATATTCGTTTTACCTCTCGGAGACCGACCACGAAGCCGTCGGGAATAACTATAAGAATGGCTCCTTTTCCGTCTGAGAACGGCTTTGAAGGAGACGATGGAAGAGAGGAGAACGACGAGGAAGAAGAAGAAGAAGAAGAGGATGAGGAGGAGGAGGAGCCGAGACTTAAGTACCAGAGAGTGGGAGGCAGCATTCCTTCGCTGCTAGCTAGTGACGCGGCGTCGTGTGTCGCTGTTGCCGAGCGGATGATCGCCATTGGCACTCATTCTGGCACCGTCCATATCCTTGATTTTCTTGGGAATCAGGTGAGCTGCCACTTGCTTGATTTATTTATAATTTGTGTGAATTTGAGCTGTCGTGGTTCAAATGGTACCTTGTTATTTCTCGTTCTGTTTGGGGACTTCCTTTTTCCCCTTTAAAAAATTATGATGTATCAAGTATCTGAACTGAAGTGAGAGGGATAATTGAACCGGTGCTTGGAATCACAAGAGTCGGGACTTTTCCATAGTCTATAGGCTTGACAATGGTGGCCTTCCCCGAGCTTGGAATATGGTTAAGAGCTTTTTGTGCTACGTCGTTCACGTGTATGTCATGTCTCCAATAATTGCTATCGTCTAGACTACCGTGTGTCATGGCCCTTCGAGTTGATACTGTAGGGACTGCACTATATTATACAATAGACATAGATGGTTGCTATTTTTCTGGTCGTTACGGCCAATATCAGGTCTTAGGAATTCCCCCTTGCTCAGTGGAGAGCCTGCTTTTTTTCGGGGGCCTCATAATTGAGTTTCCCCTTTACAGGTGAAAGAATTTTTTGCTCATGCTGCTGTTGTTAATGACCTTAGCTTTGACCTAGAGGGTGAATATATTGGAAGCTGTTCTGATGATGGATCGGTGGTAATAAACAGCCTATTTACTGGTGAGAAAATGAAAATTGAGTATCGTCGTCCAATGAAGGCTATTGCTCTGGACCCAAATTATGCGAGAAAAACATCAAGGAGATTTGTTGCTGGTGGCTTAGCTGGCTATTTATATCTTAATTCAAAGACATGGTTAGGCAATCGTGATCAGGTTTTTAGGCTTCTTTCGACCCTTAGAACATAACTTCTTAATACTTTCTTCGGATATGTAACTTACAAAAATGTATCCCATTGTGGGGAGAAAGGTTTTGCACGCTGGTGAGGGTCCAATACATGCTGTGCAGTGGAGAACAAGTCTTGTTGCTTGGGCCAATGATGCAGGAGTGAAGGTTTATGATGCAGCCAATGATCAGCGTGTAACATTTATTGAAAAACCCCGAGGGAGCCCACACCCTGAGCTTCTGCTCCCTCACTTGGCTTGGCAGGTTAGTCAAATATTTAAGAGGACATGCTGTTGGGACATGTTGCTCTGACTCTGACGATTAGTGTCCACTGCTGCAGTTAAATTGAAATGTTGTTTGAGTTCTCTGAACAGATGCAATACCTTTTTGTTTGTCATCCATGTACCATTTCTTGATGAAACTTCTTCAGTCTGATGTCCTTCCATCATTCAGGATGATACCTTCTTGGTGATAGCTTGGGGAACATCTATCAAAATTGTATCAATAAGAACAAATCTCTATGAAGCAGTCAATGGGATGAACAGGTCAGCCCCAATATCTAGTAGGAGCCAGGTGGATGTTGTGGCATCTTTTCAAACTGCCTATTTAATCTCAGGAATTGCCCCATTTGGTGATGCTTTGGTTGTTCTTGCTTATATTCCTGGAGAAGATGGAGAACAGGATTTAAGTGGCAATGCTCTTTCTCAGCAGGTATCCCATGTGCATGATGAAATATTTTTATTTAACCTCTCACACTGGCGTTGCATCTATTATACTTTTCGCTCTCTGCCTCTTTCTTTTTCTAAGCTGCAATAATTTATTGTGTTTGTGTTTCTTCTCTCACTTATTGCTTAGAAATATTGGAATTTTATTTTATTTGTACTTTTTTTGGGTATAGATTATCAAAATTGAGTTGGCTAAATTGGAACTTTTAATCGTTTCATATTTTGGATAAGCCACACTAACAATCCAGCTTCCAGCTTCTGCTTACAAAGTAATCAAATTCAAATACAATTTCCCATTACATTTGCATTCAGTTTTCAGTTTGGTATGCCTCATTGCAGTAGTGTTTCTATTCTTTGATTCCATTCCTATCTAGCAGTAGTTTTGTTAAAACTCATTTTTAGAACTAACTGCATTGCGTCCACTACATTTAAAAATGGAAGCTATAATTACCAATTGTATGCCATAATATGCAAGAAAGATGAAGCAATTATTTTGTTATCTTTTTTTATAAATTTGAAAAACTTGATTTTTTAAGGCGGGTGAACATATTTTAAGCAGGGCAATGCACAACGACCAGAAGTTCACATGGTAACATGGAACAATGATGAACTTTCAACAGATGCTCTACCATTACATGGCTTTGAGCATTACAAGGCAAATGATTATTCCCTTGCTCATGCTCCCTTCTCAGGTTAACATTTGGTTAGTGTTATTCAGAATCTATGTTTTATGCACAAAGTGGTCTTGCATGAAAATGATAATAACTTTTTTATTCATATGTAGGTAGCAGTTATGCTGGTGGTCAATGGGCTGCAGGTGATGAACCTCTGTACTACATTATGTCCCCAAAAGATGTAGTCATTGCAAAGCCAAGGTTAATATCAATTTCTTTGTTTAATAACCATATCAGTGACTGAGCATTTATATATGAAACTAGACGTATTTCCAATATTGCACGCACGGAGTATGGTTGGGGCCTTGGGGGGATAGAAATTTTACTTAGGTGTCAATTGTGTTTGATTGTCATTATTTGAAGATGGTATTTATATTTTACAATTTACATACCCTATTTTCTTTTTTTTTTCTTTGTTTTCCCCTTTGGTTGAGGGGGAGTCAGGCAGAATTAATAAAAGTGATAATGCTTTTTTTTTTTTTCTTAAAAAAAAAAGTTTAACATGATCATTTGCTGCATAATGGGTATTCTAGTAATCAGTGCTTTGTATTCAAAGGTATCCTTGGCAGCAGATTGCTAGCCATGGCAGAATGTTCTGATTCTGTGTCATAATTTGGGGATCATTAATTGTTCTGTTCAAAAGTAATTATGTTATCAATGTCATGTTGTTTGACAAAAATTAAAATTGTGAGTAACTGCCATTTGTTTCTCATTTACGTTCCTTGTTAAACATGGATAAATTACTGTGTTTTGATTTTAGGGATACTGAAGATCACATTGCATGGCTTCTTCAACATGGGTGGCATGAAAAAGCCTTGGCTGTTGTTGAATCTGGTCAAGGAAGGAGTGAACTTCTTGATGAGGTGCGTATGTTATTCAATCTGTTTTCTTCATCTAACAGTTAGATCTGTTGATAGGAAGAACCTCTGACTAATTGTTCTGATCACAAATGATTGGATGAGAAACTGGGGCACACAGATTACCTAAAATTTTGGTGCGGTACTTTAAAAAAACTAAATATCCCCCACCCAAGCACAATATTTTCCTTTGGCTAAAAGGGAAAAAAGCTAAATATATTCCCAATCCAGAGAGATATAACATATTCCTTAATTCTAATATTTCCAGATTACACCATCCCTATATTGTACTCCATTATTAACAGATAATTGTGGAATGATGCCGAACATTACAAATTGAAGCCATTGTTTGTTCATATTGATTGCATGTTTATGAAGATGTGTTTCTAAAGACAATGTAACTATATTGTTTCTCATGATATTGTGTAATTGTTTGTAAACTTTTTGCTATCAATGACACTGTATAATACAAGACTTGCATGATGCAAGTTCAGAAGGGAAACTAATAAATCACTGTGTCTATGTGATCTCCTGAGAAACTTAAAATTGACTGGATCTGTCTTGCTGTGTAATTAGTCTAATACCATCTAGAAAAATCTGGGCATACTTGGGACTTATTATTATCTTTTCCTTTTTCCATTTTTGGTGCAACCCCTGTAGGTTGGATCCAGGTACCTCGATCATTTAATTGTGGAAAGAAAATATTCTGAAGCAGCTTCTTTGTGTCCCAAGTTGCTGCGAGGGTCAGCTTCAGCATGGGAAAGGTACTGCATGCCCTATTTTTTTAGCCTGTTGAATAATTCTCATTTATTGACTGACAATGGACTGCTGTCAACAGATGGGTTTTCCACTTTGCACACCTTCGTCAACTTCCTGTATTGGTCCCCCATATGCCTACTGAAAACCCTAGACTGCGAGTTACTGCTTATGAGGTTAGCTAGGATGAAGTAGACTTTGTCACAAATAATTTCTTTGCATAGTATCTGACTATCTGTAATGAACTGAGTTGGGAAGAAATAGTTTTTATTCTGCTTTTGGTTCTACAGGTCGCTCTTGTTGCATTGGCTACAAATCCATCCTTTCACAGGGATCTCTTATCCATTGTCAAATCCTGGCCTTCTGTAATTTATAGTGCATTGCCTGTTATTTCAGCCATTGAACCTCAGCTCAATGCTTCATCCACGACTGATGCACTCAAGGAGGTTAGTCTGATATGTTGGAATAGCATTTTGAATTTGTGAACCATCTTTTCATGTTAACATATTCCTTTTTGTTTTTGGGCAGGCATTGGCTGAGTTATATGTAATCAACGGGCAATATGAGGAAGCCTTTTCATTGTATGCTGATGTAGGTGGTGTTAATGCACTTTTCTTGTGTTCAGATATCTATTAATTAATTGAATATCATGCGAATGCTTTAATTCTGAGGACTTTTGTCTTTATCGTAATTGACTGTGAATTTGCTTAACTTTTCTCTGTTATTTTCTTGAAATTTTCAGCTTATGAAACCAGAAATATTTGACTTCATTGATAAACATAATCTACATGAAGCAGTCCAAGAAAAGGTGTGGTTCTAATCTGTAAGACTTTAAGTTATCAGGGAATCCTGCGTTTCTGCATATTGTTATCTGATGATCGAATTCACATCATCTCTTTGTTGGCATCCGATATTTAGCATTGGTGCACCTGAATAACTTTCTTTAGAAGTTTAGTTGCAGTATATTTGGATCTGGTTGGTTATTCATGTTGTCAATATTGTATAAACTTATTGAATGCATATGGAAAAATGGATGAACGATAGAATCCCAATATACGACTAAAATTGGTTCCTCCAAGTATAAAACACAATTCCAGTTCATTAAAGAGAAGAGTTGTTGACTTTTATTCTTGCAGTGGCATGTAAGTGCATGTTTTCTCATAGATTGTGAACATTTGGAATTCTGAAGTTTGTTTTGGATTCTTCTTGGTCTATGCTGTGCATGTTCAGGTTGTCCAACTGATGATGCTAGATTGCAAGCGTGCAGTTGCTCTATTCATTCAAAACAGGGACTTTATAAGTTCAACTGAAGTTGTGAAGCAACTTCTAAATGGTGATAATAAGAATGAGTGCAGATATTTTCTACATCTATACCTTCATTCATTATTTGCAGTAAACCCACATGCTGGGAAGGAATTCCACGATATGCAGGTAGGCGTTGTTTCTTTCACCTGACCTTTGCTGGCTTCCTTTTGTTTTGGATTCTTTGTCGTGGTCCAGTTGTATCATTACAGGCTTTAATACAGTATTAGTGCTTACTGTTGTATTCTTCTCCTGTTTACCTGAAATTGGCGTCTTATTATTTCATAATCTACTGTTGCTCAACATTAATAATGATTTGAAAGTGGTGCACGTGCATAAACACTTTATTCTTTTTTTTTTTTTTTGGGTTCTAATCTCGCCATTTTGTCTGTTGTACAGGTAGAACTTTATGCAGATTATGACCCAAAGATGCTAATACCATTTCTTCGTAGTAGTCAACACTATACCCTTGAGAAGGTGTGGCATCAAGCTGTGAATATTGTCAACAGTTATATTTATGTAAAATTTAAAGAAAATTCTTGATATTGTTGGATTCAGGCCCATGAAATTTGCATCCAAAGAGATCTATTGAGGGCGCAAGTCTTCATCCTAGGAAGAATGGGAAACTCAAAACAAGCCCTATCTATTATTATTGACAAATTAGGGGATATAGAGGAGGTACTTTTATCTTCATCAATGGAAGTGGTTTTTGGTTTCAAACATCTTTCCGATCTTGACTTAGAACCTAAGGGATTTAAAAATTCATGGTTATAAGGAAACCATTATGGTTTGGTACAGGCAGTAGAGTTTGTCACCATGCAGCATGATGATGAACTTTGGGAAGAACTGATCAAGCAATGCCTACACAAACCTGAAATGGTATTTCAAAAGTAAATTGATGTAGAGGATATGCCTTGTCACTTGATATATATCTACCTGCCTTTTGTCAACCCGTTCTAAACTTCATTCTTTTATTTGATAGGTGGGCATCCTATTGGAACACACTGTTGGGAATCTTGATCCCCTCTACATAGTAAACAAGGTTCCCAATTGGATGGAAATACCTCGGTAACTAGTATCTCATCCTAACTTATTACTAGTATTTATTAGCAGGCATATACAATGAACCGGTTATGTTGTTGTAATTATTATATCTGATTATAGTATACAGATGCTTATCTCGCTTGTTCTGGTTGTGAATAAGCATTTTGTGGACCATTCTCAGAATTTCAATCGATAGCTCTTATCAATTATCATCCTGGCTTCGAATTCCAACTATGCTAGGCAGTATTTTATTCTTCAGTGACCCTAAAATCTCTATCTTCTTTTATTGCAGACTTAGGGATCGGCTGGTTAAAATTATCACCGATTACAGGACCGAAATGTCACTCAGACATGGGTGCAATGATATCCTGAAGGTGACTTTCTTCCCTGACCCTCATTTACTTGTACCCTTTCTTGGTAAAAGGGAAAATTGTCGAATTTTAGTTAATTGGAAACAACAATACATCTTTGCTGACTTTCCTTCATTGAAATAGGCAGACTGTGTCAACCTTTTAATTAAGTATTACAAAGAGGCGAGGCATGGAGTTTATCTAAGTAATGAGGCCGAGCCACGGGCTAAAAGAAGTGAAAATCATTATTCTCAGGTGGTTGAAAAATCTACAGTTTTGAGAAACGTTGAAGTGAAGTCGAAGAACAGGGGAGGTGGAAGATGTTGTATATGTTTTGAGCCTTTTTCTATTCAGAATGTATCAGACTCGGTCGTTATTTTCTTTTGCTGTCATGCCTATCATTCAACTTGTCTAATGGATTCAACTGACACCAGCAGTAGCAATAAAGAGATTGAAGTCACCTATGGAAAGGCAGAACATAATGATTATGATAGTTATGTGGATGAAGAAGAAGAATCCGAGACGGATGATCATCGTATGCGTTGTGTATTATGTACTACTGTTGCCAGTTGAGTTGTAGGTTGATGTCCTCACTCATTAATATTCGTTGTCAATATAGTTTACATATTCTTCTAGTTAGAAACTTGTAATTTTTCTTCAAAATTAGTGTTCATTCACAATTTTTTGTGCTCGGAAATGTTAGGATGTTTATACCCGGACAGATTATTGAACAGAGAGGAGTAATATTAAGTCGATTGATATCTCACTTAGTGATTGGTATGTGTACAAGTGTGCATGCATGAGCACATGTGCAGTTAGTCAAATTTATTCTTTACGTAAGAGGTTTACTTGTAGAGCAGAAATCATAAATTTATTGAGATATGAGTGTAATCATACTGGAATAGAATGCAGAATATAACACCAAAGGTATTATAGCCCGGTGGCATGAGAGCTTTCCTCTAAATAAGAGGTCAATTGATTGCAATTTCAAGTCATTAATGCCTCCTGCTCATTTAATTCCAAAAAAAAAAAAGCAGAATATAAAAGGGTATCTTTGAATGGCCTCAGGGCTACTCACACACACAATACTAACTGGAAATGGAAAACTCAGCTGGCAAGTCATTCCTGACTCCACTGGCCATGTCATTCCTCATCACACTTTAGTCCCAGCTGTCACATTTTTCTCACCGGTAGGGTCTACATCCTTGTGGGCAATCCTGTTGACCAATTGATCTTTACATTCACGTAGTAGTCCGGCTCCTTTCGTCTCTTGTCAGTTGTCTCAAACTCGTACTAATCTTTTTTTAATGTCACCTTTTTTCCGTCGAAAAACTCGAGGTCAAACAAAGTTATGCTGATTAAACCGATTCACAGCTCATATTTGATTGAATATTCTTGTGAGTATTACTATGAACTAGAAGAAGACGAGTTGCTTTTTCTTACACCGAAGTTACTCTTACGCTACACATCAAAAAATACAAACACAACCTTCTGAGCATTCATATGCTATATAAAAAAGGATGTCTTTGAATTCCTTGTCTGAAACCCAAAAGAAGCCATTTCGCCACTTTTAATACAATGAAGCACTCTTCCTTGCCATTTCAATGGCTCCTTTTCGTTTTTCTGATACACACAACCTGTCTCCCTGAAACCCAATCCATAACAATTCCTAGGTTGAGCGCAATTGGAGGAACAACCTTAAAAAACCAAGCAACATTAATGGCAGCATCTGATATTGAAGACTTCAAAATATTCTATTACAACCAGACTCTGGATCACTTCAACTATAGGCAGGAAAGCTACATAAATTTTCAACAAAGATATCTGATCAATTTCAAGTATTGGGGTGGTCCCAATTCCAGTGCTCCTATATTTGCCTACTTTGGCTCTGAAGCACCTTTAGAGATTATCCTCAGCATCGTAGGATTTCCAACTGATAACGCTGCGACCTTCAACGCTCTAGTAATATTCATAGAAGTAAGATTATTTCGGCGTAATTTGAAGTATACTGTCATGTTTCACCCAAACATTGATCTTATATTCTATGATCCATTAGACTAAAAATCTAAAGATTTTAATTTGCATATTTTGAATCCTAATGATTATTTCTCACCAGCATAGATACTATGGGGAGTCAGTCCCATTTGGATCAAGGGAAGAAGCAATGAAGAATTCAAGCACTATTGGGTATTTTAACTCAGCTCAAGCGCTTGCTGATTACGCAGAAATTCTCATACATATTAAGGAAACTTTACAAGCCCAAAAGTCCCCTGTGATCGTATTGGGAGGATCATATGGCGGAAGTTAGTTCCTTAAACAGTCTTTATTATCTGTGTTTCAATAATATTCTGACATAAATATTTGTATCTTAAAATGACGTGTTTGTTCTGCAGTGCTTGCTTCATGGTTTAGACTAAAATATCCCCACCTGGCCCTTGGAGCTTTAGCATCGTCAGCTCCAATCCTTTATTTTGATAACATCACCCCTCAAAACGGTTACTTCTCTGTTGTCTCCAAGGATTTTCGAGTAAGTAATAGTTTGACGTTTGATAATTAATACGGAGTACTCGATTAATATTAAATTAAAGTAGTACAAAACAATGTATGAAATTGATCATGATGAGGTGAAGTAGTCGTCTTCTTTTGAGAATCAAAATATAGTCTTTCTTCTTTTCAAGTTGAAAATGACGAGTTATATATGCAGGAAGCTAGTGAGACATGCTATGAAACTATTCTAAACTCGTGGCCTGAAATAGACAGAGTGGCTAATTCCGATCCAAACGGTCTTTCCATCCTTAGCCAGAGATTCAACACTTGCCAGTAAAGACGCTAACTTCTATCACCTTTTTGTTTCTTTTAGGCTTCAGATTAATAATAAAGTGATCTCACTCAGTGTGGTAATATGATTTTTGCATTTGATCTTTCTTTTTAATAAATTCTTTCTGATATATGTTAGACCCTTAAAGTCGTCTTCTGAGTTGAAGTGGTACCTGGAGAAAATGTATACTCATGCAGCTCAATACAGTGATCCACCATTATATCCAGTTAGTGTAATCTGTAGTGGCATTGATGGAGCTTCATCATCAGGAAGTGATTATATACTCAGTAAGATACAAGAAGGTGTTGTGGCTTACTTGGGTAATGACTCATGCAAATTTAATGGCCCTCTCAATGCAAGTGAGAAGGAGACACTTGAAGGTTGGGAATGGCAGGTATATATATAATTATACATAGCAATAATTGTGCTTTGTTTGATGTTAATAATTAAAAAGAAAAGATATTTGGTGTGTGTGTAAAAATAGAGATGTAGTGAGATGGTGGTGCCGATTGGGCGTGGAAATGAGACAATGTTCCCATCTGAACCTTTTGACCTAAGCAACTTTACCAAGGGGTGTAAACAACAATATGGTGTGTGGCCTCGCCCTCACTGGATCACTACTTACTATGGAGGCCATGTAAGCCTTCTTTCTTACTTTGTTTCTCAAAAGGCCTAACTATGAACAAGAAAGCACACTGCTTTTGTTGTGCATGTAATTAAAAAGATTGGTTTTTCTTGTGGTAATAATAATTACTGATGATGACTTATGCAGGATATTAAACTGATCCTTCAAAGGTTTGGTAGCAACATTATTTTCTCAAATGGGTTGAGAGATCCTTATAGTAGTGGCGGGTAACTAAGCACCCTTGAAATGATTTAACTGTTGAGAAATATATGTACAACAATTTTGAAACAGACTTCTTTCAATGTATTTCAGGGTGCTATACAACTTATCAGACAGTATCGTTGCCATCTCCACAGTTAATGGTACTCGTATTTTTATATTCACATCACATACATACATATATATACACATATGAAGAGAAAAGAAAAAGATCAAAAAGAAAGTGATGAGTTGATGAGTATGTTTAATAATGTTCAGGGTCTCATTGCTTGGATATGAAGCGAGCAAAGGAAAGCGATCCCGAGTGGCTGATCCAACAACGAAGGCAAGAGATTGACATAATCAAAAGTTGGATAGAACAGTACCATGCTGATCTTCGCGCCTCCTCAAACGCACCTAATTAATTAAAGTTGATGATGCCACTGAAGAACAGAGCATTCTTTTACGTCACAGACTCACAGTGATATATGGAGTATGAGAATAGTGACACGATCAGAAATAACTAAAATATTAAAGCAAAGTCAGATCCTCTCCTCTCCTATGACAGCGCTGGAAGTGGTTATAGTCATTTGAAAAAAGATATGTACGTATGCATACTTGTCAATAACTTGGAGCATTTAGATGAATTGAATTGACAGACTCAATTTAGTAGGGCTAATAATTAATAAAACTAGAATCCAACCCTTTATGCGATATTATCTCCTACACTAAATATAAGAATTAGATGAATCGAATTGACAGACTCATTTTATATTGAATCTGTACACACTTAATGATTTAAATCAAAATAATTAAGAAGATGGATTGAGAGGGAGGGAAGAGGGGCTGCAAATGAAGTTGCCAAACCCTAAGCATTTTTATTTGTTTAAAACAATAAATAAATTAATGAAAATTTATAGGTAGCTAACAAGTGGATTTTAAAATTATTTGTCGTGGTTTATTTTTATTGGGTAGGGTATATATGAGTTGGCACTACTGCGGTTTAAGTTTGCTTCGTCAGCGTCGCACAGTCACCCATTAATTTTGCTTAATGAGCATTTTCCGTTAGTAGTATTAATGATGTTAAGTCCTGAGGATTAGAAGTATATTTTATCAATTTAAAGAAATAAAATAATATGTCATGTAAATTTAAAAGACCAAGACTAAAAATGTCATTTAGCCACACACACATACATATGCTATATCCTTACTAATATTTATTATATTTAGTTAATAATATAATTATAATATTATCACAATATTATCATTATGAATATGTTCTCAGATATATTTTCGAGATATATTGGCTTCGGTTTTCTATATAAACGACCTGATTTTTCCAAATTCTATTCATCATAATATTGTTTGAGTATTCTTTTCTTTCTAATAGAAGTTAGAAGTTTAGGTTGAGTTTTTTCTTCTTTGTAAGAGAATTTTTTCTTTTTGGTAAGAGAAGGTTTTCTTCTTTGTAAGAGAAGGTTAAGATTCTGTTAGTTGGAGATGGCGAAGGTGGATAGGGCAAACGACGAGACATTTAAGGCTAATCTCACGATTGATGGAGAGTTGAAGCTCAAAGAAATGGTGCGTAAGAAACTGAAGGAGATGATCGGGGATTCCGTTGAGGACATTGTTGTGAAATACGTCGTCATGTTATTAAAGAATGGGAAGTGCAAAGAAGAAGCAAGAAATCATTTGAATCATATCCTGGGAGATCAAAGTGGTTCATTTGTACGCTGGCTGTGGGAGCACTTTTCTGAGAACGTAGATTCGTATTTACAGGATGATGGATCTCCCAAAAGAACAAACGAGAATAAGCATTTAAATTCAGAATCTGAAAGAAGGACTCTTCATAGTAGAAGTCGCCGGAACCAAGGTTGGAACGAATTAGCGAAGAGTACTGGTCCACCTCCATTACTGAGGTCTGAGGTTTTTGGCAATTTGGAGGAAGAAGGCACAACCAGAGTTGGTCAAAGATCATCTTCCTTACTAAAGAGGAAGAGGGACGCCGTGGAGATTTCTCAAGAAACGATCTTCAACCCTCCAAAACGGCTTTTGCAGTCTACTATACGAGATGCTCCAAGGTTGGTTTCACAAGAAACTATCTTCAACCCTCCAAAACGGCATTTTCCGTCTGCTATAGGAGATGCTTCAAGGTTGGTTTCACAAGAAACTATCTTCAATCCTCCAAAACGGCTTTTGCAGTCTACTATACGAGATGCTCCAAGGTTGGTTTCACAAGAAACTATCTTCAACCCTCCAAAACGACTTTATCGGTCTGCTATACGAGATGCTTCAAGGTCAGTTTCACAAGAACCTATCTTCAACCGAGATGCTTCAAGGCCAGTTTCACAAGAAACTATCTTCAACCCTCCAAAACGGCTTTTTCAGTCTGCTATACGAGATGTTTTAAGGTGATATCATGTCTTTGTTCATAAATTTTAGGGGTGGTTTGGGGTTTAGTTTGATGTTAAATAGTTAGATAAAATTTCGAAAGGGATTATATCCTTAAATACAATATCTCAAATCTTCTGTCTTGTCGAATTATCAAAATATAAATTTAAGAATACTAAATTTCCTGCTTTAACTTTTTATATTCTCTCCTTCAATCTCTATTTGAGAGTATGTAACTTGAATTTTATTTTCTTTTTTATAGCAATTTGAATTTTATGCTAATTAACATCCACGTAATCACATGATCAAGTTTTTTTTTTTTTTCCTGATTTGTAAAATTAATATGATATATAAAATAAAGATTCATTATCTAATCCAACAGTAGTAAAACGTTCTTCCTCCACTTTTGAGCCTGTTACAATTTTTGATGTTTTAATTATGATCACAAAAAAGAGAGCTCTAACTCTCTAAGCATATCCTTTCATCAACTAACGTTTTGCTGATCATGCCCCATCATCAGCTTTCTTAGTAGTTTTCGTGAAAATACACAAATTTTAACACCAAAAATAATTACTTTCATCGATCATTACCGTTAAGAAAAATCTAAAGCTTATAATATATGCGCGCGCTTTCTCCATACCAATACTTGAAGCGCATTTAGTTAATAATACTATCACAATATTATAATATCAAGATACACTGCTGATTCGTCGTTCTACCTCGCTCCAATTCTCTTATCCAAGGAAGTCCTCTTATCCGTGGAGTGTTCGGAAACCTTTAATCTCGTAGTTGAAGCATCACGATCTTAGCAGTTTTTTCTTCTTCTTCTTTAGGTTTTTTAACTAGTACAAACCCCAAAAAGCACGGGTGCAAATCTAGTAAAACGTTTGCTGAAGTATTACTTAAAGATTATCAATTTTATTTGCAATTATTTCATATGATGGTAAAACTAATTATTTTTATCACAATGTTATCATGTTGAAAATTTTATAAATTCTTGTAAAGACTGAAAAAATTCATTAATTATCTAGAAAAAAATTAAAATATAATTTTTTTCAATATAATGGAATATGGAAATATAAGTTCATATATAATATTATAAATTTCATTGTAAATATTATCGATTTCAACTTCCTTAAATTTTTTAAGGATGAAACTTCTCATTTCAGGCTGATTCCGAAATTATTTTTATTTGCCAATCTTTAATTTTAAGTCCACATCCACATGTTTCAATTATATAATTTTTGAATCTATGATCCATGTAATTATTTTTAATGAAATAAACCACTTGCCCACAGATCAAAGACCCATCATGGGTTAGAAATGTTATCTCCTATTAGTGGCTTATTATATATTCCTGTTCACCATATTGGCTATCATAGAATCCTGTTGGGCGAACAAATTGAAGAGGCAAAATCATAAATGAGTTAAGAAATTGAGAAGTAGATGGAGGAGGAAAAACCTGATTCAAAAACAACCAACTAGCTTACACGGAGAGAGATATCAGTCAATGAAAAAAAAAATTAGCAACTTCTAGCTTGGAGATGATCAGCAGCTAATATTCATGAATTGAAACTGCAACCAACTGTTCTTCGGATTCATATGATATCCCTTCCTAAATTGCATTTCCTCCTTTATGAGTTGATTGTTCATCTCTATGTTCTAACTCAATCTGCTTGAGTTTATTCATCCCCGTATACATTTTCCTTCGGAATTTCCTACGTGCTTTTCTTTCAAAGATTGAGTTTCAATTATTTAAGACCCTATTCAAACTTCAATAATTTGTGCTATGCATCATGCCAAGTTCCCTATCCAATTTAAGAGACAAAGGAAGGAGATAAATATATATAGAGGAAGAACTCACAAACCTACATCACCCTTGACAAGGGTCTAGAAACCTCCTCAAACTCTAATGGCAACACAAACAGAAACAAACAACTGAGGCATAAATGTGAATGTGTGTTACCAAGGATATAAAATGAGAAAAAGTTATAATTTTAAGTAATGCAATCCGAATTTCCAATGAAGATGAAGATGGGTACACAAAAAGAAAAAAGAATCATTTAGAAAATATCGATGAAGATGGAAACACAAATAAAAGATATCAAAAGACATGAGTAATGCATTAAGGATGCAATACTGAAGATCATGAGTGAGGATGCAGAGCACAAATATGAAATGCACCCCAATATTTATAGCATACATCATGGGAAATTAGGGTGTGCGCACGACAACATGAAGAGACCAACTTCCAAAGATATGTGTGTGTGTGTAGGGTTTCTCGTTTATCATGTCACTTGACATAAAGTTATGTCAAGTCATCCCAAAACGATGCCATTTTGGAAGTTAGGAGAATTAATGAAGGGTGTTTTAGTAAAATTCATGTAATAAATACAAAAATAAAAATGCCAAAATACCCTTCATTAATTATCCTAACTCCCAAAACGACGTCGTTTTAGGGTTAGAGGAATTAATGAACTCCCAAAACGACGTAGTTTTAGTGTGACTTGACATAACCTTATGTCAAGTGACATGACAAACGATAAACTCATATATATGGGAAAAACAATTCTCATGTTGTAGGAGAAGTGTATTCTCATGTCACACACACATGAAATGGTGGGACCCACATATATATATATATAATTAGCATTATATATATATGTGGGTCCCACCATTTTATATGTGTGTAGGAATCTTCTTCTTCTCGTGCAACATGAGAAGTTTAAACCCCTATATGTATGTATGTATGTATGTATGTATGTATGTATGTATGTATGTATGTATGTATGTATGTATGTATGTATGTATGTATGTATGTATGTATGTATGTATGTATGTATGTATGTATGTATGTATGTATGTATGTATGTATGTATGTATGTATGTATGTATGTATGTATGTATGTATGTATGTATGTATGTATGTATGTATGTATGTATGTATGTATGTATGTATGTATGTATGTATGTATGTATGTATGTATGTATGTATGTATGTATGTATGTATGTATGTATGTATGTATGTATGTATGTATGTATGTATGTATGTATGTATGTATGTATGTATGTATGTATGTATGTATGTATGTATGTATGTATGTATGTATGTATGTATGTATGTATGTATGTATGTATGTATGTATGTATGTATGTATGTATGTATGTATGTATGTATGTATGTATGTATGTATGTATGTATGTATGTATGTATGTATGTATGTATGTATGTATGTATGTATGTATGTATGTATGTATGTATGTATGTATGTATGTATGTATGTATGTATGTATGTATGTATGTATGTATGTATGTATGTATGTATGTATGTATGTATGTATGTATGTATGTATGTATGTATGTATGTATGTATGTATGTATGTATGTATGTATGTATGTATGTATGTATGTATGTATGTATGTATGTATGTATGTATGTATGTATGTATGTATGTATGTATGTATGTATGTATGTATGTATGTATGTATGTATGTATGTATGTATGTATGTATGTATGTATGTATGTATGTATGTATGTATGTATGTATGTATGTATGTATGTATGTATGTATGTATGTATGTATGTATGTATGTATGTATGTATGTATGTATGTATGTATGTATGTATGTATGTATTAAAATTAAGGGTAATACAATCGTTTGGTCCTTCAAAATTAAAATTTACTTATAAAAGAAGACAAATAAATAAGGAATTATCTTAGTTAATTTATTTGGAATTTGAATCCCTATATTATCTCTAACTACATCTCATATATCTTCTCATTGTTTTAGGAAATAAATTTTGAAGATAAAAACATGAAAAAAAAACAGTATATTCAAATGCAATTATTGATGAAAAAATATTTAGTTATCATTGAGGAAAAAATAAGATTGGTAAAATAGTGTGTAACTTGTAACGTCCTCCATTTTACTTAACATAATCATTGATTTAAGGGTTGATCAATCACTAAGTAATGCTTCATCAATTACCAAAATATGAAAAATAAATCAGAATATGCAGAAAGAGCCCTAACGTGGCAATATACAATCATCCAACATAAACCCAAAAGACAGAAGCACTACGTAACATCCCATGTTTGAAATGCGGAAATTTTTTTTTTTCAAACAAACAATCAGAGTAGAGCAATAGAGCGAAAGAGTAATTGGATTCTTAGCCAAAACAACAACCATTGTGTAACATTGTATAGATTACAGTAGTCCTATGGTTTAGAAATGAAACAACAGAAAGAAACAGAAAGCGATAAGATAGATAAATCTTCAGCTGCACGCCTACTCTGGGTACTTGCCTCGATCCACGAACCGTGGTCCTCCAGACCCTGAAGCTACAGCTGAGATTCAATTCAACGCATTGAATCTTAGGTAACGGTTAACCTCATACCCAAACAATACAGTATATGGCCAACAGATATTCAAGAGCTAATACAACAGTATATCACAAGCATACTAGAGATGCATGATCATTATGCCGACAAAACATAAGCACAGAGCAATATGTAAAGCCCCATAAGGTAAATAACAACAACGACTTGCACTATTCACCGGTGCCACGATAATTAGTCGTGTCCTCGCCGCTAGGAAAACAAAACGGCGTTATCAAAACTATAACCCATATAACTGTCTGTATAACGGTCTACGAACATATCATTGACATATAAGTATTTAAGAAGCACAAGATTAGTGTTACAGTACGCGTCCGTACCTTCGTTGACAACGTTAGGTACTACCGGCGGAAAACGTACTTTCTACGGAGAAACGTGCAAAAGTCCTACAGCGGCACGTCGGGCAGCGTAACGGCAGCAGAATCAGCGTTTCAGATATCCTATGAGAATAATGTCACTTCTATTAGTAATTTGACATTATAACCGGCATTTTAGGTAAAAATTACCATTTTGCCCCTATACCCCTACTTGGCGGAATTTCGCAGCGCTTCCGCTACATAGGCTATTTTCTTCCCAAAATTTTGCCAGAACTTCGACGCCATCATGATTTTCGAAAATAAAGACTAAAATAGCCCTCCCATATGATATCCAATCATAAAAATAAAGACTACTCTAGCCTTACTAACTATTGAACTAAAGACTAAAAACTAAAGACCGAAAGACTTACCCGTTGAAGACTTCGGAGAACTTCCCAGAGCTTCTCTCTCTACTTTCTCTCCCTAGAATTTCGAAATAGGCAAGAAGGAATGGTGTGAAGAAAAGTGAAGGAGGGGGTATTTATAAGAAAAGGTGTAGGATTTCGTAGTCGGATCAACTTTGTGAGAATCGATCTGGACCGTCCAAAGCAACTTTTTCAAAAGCTTTTTCTTCTTCTTCCTTCTTCTTGGCCGACCTGCCCTCTTGCTGAGGTGGCACCAATTGGCCAATGGGAAGTGGCCATGTGGCCCTTCTAGAAGCCTATCGGATGAATTTCTCCGATCGGTGCACCCGATTCGCGTAATTTTGGAAAAATCTCAAAATTCTGGATTTACAACTTTGAAGACATGTTCTCACTTAGTAGAAATGTCCAATTTAACCTTTATTTTGATTCCATATAGGCCTCCAACAGTCCAGTTGAAGTTTCCTCGAAAAACGTGTCCGATCGCGTCCGGTTTCAGAACGCATTTCTGAGAATACCAACTTCTTCAGAAAAATTCACTGATTCCAAATATGTCAAAATAAATTCAAACCCATTCCTAAATGTTGAGTTAGAATTTATTTTCCTCTTTTCCAAAATTATGCCTATATGCATTTTTCCCTATTTTGTTTTATTAGGAAAATGCACAAACGGCCTCGGAATTAACTTCCGGAAAAGGTCACTTAAAGATAAAAACTCACTGATCAATATTTTACCTTGACCTTGGGATTCCTATTCCTAGATCTCTAGATAGGATCCGTTTCCTAATTTTAATATTACTATTCATACTTTTTACTTTAATTTAATTATATTATTTTTTTAATGTGCAAGTTGCACAACTTGTTTCTATTTCATTTTCATTTTTTTTTCTTTTTATTTTGACCTAATTTTCGGCTGGCCCTTATTTTATTTTAATAAATATTTATTTTTTAATTTATTTAATTATTTAATGATTTATTTAATTAATTTTTCCACAAATTTCACAAAATTACCTAATTGATCCATTCTTGTATTGAGGCTTAAAAATACCTAAACTCAACTATTTTTCATAGAAATTTCCAATTAATTAGTAAATACATTTTTACTAATATTTCACTAATTTCCAATAATTTTTGAGCTTCACATAATTATTACTGGATTTCCTTTGCTTATGCTTAAGTAATTAGCCCAATATTACTTAATTACTTCATTATCACTTGTTGATAATTTTCTTAATTACAAAGCCTCATTACCTTCATACTCTTGTGTTAACATTAGTATTTTCATACCTCTTACATTATTCTATAATTTGTAAGGGTATTTTGGTCTTTTATTACTTTTGGCACATTCTTGTACAATTTCTCCAATTTCATAATTTATTAAATTACCATAATTAGAGATAATATACTCTCCTAATTCAATTGATCATTTCTTGTCTTTCAGATTTTTCATAAATTTTCTAAGTTAATTACCCTTTCCAGGGGCATTTTGGTCATTTTGGCACTTTGGCCCTTAAACTCCCTAATTTCTTGTAGAAATTCTACTTAGAAAATAGACTGTATTTATACAAGACTGGAGATTGAAATTTCACTTATCAGAAATATCCAACTTTTATTTATAATATTCCAGATAAATATCCGGGTATTACACACTACTTTAGAGGAGTAGCTTAAACTTCCGAGGTCTTCCCTGATGAACCCGCACGGGAACTATCACCTGAAAAATGTGGTAACCATCAACCCAACTTATTACGAATACTAATATGTGCTAGTGAGGTGCCAAGTGGAACAATTTATATAACAAAATATTAACAATATAATTCACCAATATACTCGACACAAATTTTCATGTCAAAAATTATATATCAAAAATTATGTATCACAGTGTTCATTAACACAATTCTCAATATGCCTCCCACCAATCCAACCAAACCGCCTTATTTCCTCCGACTAGACCCATGGGCTAAGTTACATCCATGTTACTGGTTACTCAAAAGCTCACTGTTCATGTGATGAGATTCAGCCAAAATCTTCAGAGCACATGTCCCACTACTCCATCTTTTCTCAATTCAACCCTTTCTATAATTATCATAATAAATAACTCAACAGGAATTTTTCCAAGATACATAAATTAATATATGTATATATTTCACAATTCAAATCATAAGGTTCCACAAGGAAATTTCTATTAAAATATTCATAATCATTTCACAAAATACTCACAAACAACATATTAATACACATAATAAGTGGAAAGTGGTTACCTCTCGCCAGAGCTAATTATTATCACACTGCTCCTAATCCAAGAGCTCAAACACACGCCAAAAATCAATCTATCACATTTAATTTACTAACCATTAATAACTCTTCTAAAACTCCACATAATTAAAATTATAAATTATAATTTCATAAAAAAAAAATATACAACTTTTAATAATAATATGTTTGGAATGCTTGAAGTGGGTACATTATGACAGGACAGTAAAAATTAGTGAGACCATTATAACTATTAACTCTCCTTTCGATTTATTGTTAATTAAAAACTCCCTTTCTATTTATTATTTATTCCTCTTTTCTAATAATAATAATAATTACCATTTTTATTATTATTATTTCTCTACCATTATTTTAAACCCTCAGAGGCTATCCTAACATTTTAAATTAGGAGTTTAATAATACCACTACTACATAAAATATGCTTCATAGTCTTCATCCCAACCGCGAATCTTAATCCCAATAATAATAATAATTAAACAAAGCCTAGCTAGTACAACTTGCACGTTTAGTACTTATGGAAGAAATTTTTGAAAACTTGAAATTAAAATATTGGAAAGAAAATTCGATTATCCCATGGTTCTATTATATGCATACATACTTTTTGGCTGATCAAAGAGAAATATGATTTGGAGGTGATGCAAAAGTTGTTGTCTCCTCAGCTCTAATTAACTTGATTCATTAATTCCCTCAAACTTTTTGACTACCTCAAACTTTGATTTATGGCAGTAGTACTATAATTAATATAGTATTAATGAAACACACAAAAGACTTTGATTATATATATGTACGTGTAATATATAAATTTATTCATGACATCAAATTTCCCCCCTTCTTTCCACGAACAGCACTGCATTATATATATATGTCATGATATTGTATCAGCAAACTAACTTATATAGAGAGTAGTGTTTTCCTCCTGCTATATCCACACACACAGCATTTCATAAAGCCATACTCTTATTTCCTTCCCTCTTAAATATAGCGTTTATATATACATGTGTGCAGTAATATATCAGCAACTTTTTATTATTCTTTTCTTCTACAATGATCACGGCACACTCATATATTAGCTTAGAAACTTTTCTTTCTCTTTTCTCATGTTGTGGCTTATATGTGTATGCATTTACAGTAAGCTTCCTCCTTTATTCTCTAATGATTTGCGTGGCTATCTAGACATTCTAGACGTAAGGGACATGCCAAAAACGTCTCTGTTTTAGTTCCATAAAACAGAGCAGCAAGCAGAAGTAAAAACCATGTCATCTTAAGCTTCAACCCAAAAAAACAACCAACGATTTAGCTTTATATAAACATTAAGCCTTGTGTTAGAATATAAGGTGTTATTAGTTGGTTAGTTAACAATTAGTTAGTAATATAGTTAGTTGGTTAGAAGAATTAGTTAGAGGACTAGGGGTCCTACTCTATATAAAGGGTTCCCCTCTCTATCACTTTCATATTGAATACATACATTGTAAGAGTGTTATTGCTACATTGTGAATAATACATCTTCTTTCCTCCTAATTATTTCTCTCAAATCAGTTTAGTTAACATGGTATCAAAGCCAAGTTGATTTTTCAAGATTAGCAGCCTAGTAATCAAGATTGTGTTGAAATCCCAGATAACACCAATATACTATTTCCAGGTTGTATTGTGGGCTTGAATACATGCTTCTTACTTATTGTTCTTGCTGCAATAATTGTTCCAAAATTAAGGCAGTTCGGTTCTTTTGTTCCTATATGTTAAAGAAGGTGGCCCAAAAATCAAGAAAAAGGCCCAAACCATAGCCGGCAATACAAGATCCTCCTATTTTCTTTTGGACTCCACAACAAGAGAGACTAATTGAAGGTTTTGTCCTATATGTGTTTTGAAAACAAGCCTGACGCAAGAAAGACTGATTGAAGCATTTGTCCTATATGCATCTTGAGACACGACCTCAGGCATAGCGATTTTGAAATTTCCACCGCAGCGACTTTGAATCTTCAACAGCGGCGAGTTTGCTTGGAGAACAAAAAAAAAGAAAAGAAATAGGAAAGAAATAGAGATCCAAGACACACCGAGACTCCAAGATCCAACGGCAAAACAATCGAGAGAACCCAGAAATTCGGAAGGCGGTGAACCGGATCGGAAGCCAGAATTTGTTGGAGGGCTGCAATATTCACCTATCATCTGTACATTCCAGGAGCGAAAATACCGATTCGAAGAAGAAGAAAGCTTCGACGGTGAGCCTCCCCAAAGAAGATCCAAGATCGACGGCTTCCTCAAAGGATCCCGGTGAGCATCCCCACGTACGGCGCGACACCTCCAAAGAGGGGAGAAACGACGCCAGCGGAGAGGCAGAAAGACCCACGTCGGAAAGAGGAAAAAAACCCACGTCGGAAAGATCGACGCCGGCGAAGAGGGAAAAGACTCACAGACGAGATCCCAGAGACGCACGAAAGGTGAGCAGAGACGCACGAAAGGTGATGCATAGAATAATTCACGAGCCTTACTCTCTCCATTGTGCGATGCATTCAGCTCTGTTTGTATGTATTCAGCTCTGTTTCTCCTCCATAGCCCAGGAAACTTTCACAGAAATTTAATGTGTAAAGGGTCAAAACTGCTCCCAGATTTGTTTAATAGTATAAGGAGATGCCCTTGTACTCTAACTTGCGCAATTGATGATGGTGCGATTCTAAATTGGTCGCTGCCACTGCCAAGGGTCCCACAATTAAGGTGGGATAAGGAGAATTTATCTGCGGAGTTTCTGAAAAATGGGAAGACATTACTCTTGGTTGAAGCTGGTGTTATTGAAAAATACAGTGATTCAAGCTCATCAATTGCTTCTCCAATAAAGTGTGCAATCTGCTTCGTGGTTGTTCCCTGTGATCGAGCAACAATAATGGACTGTGGTCACAGCTTTTTTGGCAATAGATGTTGGACAAAATATTTCATTTTTTTGCGATAAATGAAGATCCAGTGTGATATTTTGTGGAAAGCAATGAATTGAGGCTTGTGAAAATACAAATTACCAATTTGATTTGGAGACGGGTATGAAGCTTCCAAAATGGAATGAGGATTGTGGTATGTCAACATTGACAGATCTATCTTTGACCACCAGGTGGCAGAAAAGATGAGTATAATAGAGCATACAAGTTCAAAAGAATGCCTCAAGTATTAACTTTAGAGGCCCAAAGTAAAGAAGACAACCCAAGAAGAAGGTAGTCTTCCAAGATCTGAAGCTCAAAAGCGCGGATCCTCAAGAAGAATGACTCATAGTAGAGTAGAGTAGAGAGCAGAGAAATGATGCCTCCTCGTTCCTGTCGATTTAAAGGAAAGCAAAGTAGAGAGCAATGAAGAATAGCCTCCTTGCTCCTGTCGATTTAAGGGAAAGTAGAGTAGAGAGCAGTGAAGAATCGCCTCATCGCTCCTATCAATTGTGAAAATGAGAAGTTGCAGAAATGAAGCAACAACAGTAGATATGAAGAAAAAATTGTGAATTGAATAATTCTTTGTATTGTATTTTCGTTGGTTGTAAAACTATTCAATTTGAGACACCTTATCCCCTTATTTTGTTGTTCAAGTTGAACACATTTAAGATAAATAGTGTTCAACTTGAGGGGGCGTGTTAGAATATAAGGTGTTATTAGTTGGTTAGTTAACAATTAGTTAGTAATATAGTTAGTTGGTTAGAAGAATTAGTTAGAGGACTAGGGGTCCTACTCTATATAAAGGGTTCCCCTCTCTATCACTTTCATATTGAATACATACATTGTAAGAGTGTTATTGCTACATTGTCAATAATACATCTTCTTTCCTCCTAATTATTTCTCTCAAATCAGTTTAGTTAACACCTTGGTTCAGTGATAACTAATCTAAATGCACTAACTCATGCATGGAATATTTAAGCTTTAGCCATACTCTGTTTCGGCATCCACAAC
The DNA here is from genome assembly GCA_025563575.1 of Acacia pycnantha. NCBI lineage: Eukaryota > Viridiplantae > Streptophyta > Magnoliopsida > Fabales > Fabaceae > Acacia > Acacia pycnantha. Next base: position 490,233 of record JAMWYP010000219.1, read on the forward strand.
CAGAGAATGACCTGCTAAAGCTTCCTCTTTTCAACTTCATAAAATAGAGAGTCATTATGCAGAACCCACGTGCAATAGAACCAGAAAATTAACGTGCAGAAATTTTCAGAAGCTTGAAAGAATAAGCTCAAAGACTCACCTTGGTTCCATGTCGTTCTCTCTCTCTCTTTCCTTCCTCCTCTCTCTTTCTCGTCCTCTTTCTCTCGTTCTCTCTCGGTTTTGCAGCATCACTCGGCTCTGGGTTTCTGGTCTTCGGTTTCATTAACGCAGATGGATGAAAGCCAGGAGACATGGTTATATAGTAGGTTGTAGCCTTGTAGGTCTGGACCGAAGAGGAGAAGCCAACGGTCAAACGCTGGGTGAGGCTCGAGATATGGAGGTCTGTTGTTGCGTGAACGGCGTTGTGTTCCTCTTCTTTCCTAATCTGTTGCGTTGGCCGCAAGAAGCAGAGAAAGCTGATATGTCTACTGCTGCTACGGAGGGATTTGTTTACCGCGCGCGCGGTTTTTGTAAAAATAAATCTGGTCCTATCCAGGATTTTGACGGTCAGGATAATGACAATGAGGGGTGGGCAGAAAATTGGAGGTGAGAGAAACCGGACCCTGCTGCTGCGTGTTGCTATTTCTGTAGTTTTTTTTTTTATAATAGGCGAGGGGAGGGGGATCGAACTTAGGACCTAAGGAGGGGAAACAAATCTCAATACCACTGCACTACTAGTAGTACTGGTTCTGTAGTTATTTTATTGTTTATATATATATTCCATGTATTCCTCATCTGATGCGTTTTGGGTCAATAGAAGATAGTGGATTGGGCTTATGGCCATGTGGGTTAAAGTCTGATGAGGGTGTTGGATAATTGAGGTTGATAGATTGGTTTGCTTATGTTTCATGAGCTCATTCTACATTCTACTCTTTACAATGTTTCCAAAAATTTTATCATTAAATATTATAAGGAGAATAATTCCTATAATTATTTAAGAAAAAATAAGCCTAAATTTCCAATAATTATGAGAATAATTATTTAGGCTAAATTTTCATTAGAAATTTTCATACAATATTTCTAATTCCAAATCCCAAAATTTGGGATGTTACATAACCTTTCTCATTATCCCTCTTTCATAACCACTTTACTTTTTATTTTTTATTTAATGTTTAGAGCTTATCATTTTGCAGATGTTTCGGCTAGAGAGATGCTTACTGCTATATTTTTGCTAATGTTTTTATTGACAGAGTAGTTCAAATATTAAGAGGACGTGTTTAATATTTGAAATCAATTAGGGGAGATGTCAAAATTTATTTATTCAAAAAATAGTTCATATATAAAGAGGGAGAATGATGGTTAGTTTAAAAAAAAAAATTAAAATATGTAATTTAGAAGGTAGAGGATAAAACAAAGACATAATTAAAATATTGACAAAAAAGATGCCAGATATGGGGAGAGATAAAAGGAAAATCGTTACAAAATATTTTAAAATATTAAAGTGAAAAACAGTAAATTCAAATTCGTTTTGGACATGATGTAATACCCGGATTTTATTATCTGGAATATTATGAATAAAATGGATATTTCTGATAAGTGAAATTAATGTCTCCAGACTTGTGTGAATTTAGCCTATTAGTCTAAGTTAAATTCTGTAGGAAATCAGGGAAATTTAGGGCCAAAGTGCCAAAATGACCAAAATGCCCCTAAGGGACATAAATAACTTAGAAAATTTATGGAAAAATCCTAAAAGGTATTTAAATAACAAAGTGAGTTAGAAGATTATATTATCTCTAATTATGGTAATTTAATAAATTATGAAATTGGAGAAATTGTACAAGAATGTGCCAAAAGTAATAAAGGACCAAAATACCCTTACAAATTATAGAATAATGTAAGAGGCATGGAAATACTAAGGTTAATGCAAGAATATGAAGGTAATGAGGCATTTTGATTAAGAAAATTATCAACAAGTGATAAAAGAGTAATTAGGTAATATTGAGCTAATTACTTAAGTATAAGCAAAGGAAATTCAGTAATAATTATGGGAAGCTCAAAAATTAGTGGAAATTAGTTGAATATTAGTAAAAATATATTTACTAATTAATTGGAAATTTTTGTGAAAAATAGTTAAGTTTAGGTATTTTTAAGCCTAAATACAAGAATTGACCAATTAGGTAATTTTGGTGGAATTTTTGGAAAAGTTAAATAAATAAATCATTAAATAATTAATTAAATAAAAATATATATTTATTAAAATAAAAAGGGGGCCAGCCGAATTTCCCCAAGAAAAAAATAAAAATAAAATGAAAAATGAAATAAGAAGCAAGTTGGCAAGTTGCATATTAAAATATTAATATAATTAATTAAAGTAAAAAATGTGAATAGTAATTTTAAAATTAGGAAACGGATCCTATCTAGAGATCTAGGAATAGGAATTCCAAAGTCAAGGTAGAATATTGATCAGTGGAATTTTATCTTCCGTTAGACTCTTACGGAAGTTAATTCTGAAGCCGTTTGTGCATTTTCCTAATAAAACAAAATAGGGAAAAATGCATACAGGCATATTTTTGGGAATGAAGAAAATAAATTCTAACTCAATATCTAGGAATAGGTTTGAATTTATATGGACATATTTGGAATCAGTGAATTTTTCTGAAGAGATTGATGGTTTCGAAAACGAGTTTCGACACCGGACGCGTTCGGACACGTTTTTCGAGAAAACTTCAACTGGACTGTTGGAGCCCTGTATGGGATCAAAATTTAGGTTAATTTGGACATTTCTAGTAAGTGAGGAAATGGTTTCAAAGTTGTAAATCCAGAATTTTGAGATTTCTCCGAAATCACGCGAATCGGGTACCGTTCGGGAAAACGGTTAGACTAGGGCATAAAGCAAGCCAAGTCACCATTTTGGACAAATGGGAGGCTGCCACATCACCCTTGGAGGTCGGCCAAGAGGGAAAAATGAGGGGCAAAAACCTTGTGGAAAAGTTGGACATAAAAAGTGAAAACAATTTCAAAAATTCCAACCTTGTCCCTCCAAAACTCTATAAATAGGATGCTTGCCCTTGAGAATTCTTCACACCATTTCTTTCTTGCCTTGGCAGAATTCTAGGGAGAGAAAGAAGAGAGAGAAGCTCTGGGGGAAGTTCTGCAGAAGTCTTCAACGGGTAAGTCTTTTGGTCTTTAGTCTTTAGTTTTTAGTTCGGTAGTTAGTAGAATTGTTAGATAGTTTTAGTAAGTAGGGAATGAGATTCCTACTATTGTTTTTAGGCCTCATTGCATTGAAAAATGCCTGACGAGGTAAAAACTTGGTAGGGATCGAGTACCTGAAAAGTTGAAGCTTTTATAGCTCTTTCAAAACTAGGGGTAGTAATGATAGAATAGCCTTTAAATTTTCAAGTATGATTGGGTATCATATGGGAGGGCTATTTTAGTCATTATTTTCGAAAATCATAGTTGCGTCGAAGTTCTGGCAAAATTTCGGGAAGAAAATTTGTCAGAGTAACGAAGTGCTGGCGAAATTCCGCCGATTAGGGATAGAATGGCAAAATGGTAATTTTTACCTAAAATGCCAGTTATAGTGTCAAATCACTAATAAAGGTGATATTATTCTTATAGGATATCAGAATCTCTGATTTGCTGCCGTCACGTTGTCCGACGAACCATTGTTTGAAGTTCACGTTTTTCCGTAAAAGCACGTTTTCCGCGGTGGTACCTAACGCCGCAAACGAAGGTACGGACACGCATCGTAACACTAATCTTGCACATCTTAAATACTTATATGTCAATGATATGTTCGTAGACCGTTATACGAGACAATTATACGGGTTATAGTTTTGGTAACGCTGCCCGTTTTCCTAGCGGCGAGGACACGAGCGAGTATCGTGGCACTGGTGAATAGTGCAGGCTGTTATTGTTAATGTTTTACCTTATGGGGCTTTACATATTGCTTTTGTCCTTATGTTTTGTCGGCATAATGATCATGCATCTATTGTATGCGTACTGTATTGTTTGTGTATGAGGTTAACCGTTACCTGAGATTCAATATGATGAATTGAATCTCACCGTAGCTCAGTGGTCGGGAGGACCACGGATCGGGATCGAGGCAAGTACCGGAGTAGGCGTGCGGTGAAGACTATCTTTATCTTAACGTTTTCGTTATTCTGTTACTCTATTATTCCGCTATTTCCTTTCTAAACCTTAGGACTACTGTAATCTATATAATGTTACACAATGGTTGATGTTTTGGCTATGAACCGATTACTCTTTCGCTCTATTGCTCTACTCTGGTTTTTAAAAAAAAAAAAATCAGCGTTTCAAAATGGAATGTTACACATGAAAACATGAAAAAAAGTAAATTCAAATGCGGTTATTGGTGAAAAAATATTTAGTTATTATTGAAGAAAAATAAGATTGGTAAAATAATGTGTAACTACCTTTCCCATTATCCCTATTTCATAACCACCTTGCTTTTTATTTTTTATTTAGTGTTTGGAGTTTATCATTTTGCTGATGTGTCAGCCAGAAAGATGCTTACTGCTCTACTTTTACTAATGTATTTATTGACAAAATAGTTCAAATATTTAAGAGGATGCGTTTAATAGTTGAAATCAATTAGAGGGGACCAAGGTTGTTAAACTCGCGAGTTTAAGTAAACTCGTAACAATGATGTAAACTCTTATTGTGAACTCGAATCGTACGAGTTTACTTTCACTATTAAATAGATATTAATTATGTATGATAAATAATTAAAGTATATATAAAAATGACAACAATTTGATTTAAATATATTTTAAATTCAAATAAATGAAATTAAATCCATAAATATTCAAAATTTATCATATTTAACAAAAAAAATTCTAGAAAACTCACATATAAAGCCGCGGAGCATAATCAAATAAAAAAAGTTAACAAGAGTTTAAGGGTGAAATAACACGGTTTTGTAAGTTTGAAACATAAAAACAGTAAACTCAATGTATAAACTCGTAAGTTTAACCGAGTTTACAATGGTAATGAGTTTACCAATGACTCGACTCGATTTGGTAAACTAGAAACGTAAAAACGGTAAACTCGGAGAGTCAACTCGCGAGTTTGACAACAATTATTGCTCCCAAAGTGACTTATATTGTGGAGCATTGTTGTCAAACTCGTGAGTTAACTCTTCAAGTTTTTCGGTTTTACATTTCTAACTTACAAAATCATTTCGAGTCACTCTTAAATTCATATTAGTTGTAAACTCAATCAAACTTGTGATTCACATTTCAAGTTTACGGTTTTTACAATTCTAACTTACAAACTAGTTTTAACTTACACTTAAATTTGCACTAACTTTTTATATTTGTTCGTGCTCAATGGCTTTATATATGAATTTTAAAGAAGTTTCTTTGTTGAATATGATAAACTAATACAATAGGTATTTATTGCAAACTATAGCCATAAATTAAAAAGAATAATAATAAATACAATAAAGATTGAGAAAAAGGACAAGAAATTACCACTTAAACTTTAAAATATCAAATTAGTCTTGTAACTTGTAAGACTATATATAGGTGTTAACTATAAGAGTATAATCAAGGTTGTCAAACTCACGAGTTTAAGTAAACTCGTGATAGTAACATAAATTTGAATCGTAAACTTGTAAGAGTTTGCTTTCACCATTAAATCAGTATTAATAGTATATAATTAAATAATTAAAATATTAAAAATATAACAGTTTGATTTAAATATATTTAAATCCAAATAATTGAAATTAAATCCCTCAACATTCATAATTTATAATATATAACAAAAAAAAATTCTATAAAATTTATACATAAAGCCGCTGAGCACGAACAAATATAAAAAGTTAGTGCAAATTTAAGTGTAAGTTAAAACTAGTTTGTAAGTTAGAATTGTAAAAACCGTAAACTTGAAATGTGAATCACAAGTTTGATTGAGTTTACAACTAATATGAATTTAAGAGTGACTCGAAATGATTTTGTAAGTTAGAAATGTAAAAATGGTAAACTCGGTGTATAAACTCGTGAGTTCAACCAAATTTACAGTAGTCACGAGTTTACTAGTGACTCGACTCAATTTTGTAAACTAGAAACGTAAAAACGGTAAAATCGGAGAGTCAACTTATGAGTTTGACAACAATGGAGGAGACATCAAAATTTATTTATTCACAACATAGTTCATATATAAAGAGGGAGAATGATGGTTAGTTTCAAAAAAATTTAAAATATGTAATTCAAAAAGTGGAGGATAAAACAAAGACATAATTAAAATATTGACAGAAAAAGATACCAGATATAAGGAGAAATAAAAGGAAAGTTGTTATAAAATATTTTAAATATTAAAGTAAAAATGTGAAAAATCAAATGAAGGGAGTTACCTTATCGGTTAATCTAACAAATAGGATAATTAAGGGAGTTAATAGAGATATTTATTTTAAGAAATTGTATGCATAAATTAATAATTAATAATTAAAAAGAATTACTTTGACGGATAGTAAAACAAAGAGCACAGGCTACTCACGTGCAAAGAAATTGTAGGCATGAATTATAAATTATGAATTAAAAATAATAACTAAAGGGACTTGACAGTTGGTAGAATAAAAAGGACAAGTATCAAACAAAAAGCCGCTTACTGCTATGATGCAGCAAATGTAGTTAATTTTTATGATGTGTACGTTAGGTTTTGGAGAGCGCATCACAATATTGGTTGAGTTTGTTTAAGTAACTTATCATAGTAATATAGAATCAAAACCAAAACAATATAATAAAATTGATTATGGTAGAAAGCTTAAAAGCCAATTAGAAATCATTTATCAAACCAATAGACCTTAGTACAATATTAGAAAAGAAAGTTTAAAAGCCAATTATAAATCATTTATATATCAAACCAATAGACCTTACTACAATAGAAAAGAAAGTTTAAAGCCAATTAGAAATCATTTATCAAACCCATAGACCTTCCTACAATAGAATGTAAAAAAACATACGCCATGATATAATAGTTTTAGACATCAATTTGAAAAGCTAATCAAAACAATTTAATAAACAATTTTCAAATATAGCAAAAGTATTAGGGATCCCTGAGACCCTGACAGACAACTAGGCCTCAGGAATTTGAAGCCTAACATGACAATCGGTCGATTCACAAGCCCAGACAACAACTACTTAAATCCTTTAAGCCAAATCCATTATAACCAAATCATATTAACAGGGGCTTCGCCAAATAACAACAATACATATTTATCAAATATCTCAATCAAACACTAAAACCAATAATTTCCAAAACCATAGTTCACAATATTTGAGTTATAATTATCACCAAAACCATAATTCACAATATTCAAGTTATATAGAATTATATATCATCAAATCATAATTAAATAGTTTTTAGATCATGACATTACATATGTAAACAACAATGACAAATGATGATATGTAAGAGGAACCTTAACAAGAGCCTACAACTAGGCTCAATTCGTACAACTTCCTTGCATCCCTACTCAGATTGCACTTGGGAAAAAAAGTAAATATAACAAGAAAAAAAAATCTCAGTAACCATTGATTATTAAAAAATATATAGAGAACATACAGTTCTAAAATCAAGTTCAACTTGTAATAATAAAAAAGTTACAAAACAATTAGATATCATAACTTTTTACAAACTAGTTTTCGATTCGGTTATCAAAACTCTCTCCCAAAAAAGTTACAAAACGATTAGATATCATAATTCATTTTCCAAATATCGTTTATAAGAATTTTCATAAAAACATGTCTCAATCTTGTTACAAAAATAATTATACAAAAATTTTATTATATTCAAATCATAAATAACATATATAACCTGCCAAACAAATGATTAATGCATAGACCATCTTTATTACCTCTGACCAGCGTTATAACCTATGATTGGAGTCATAGCTAACAAATGATTTATCCATTTAACTGATTAAAATTAATCATATGATCAAGTTTTATTTACTAATTTATATAATTAATCTAACATAAAATAAAGATTCATTATATATATCCTTTAATTTGTAACCCTTCCTCCACTTTGAGCCCGTTACAAAATTTTCGATGTTTTATGCAAACTGAAATATATCCCATCATAAAAAGTAAAAAAAGAGCTTTAAGCATATCCCTTAATCAATTAATGTTTTGCTGATCATGCCCCATGATCCACTTTCTTAGTGATTTTCGTGAAAATACTCATACTTAACCCCAAAAGTAATTACTTTCATCATTACCGTTAAGAAAAATCTTAAGCTTATTAATTTGATTGATGGGTTCGTTCGCATAAAGTGGAAAAAGTCAGCTTGTTTGTCTAATCTTCTTGTTAGCATAATAATTTGATCTTTTCACCGCATAAATATAGGCGTCCACTTAGAGATTATTCATTAGGGCAGAGCAATGGGCGGGTTGGGCAGCTCATGCCTAAACCCATAGACTGTCCATTTAACTTTAAACGGGTATGGGTTAGCTCATACCCGTACATCAACTCATTTAAACCCATATTAAATAGGCGGGTTAACCGGGTTTTGGGTAAACCCATTTACATTTGACAAGTTTTTTTTTTTAGAAAAACATATATAAGTATTAAGCATCCACTCAAATTTATCATTATAAATTTTGAAATATAAATCTTCAAAATTCAATAATCATAATTCACACAAAAGAACCTAAATCTAGATAAGTGTCATCATAACATAATTTTCATGTTGAAACTCCAAGTGGGGAAATGGTCAAATAGGGAAATGGGGGAATAGGTATTTCATGGCAATATGACGTATTATTGTCCAAACATACATACATACATACATATAACTAAATAGGCGGGTATGAGCAGCCTTCACCCATAGCCCTCCCATTTAAGTTTTAAATGGGCGGATTTTAACCCAACCCGTTATGGGTCTTTTTGGGTGGGCTCAAAATGACCCAATTGCATACATACATACATACATACATACATACATACATACATACATATAACAAAATGGGCGGGTATGAGCAGCCTTCACCCATAGCCCTCCCATTTAAGTTTAAATGGGCGGATTTTAACCCAACCCGTTATAGGTATATAAAACAAAATGGGCGGGTATGAGCAACCTTCACCCATAGCCCTCCCATTTAAGTTTTAAATGGGCGGATTTTAACCCAACCCGTTATGGGTATTTTTGGATGGGCTCAAAATGGCCTAGTTGCATTGGATTGTGGGCGGGCTCACCAGGTTACGGGTTCCATGCTCAGCCTTATTATTCGTTGAAATGATAATTATTCCAAATTATATATTCACGTTCGTACGTGCGTGTCTGTGGTCTATTCACACCAGAAAATAACTCCACATAGCTCAAATTAAATTGATTATGTTCATTGGTGCTATCATAATTCTATCAAAACGGACTAAATTTGCCATAAAATGCAATGTAAAATATAGGATTGTGCACTTTTGGTATAGTTGATGCCACTGCCATGAATAATAAAAGGTTATCATACTATTGCAACTTGCAAATTCATTACTCAAAAAGTTTATTGGTAGGTGTGTGTGTATATATAGCATGCATGGTACACTATTTTTATTAAACTTAATTGCTAGCTAGCACCATTATATATATATATTCAAATTTCACGAATCATTACTAAATCCTGCTTTCACTGCTTAATTCCTAAAACTACAATTCACGCTAGTTTAAGGTCTCAACCATTACAATTTCTTGCAAGTTAATAGACACAGAAAAGAGTTTACGATAAACATCACTTGGAAAACCGAAAATAAAAATAAAAATGATGGTATAGTATAACGGCCACGCAGTTTAGCCAGCAGGTGGATAAATATTCTTTTTTCTATATATGGCAGTTTGAGCTATATCATGGTTTCCTATTTAATTTTATAGGGCTCTCTAGACTCTAGAGCAAGGTTGTCAAACTTGCAAGTTTAAGTAAAATCGGGACAATGACATAATCTCGTATAGTGAACTTGAATCATAAACTCATAAGAGTTTACTTTCACTATTAAATAGATATTAATAGTGTATAATAAACAATTGAAATATAAAAAAATGATAACAGTTTGATTTAAATATATTTTAAATCTAAATAATTGAAATTAAATCTATCAACATTCAAAATTTACCTTATTTAACAAAGAAATTTCTATAAAACTTACATATAAAACCGTTGAACATGATCAAATAAAAAAGGTTAACACGAGTTTAAGGTTGAGTTAACACAATTTTGTAAGTTTGAAACGTAAAAAAACAATAAACTCGGTGTATAAACTCGTAAATTTAACCGAGTTTACAACGATCACGAGTTTATAGTGACTCTACTCGATTTGGTAAACTAGAAACGTAAAAATGGTAAACTCGGAGAGTCAACTTACGAGTTTGACAACAATGTTCTAGAGGCACCATTATAATGACATATAATTTATATTCTTAATTTATCTAGTGTGTGTGTATATATACATGTATGTACTCGCTTCAAAGAAATACTCACAAGTGTCAAGACTCGCAACTACGTACTCTTAGCCACAATGAGAACCCTTGTGTACTCGTACCAATGGTTTTCTCTTTTCTTCCTTATTTTCTCTCTTTGTGTTTCTGCTTTCAACATTCCAAGGTTGGGGATTATGGAGAGAACCCATCAACATGAACCGGCTCGAACCGTTTCTTCCTCAGATTCACCTGATGATGACCTCAAGACATATTATTACACCCAAAGACTCGATCACTTCAACTATTTGCCAGAAAGCTACGCCTCTTTTCATCAAAGGTACTTTGTAAATTCTAAGTACTGGGGTGGTGCTAAATCTGGTGCCCCGATTTTTGCATACCTTGGTGCAGAAGCACCTGTGGATGAAGACATAGCTTCTGATGGATTTCTTAAAGATAACGCCCCTAATTTCAATGCTCTTATTGTTTATATTGAGGTAATTAAGAATATGTGTGTGTGTGTGTGTTAGATTTTTAATTAATCCATACGTTTTGAAGTAGTAGGAAACTTGTTAATTAATTACATGTGTTTCAATTAATTTAACAGCATAGGTATTATGGGAAATCTATACCCTTCGGTTCATGGAAAGAAGCTATGAGGAATGCGACTACTCGTGGCTATTTCAATTCAGCGCAAGCAATAGCAGATTATGCTGCTGTGATTTTACACTTGAAGACAAGTTTGTCAGCCCAGAATTCTCCGGTCATCGTTTTTGGAGGCTCCTATGGTGGAAGTAAGTCATGACCCGTAAACAATTATTAATTAATTAATATATAACTTGTAGCCTTTTACAAAGAGGGATTCATTTAATAACTTTTACTATTTATTGCACATCTTTACATATATCAATCAGTTTCAGTTTCAGTGCTCATTGCAACCCTATGCACCAATAACTAATCAATGCGGTGAGATCTATATAGTTTAAATAAAATTTCAATATTCCAAAATTTGATATTTTCAAATGATGATTTTTACATTAAAAAATATATTTTTTTTAAAAAAAAAAAACTGATAGTTAAGATATTATAGATTCTATATATTAAAATATATATTTTTTTAAAAACAACAAAAGTGAAAAAATTCAGTATGACCTTTTAAAACTAGATCTGAACGGCCTACTGTGATTATTAGCTCTTGATGCTCAACATTGAAACTGGTTTCCATATAATTAGGATATATGTTTAACTTTTCTAATTAATGATGCAGTGCTTGCATCATGGTTCAGGCTAAAGTATCCTCATGTTGCTCTTGGAGCTCTGGCTTCATCAGCACCAATTCTTTATTTCAGCGGCGCCGCCCCACGAGCTGGATACTATTATATTGTGACCAAGGACTTCCAAGTAATTTAATCTATCTCTAACTTAAAAACTGTTTATAAGAAAATATTGATCATACTATATTTAATCCTTGAATTGAAGAACAATTATATATAGCAAAACGGTGTGTGTGTGTATGATTGATGCAGGAAACTAGTATGAGCTGCTACCAAACTATACGGAGATCATGGTCTGAAATTGACAGGGTAGCCAAGAAGCCTGATGGACTCTCAATTCTCAGAACCATGTTTAGAACTTGCAAGTAATTAAGTTTTGTTCTCTATCTTTCATGATGCATGAAAACAGATTTTTTAATCATATAGAACAATTCAAATGTAAATACTAATCTCTTTTTATTGTTCTAGAAAACTGAGTCACAGTTCAGAGCTCAAGAATTACTTGGACTCAATATATGCTTCAGCAGCTCAATATAATAACCCATCCTACTATCCAATAAAGGCCATATGTGAAGCCATTGATGAAGCTGCTAAGAAGACCAGTAATAATATTCTTGGCCAAATATTTGAAGGTGTGGTCGCCTTTATGGGAAATAAATCATGTTACGACATGAATAAGTTCAATAATCCTAGTCAAACTAATATAGGATGGAACTGGCAGGTAACTTATTACTCACATATGGTCTAAAACTATATAATCACATTCTTCCATCTACCAAAGATCCTATATAACTTAGGATCTTTGTTAGGAGTTAATAATGAAATTAAACTGACTTTTATTTATGAACAGACTTGCAGCGAAATGGTGATGCCAATTGGTCATGATAAGAGTGATTCAATGTTCCCACCAGAACCTTTCAATATGAAAAGCTTTGTCAAAGAGTGTAAGAGCCTGTATGGTGTCCTTCCACAGCCTCATTGGGTGACCACTTATTATGGGGGTCCGGTATGTATATCTTATATTCAACTTCAAAAAATATATTTAGTTTACAATAAACTTATCACAAATAATATTTCTTCTTTTTGCCGCCATAAATCAATATAAAAAATATTGCTTTCTGATACGAAACTGCAGGATTTTAAACTGAAACTCCGTAGGTTTGCAAGTAACATCATCTTCTCCAATGGTCTTGGAGATCCCTACAGTTCTGGCGGGTAAATTACTTCAAGTATATTGAAGAGCCACTTCATTTTTATATACATCCCTCCTCTCCTCTGGTCTTTAATATAAGAGCTAGATAAATAATTTAGAGAAATTAAGGAAGCTAAATATAAATTATTTTGAAGTATTTTTATTTATTATTTTTATTCAAAATAATTTGCCTCTGATGATATACATAAATATTTTAGAGAGATTATGCAACAAATGCTATAATAAAGTAATTTATTTAACTTCTTTAATCTCTTCTAATTAGGCAACTGACTTTTATGTTAAGAACTGGAGGAAGCATATCAATTTACCATAATCATATCACTTCTTAATCCTAAAATGGATTGCAGGGTGTTGGAGAGTATATCAGATAGTGTCGTAGCTATATCCACAGTCAACGGTACGTCATCTTTATTAACATTATAAGCATCTCTTTATTATAAATAGATATATGGATATATTTATGTAATATTATCCTGAGTGAGTTATTTGATGTGTAAATTGTTAATATATATATGCTTCTTTTTTTATATTTCTTATCTAGTATCTAGTTTGGGGTTCATGGTTGCCCCTCTTAACACAGGTGTCTCCTTTGTGACTCGAACTCAAGATCCAAAGGGATCTAGCGGAGCCTAATACCGTTAGCCCAACTCTATATTGATTAATATATATATGCTTCTTAATTAACATATGACTGTTTTAATTATAAAATTTGCAGGATCTCATTGCCTGGACATTCTTGAAGCATCGCCAAGTGATCCTCAATGGTTGATCATGCAGAGGGAAACTGAGGTCAAGATAATCAAAGGCTGGATTGCTCAGTATCAAGCTGACCTACGGAGCATTAAATAACCAAAATATTTCATAATAATGTATTTACTAGTGTTCAAAGAAATCATTAAGATTGTGCTGAAACTGTAGAGCAAGCCGGAAAAAATGGTTATATTCGCACAGGCTCTTGCTCTTGTAAGTGCTTTATAATGGGTATTGATGATATTGATAATATAAAATAATGAACTACCAAAAATACTGTTAATTATAATGGTTTTGACCTTTTACGTGTTTAATTATCTCTTACGCGGAATCCACCAATGGTTAGTGAATGGGTTATCTGTAAATGCATCATCATCATAATTGATGTATCCACGTACGTTGTTGCTGGTGTTTGTGTGAGGAACAGTGAGCAATTATGCTCCCCATAAGCAAACACACGCTGTCACCTCCTATCATCAAGAGTCAAGACCACAGGTTTTTGTCCTTTTTATGTGTGACATTGTGAGCAACATTTAAGAATTTTTTATTGCCCAATGGAAGTGGATTACCGAAACGTATATAGATCAACTATATGTGTGTGTGTGTGTATGGGTTAGTGGGAAATAGTGCTGACTGTACTTGTTTTATTATGCTTAATGAGACACCAAAACAGTTCCATATTAATTAATCAGTGCTTCTATTTGAAGGTCTAACGATTGGTGCTTGTTCTATAACGAACGAGTCATGGATTATTGTTTGGTATGAATTAAAGATAAGAAGGAAAGGAAAATAAATGATATGTAGATGCATATATATGGTGAGGCCTGAGATCTTTTAACATATTGCAACCGAAAGAAAACGAAAAGAATCGGAAGAAGGATATGAACATATGTGATTTTCTCTGATGTGCTAAATATATTTGATAAAATGACTAACTTAAGTTGATACGATCGAGTCATAGGGGTTCTTGTTATTTGAAAAAGTAGTTGAGAGTTTGAAAGCGACAAGAAAGGACTACAGGATTTGGAAACGTTAGAGGATTTGGTTCTCGGGAGCGGTTAGATTCTAGTGCATGGACCAAAAAAAAAGATCGGTTAGATGTTTTTTTTTTTTTTTAATACATTGGCAAGCCAAAAGCTTGAGGTTTACAAAAAGTATAATATTAGACTATATTCAGTGATCTTAGTGACACTCCACCACGTTCAAGATTTACTAGGTCAACACATTCAAAAGGTTGTGACGGAATAATTACAAAATTCTGATTCGGTTAGATTCTAGTGCATAGACCAGTGATAGACAAAAGGTCCACATTTTATTTTATTTTTAAAAATTTAATTAAGTTCGCCAGTTGACCCTCGCTAATTTTGAAATTGGTTTCCATGCTAAATAAATTTGCTTAGCTGAGAGAGTTAGGCAGATATATATGGGTTGTTTAGATCTAATTTTTTAAAAGTCTATATATTTTTAGGAAAAAATTATTTTAATGCATATAAAATTTGAAATAAATATAATCTTATAACTATTATATGTTTAAAAATGATTTTTTATTTAAAAAATCCTCATTATACGGTCCAACTAATTGTATGCTGCTTTGGGTTTAAACTTCAGTGATACGTTGTTTTTAACTCAAGTAATTTAATTAACTCGTGACTAGCTACGTGAGTTAAAAAAAATATGGAGAGATGGACTGTTTTCTTAATAAAATCATGATTTTTGCTTTTCATTTATACCCAATTTTTTTTTTTTATAAATTAATTACAGCCAAAAGTATTCTCAAAATTATAATCATAAATCAATTTTATCTTTTATATGTATATTCTCTTATTCTCATTCAAACACACCCTTAATCCAACATAAGTATATTTTTTTAAAATAGCATCAATTTTTTTAATTTCTCAAATTAATATTGGGAGAAAGATTTAGAAAATATTATAGCACCCAGAATTCTTAAAATTGATTATATCATCAATATACCTCATCCTAGTTTATTATATTATTTTATCCTCTCCAAGAATAAATCAAATTAACTCATTCATATGTTATATGCATCTAGGGGTGTTCAAAGTTTTCTCGCCCTGGTCTTCTCATCCCGATCTTGAGTAATTGAGATGGGAAAATCCTATCCTGAAAATTTCAGGACGGTTTTCTAGATTAGGAATGAGACTTCTCGATCCCAAATATATACTCCTCCGGTACTAATTATAAGACATATTTAACCGATTTTTGGGAGATTAAGGAAAGAAGTTAAATTAGTTAATTTTACTCATTTTCCTAAAATGTCCTTGTATAAATTTAAAATTACCTAAGTGAAAGTAAATCAATAGCTCCTACCACATGCCTCTCTAACTTATTTTTTTTTTCACATACTATCTAATTGAAATAATGGTCTAACTATATCTACATATATATAAGTGTATACATATAGATACACACATATATATATATATATCTGTGTGTACATATAGACACATATAGGCACACACACCCACACACATATAAATACACACACACAAAGATATACATGTATATGTGTGTGTGTTTATATTTGTACACACACACATATTGACAGATACACACAAATATACATATATATATATGTACACACACAGTTCACACACCCACATATATATATGTTTGTGTGTGGCTGTGTGTCTATATATATTTGTGTGCACACACACACATATATATATTTGTGTAAAGACACACACAAAATATATGTGTGTAGACACACACATATATACATACATATATGTAGACACACACATATATGTGTGTGTGCCTATAGTGTCTATAGATATTTGTGTGTAGACACACACATATATACATACATAGACACACACACACATATATCTAAAAGTTTCGTTGACTGGAAGAGTATACACGTCCACATACATATACTCACAAAAAATCAAACACACTTGAGAGAATAAAATAGGGGTGTTTTAAGAAAAAATTGACAATTATTAGAATGTTGTCTTATAATTAGGACCAAAACCAACTCTCAAATGTTGTCTTATAATTAGGACCGGAGGGAGTATATGTTTCCAATTCCGAAAATGTTCTGGACCGGTTTCTGGATCAGGAATGAGACTTCCTGATCCCGAATATTATATATATATATATATTAACTAACACCATATATATATATAATATATATATTTATATTTATATATATATATTAACTAACACCATATTTTTTTTTTTTCTTGATCAAAAAAAAAAAAACACCATATTTTTGGAAATTTTGAGGAATCATCTGAGTATCATTGTTGTATGATGCATGCAAAATAAATTACACAGATCCTAAATGCATCTTTTAAAATGTTTTTCCAGCATATTTTTGGGAGCTTTAAAACTTACCAGGTGCTTAAAATATTTTTTTATCATGTACTGAACATTTAGGTAGAAATGACTGACAAAAACATTGCTGCATTCAGCTTCAATCTGTCTACCATTACAGTTTGGAAGGTTGAAACCAACCATTTTCTATGTATGTGCAGGACCAGAATGCTGTTACCATCTGAAATTTATATTTTTAATTCTACTCATAGATTTTCTTTCCTTTTTTCCCCCTTATTTGAAGTTCTATCAAAAAAAATTTACACAATAATAACATAAAAGACCATAGGGTTAAGTTAATTGGCCTAGGATCATAATCCAAAATTACAGCAAAAAAAAGAAGACCAAAAACATGTTTCAGGAATTTTAGATCCCAACCCAGAAAATCCAGATCCCGATCAAGATGAAATTTTTTTGAGATACAGATCAGAATCGAGAATGATTTCCTTTCCCAAGCCTTCTTCTTCAGGATTGGGAATGGGGTTTCTTGATCTGTCTTGTCCCAAGAACACCCCTGTATATAAATCTATATATGTGTATGCATATATTAACTTAACATCTAGCTAGACTCACTACTTGTATACGTTATTTTCCAAATGCGATATGTAATTTGGGTTATTATTGAATAAAAAGAATGATAGTTAAAAATCCAACTCTATATGCTAAGAAAACAAGAAGATGCAGATAATCAACGGTAGGAAGAAAGCTAAGGTCCTTGTCTTATGGGACCAATCCCTTGACGCGGCTTCACTTGATGCACTCTTTGATTTTACAGACACGTTGAAGGGCTTCGAGCCTGAATCAATGAAATCAAATTAATTGCATGATATATCCTATAATAATTAAATTTAATCGATCGCAAATGTTATCATCGGCTTTAAATTGTATGTTTTATATATTCCGTTTTTATTCCTAGCTGGCCTGAGTTAGATCAACTGATTGAGCATAAGTGATTATGTATGAATGAGTATATACTAAAGATAGATTTTTACTCCTTTTGGTCTTTAATATAAGACATATTTCTTTAATTTAATTAGATTAAGAAAGTTGATTAATTTAATTAATATGACATGTATTTTCTAAAACATCATAATTATCTTCCTTGTTTCATCATTTGCCTTTCTTCCTTGATTAGTTTTTAGAGAACATCAATAGATAGAGGTAAGTTAGAAAAAGATTAATTAAAATAAAAACAATGTTTAATATTTATGACTAAAATCAATTCCTTAAATATGTCTTATATTAAACACTGGAGGGAGCAATGAATACAATGAATTCTTCCTTTTTGGAAGTAATAAACTAAAACCCCAAAAGTTCTTGATGACTTATGAGGTAGCTAGGGACCTATGTTAACCCTCCTACTTAATTTCATGGTTTATTGAGGAAGGGACTTATGTAAACCCTCCTCCCTTGGGTGAGGAGTTAACTCTCCTTTACACCTCTAAACCTCACACTAAACCCTTATAGAGGTTTAACCAACTAATGCATTCTAACTCTTCAACCAAAAATTTGTCAATTTGACTTTCTTATTATTGTCTACCCAAAAATAACCTTAATTCCATTACATATGTGCATTAATAAAAAAAATTAGCAGAAACTCACAGTCATAGTCAGCCCATCCAATGCGTTGACCAGCCAGATCATAAACTACAATTCTATCTTTTAATACAAGATCTGCCAGGAAAAACAATACAAAAAATTTGCTATATGAGTGCATATAATGCATACAGTACATCCTAAATTTTTGAGCTGAACTGAGGAATCACTTACAAACAAAGATAATTATTTTCATGTACTATTGCTGCGTAAGCTAAGTACGTAGTTAAGTAACAATTCAAAAGGCAGTATGCAATTAGAGTTCGATCCAAAATTTCCAAAAAAAAAAAAAAAGAAGAAGGAAAAAGTACATACCTCCCAAAATAGCGAACCCTTGAGAACCCGGAATTTCTTGAATGCCCATACACCACCCTTTTTGACCGTTATTCTATGTATATATCACACACATTCACCCTTTTCAGCAAAGACATCAATGTATACACAGATTAAATTAATGATCACCTTTAATTTATATACATATATTTATCTTTTTTCAAGAGTGATTCAAAAAATGAAACACACAAAATGTATAGATACTCCTCCGGCTCTTAATATAAGTTTCACATCAAATTTAATCCTCAACTAATTTTTATATTAAAGACCGGAACTAGTGTATTTATATAATAAAAAAGTAGTGAAGCTTGAATAATATTTATATTTGCACTTACGAGAGTCATGTGGTGTAAAAGGTAGTCCTTGGGCTGAAGAACCATAGATGCACCGCCGTAAAAGTTGAAACTTACGTTAGGGAAAACTTCCGCGACGCTAAACAAACACCAAATAATCAAACACACACAGAAGAGACAAATCAAGCTCGACTCATCAGTAATTATTACATTAATTTCAGAAACGAAGAATATCAGTTGAAAACATATATGGATGCATATGGATAGATGGCCCAGAAAACCTTTTCTCCATTAGGAAACATTGGGCTCCATATGAAACGTAAGTGGCGATACCAGGAAGCGATTCTTCTGGAACAGCAGCCGTAATCTGCATAAAAAACAACATATCAGCTTTTCTTTTTTGGCCCTTCTAATCAATCAATAATGACCAGTTAAAAAGAGTTTAAACTCATCATTCAGGTCCAGTAACGTTTATTGAAACGCACCGCATTGAGAAAGGCATCGTAAACCCCTTCAGGAAGGTACGCCAAAGTTGTTCCAGAATCAATAACTGTGCCTTGGTTCTCCATTGTTTCAAAAACCGATGAATCAATCGCTAACGCTTGGCCTTTCACATCGATGCCCTTGAGACCTACATTGTAATGAATCCTGAAACACACACAAACACAACCCTAGATCTTTAAGACAAGCAATGTATAATTATATCGGGTCATCCATGTGTATATATATACATATACACAACAAGTTGGTGAAGATAAAGAATTATTATTATATTTATATACCCGGAAACATCAGGAACGAGAGGCGTAAAAACAATATTTGGCTCCACAATCTCACCAAGAACCAAATTGCCTCCACCTTGTTCATCTCCTCGGAGGCAGTGAGAGAACACTTTTGGGACTAATCCTTTTGATGAGAGCTGTGATATAACTGATGACTTGCCTTGCCCAAATCCTAATATCCCATCCACTCTTCTTTCATTCGCCACCAAGTTTCCCCTCAACTCTGTGCTACACCTGCTCTATATATACAACTCAACACAACGTACAGTACATACAGAATTAATGTTTTAATATGCCGTTAATATTAATATAGGAGCTGGTTGATTTTTTTTAAAGAGGTTAAGGAAGCTAAATAAGTTATTTTAAAGTATTTATATTAATCGTTTTTATACCTGACTTATAAACTACTTAATCATGGTATATGTTGTGTATCATTAAATTATATATCAATTAATAAGCCAAGTAAATTAGTTTGAAGAAGAACAGTAAATATAAACACTTTAATATGATTTAAGTAGCTTCTTTAATATCTTATAAATAGTTAATGGGATCTTATATTAAGAACAAGAGGTAGTAATACATAATCTAATAATACAGAACAACATCTGCTATAACGAAATAAATTATATAATTTTCTTAATATTTTTTTAAAATGTTAACTGGCCGGCTCTTATATTATTAACTACGGGGAGTATCTATATATATATGGAGGGTTATGATGATGTGTACATATATACCCGAAGATGATAGGTGAAGAAGCGTTGGAAGAAGTGGGGGTTGAAAAATGAAAGAGGTCAGTGAGGTAGTAACCAGAAGAGGCACTGGCATCTGCGTAGGCGAATGTGTAAGTGCAGCGATTATCTTTGGAACACACGGCTTCTGGGGATTGATATGCGCTGTTACATATTGAGTCTGAACAACTTGACGGTGAGGATGTGGATGATTTCTCAGGATCGAAGGAACTCAGCTGGATCTGCATGTAACAAATGATCCTGAATTATATTAATTAATTATACCTGGTGTGTATGTGTGTGTGCATCGATCCATATAGCTTAGCCAAAAAAGAAAGCAAGAAAAGAAGAGGGATTTATTAATTACTTGAAGTTGGGTTTTTTTAGGGCAGCCAGAACAGGAGCTACAGGTGACCCAGAGAAGGTCGCTGCCTGTGTCTACTTGCAAATGAAAATTACTTGGAGGAGAACCCAATTGCACCTTTGTATAATAAATCCTGACATAAAACACAAATTGTTGACTTGAATGTTCATGTCTTATATTCTTTAAGCAACAAGCTTCAGTATTAAGCCAACTCATCATGACTACCAAGAACTCATCCTAGTAGCAACGGTGTACAAAATATGAAATAGAGTGAATCTCTTAACCGTTAGGTTTTTTTTTCTTAAATTACCTTTTTAAGTTGAACATCAATTGTTAAAAAATTTAAATCTAGACTGTTAAAACTTTATTTAAATGGTGTAGATGTCACTGCAACGATGAACATTAAAAACTTGTGTTGAGTCATTGATGATAAATACTCGTTGTTCTATTTGTAAACTTGCGCTGTTTCAGTGATAAATATATTTTTAGTTGTACATTAATTTGCATGGTCTTGAATAATAATACTTGATACTCGTGGTTTTACTGATAAATTTATATCAAATGGTAAATTTGAGAGTCAATTTAATAATTAATTAACGTATGAATGTGATCCTTCAGTCTAACTCTCCCATTGATACTACGGGCGCAGTTCATGCAATTGATTCCGATCAAAATAAAAAATATTCACCGCAAATGAAATCTTCAGTTAATGCTTGTAACATCAAAGATATATATATGCGAAGAAAACTAAAATCCAGAGTTAAAAAAGAAAATTGGAAAGAAAAAAAAAATTATTACCCGGCTTGGTAAGGATCATAGGTGCCCTGGAGAGAGAAACCAGTACCATTAGAAGATTGAATCAACCTTCGATGTCTGGCATGGTCGAAAGCTTTGAGTTCACTCAATTTCGTTGCATTATTCAACGGAGG
Source organism: Acacia pycnantha (assembly GCA_025563575.1). NCBI lineage: Eukaryota > Viridiplantae > Streptophyta > Magnoliopsida > Fabales > Fabaceae > Acacia > Acacia pycnantha. The sequence continues at coordinate 512,248 of JAMWYP010000219.1, forward strand.
AATTGCTCTTTCAAGAGATAGAATCATCGGAGATTCACATGTCGCCGTGGTCGTCTGACATAAAAATAATGCAATAATAGTGACCATGAGAATCCCGACGAGAAGAGTCGCCGCCGGCGCCATTTCTGATGGAAAAATCAAATCTGGAATTCACATGATAATGTGAATCAGAAGACGATGATCTTGAGCTTGGCAAAGATTGAGCTTTTTGGATCTCCTTTTTCGTTTTATTAATTCCACATGTCAGAAAGGGGATTCCACATTTCCGCACAAAAAGACGTTCCATCCTTTCTCTACATACAATTTACTATTTTTATAGTAGTATATCCAATGTAATTAATTTTTTCATTTTCCTCATTTCTAAAGTATAATACAGGTTCAAAAAAATGTGTTATTAAAACTTTTCATATTTTATGTTTTTTCAAGTAAACGTAATAACATTTTTTTAAAATTTTTTTTGTCGAATTTAAATAATTTTTTCAAATAAAAATATATATAGAATAAATGAAAATTAATCGGTAGTACTAGTATGATTTTAATAGAATTTATTTTAATTTGTATTTGAAAAATTAAAAGTAAAAATAATTTAATTTCTACAAATTTCAAATTTTATATAATTAATATTTTTATTGAGCAAGGTAAGTATTTGTCGTTGGCTTATATGACCTCCAATTCTAATACTTTATCCGGTTTTAAATATAAGACAGAGTTGACTTTTTTTTAGAGAGATTAAAACAATAAAATAAGTTACATAATCCCATCATATGTTATGTATTACTACCTCTGGTTCCAATTATAAGATATAGTTGACTTTGTTTGGAGAGATTAAGGAAGCAAAATAAGTTATTTAATCATTTCATATGTTGTATATCTTTAGATTATATATTAGTTTATTAGTCAAACTAATTACTTTGAAGAAAAAAAATAAAAATAAAAATACTCTAAAGTGATTTAATTAGCTTTCTTAATTTCTCCAAAAAAGTCAACTATGTCTTATAATTAGAACTGGAGGGAGTATTATATTATATATTAGTTTATTTGTTAGGTAAAATAGTTTAGAGAAAAAATAATAAATATAATTATTTTAAAATAATTTAATCCGATTCCTTTAATATCTCTAAAAAAGTCAACTTTATTTTATATTACCTCCGGTCCTAATTATAAGACCTAATTGACTTTTTTTTTGGGAAAATTAAGGAAGCTAAATAAGTTACTTAATCATTTCATATGTTGTGTATCTTTAGATTATATATTAGTTTATTAGTCAAACTAAATAGTTTGAAGAAAAAAATAAAAATACTCTAAAGTAATTTAATTAGTTTCCTTAATCTCTCCAAAAAAGTCAACTAGATCTTATAATTAGGACCGGACGGAGTATTTAGAACCAAATGAAATATTATTCATACTTGAACGAGAAAATTGAACTACAAAAAGAATCTTAATTATATTAAAGGCGGGGAGAACAAATTTGCCAGTGAGTCACACACACCTCCTACTTGGCTTACTTTCTTTTTTCCCCCTTGACAGAGATATCACAATTAAAAAAAGGGTGAAGGAGCAATTTTGCCAACCAACTATTAGGTTAGGAGTGCTGGGCACAAAAAACTTTTAAAGGGACCAAAAAGACCACCAAACAATTAAATATGTAAAAAACGCACAACACTGTCCATGAACATCTAACCACCGTTTAAAAGCAATCTCATGTGGCATTTGACTGTCCAGCTGGTCCCTTTTTTTTGGTCAATGACCAGGTGGCTTTTTTGTTTTGGTGGAGAATCCCCAATATGCAGGCACGGGCAAACGAAGAAATAACCAAAGCTTCCAACTTTCGACTTTGACACCCAAACCGACCTGAGACATGCGTCAGAGAAATCGAACTCAGGGAACCCAACGGAGAAGGCGATCTGCAAACTGGGGTTGAATGGCGACATCTTCCTCATCGTCGACGGCAAGACGCAGGCGGAGGGTTGTGCTTCTTCGACAACCCAGTCGTGAGGTCGAATATGAACCCATGGGACCAAAAAAAAGGCCTGTCGGGAGGCGAAGATTGGTGCGGACAGTGTGTATTGGTCAATGGCCAGGTGGAAGCAATCCCATGTGGCATTTGAGCTCTTTGAAGTTTTTGAGTGTATCGGGAGGCGAAGATTGGTGCGGCGCAGTGTGTATTGGTTCCCCGAATTGTTTCATCTTCGATCTGGGGCGGGGAGCCTTGCAAATCAGCGTTTTATGTGTTGCTGCTGGTACGATCTGGTATGTCGGAGGGAAGTTTACAGTTTTAGATGACCATGGCAGCGAGGGATTGTCCCTCTGGGAGGCTCTTCCCTCGGTGGTGCCTGGTGGTAGTCGGAGGCCAGGGGTGGTTGAAATTGGGTTTAATTTCTTCTATGCTGTTTAAAACTTAGTCATTCTGATTTTGTTCTTCTGTTTCTGAAAATCAAAGTTCAGGGAAATCACCTATGTTAGAAAGTGTGGTCGGAAGGGATTTTCTGCCTCGAGGGTCTGGTAATGCTATTTTCCCCTTCCTCTTAGCAATTGAAGCTGTGTTTTCAATCTGTCAACATCTTCAGCAATGTAACTAGGAGAAAAAATGCTAAAAGTAAAGAACATAGAAGCATGTTGCTTGCTGTCTCACTGAGTAGAACTCAGGTGCTGTCTAATAATTGATAGTGCTTTACAGGATAGAAGCTGTGTTTTCAATCTTGATGAGCTTCTGAAGGATACCTCGACCCACGTTTTTGCTTCCATCCGGTTTGAATGGAGAAAAATAAATTTATATCCTACTCATTACAGTGAGCTTATCCGTCTTGCAACTCTTTACAAGTAAGCTTGCTTCCACCTGGCCATTGACAAAAAAAAAGGGACCAGCTGGACAGTCAAATACCACATGGGATTGCTTTTAAACGGTGGTTAGATGTTCATGGACGGTGTTGTACGTTTTTTACACATTTAATTGTTTGTTGGTCTTTTTGGTCTCTTTAAAAGTTTTTTGTGCCCAGCGCTCCTAGCCTAATAGTTGGTTGGCAAAATTGCTCCTTCACCCTTAAAAAAACTACTACCTCCGGTCCTAATTATAAGATATAGTTGACTTTTTTAGAGAGATTAAGGAAACTAAATAAGTTACTTAATCATTTCATATGTTGTGTATCCTTAGATTCTATATTAGTTTATTAGTTAAACTAATTAGTTTGAAGAAAAAACTAAAAATAAAATACTCTAAAATAATTTAATTAGCTTCCTTAATCTCTCCAAAAAAGTCAACTAGGTCTTATAATTAAGACCGGAGGGAGTACTATTCACGAATCGTAACATAAATACAAAATATTTGCAATGTTATTGATTAAATGTAGACCTATGTATTAGCTCTAAATGGATTCAATTGCTCTAATATCTTTCTTATATAGTTACTTTATATTTGGTATTGCTTAGATTTAACAACAAAATACTTGTTTTGATTTTCAGAGTCGTAGTTAATTTTGGTCAAAGTTCTTATATTTTTTTATTAGAGAATCAATAATCCTAAGGTTATAATTAATTTGATTAAGATCCTTTGAAATCAATGTCTTGGAACCCGGACCGGCCGGTCAATTCGAACCGGAAAACGGCCTTGAGTTAGCTACCAAACCGTATTTAGAGGTGACTCTAAACCAACTCGATGCGATTCGGCTGAGTCAAGCAAGTCACCTCTTTAAAAAAAACTTCGAAAATCGGAAAAAACATATGGCATTAAATTTCCTCAGTTTCACGTTCGCCGTCTTGAGTCCTATCTCCATACCTCGACAGGTTTACTTGCAAGGTTTGAGCTTTGGGTTGATTCTTCACCATCGGACGCTGATTGTCGTTGCTCCTGAGGTGTTTTTCAGGCTATGGAAGATGCAGGGTTAGTCACTTATGAAGAAGGTGACGATGGTGCCTCATATATTCACCGATGAAAAAGGGAACTACATGGGGCTTCTTCTCTGTGTCCACAAGTGCCAACAAGAAAGAATAAGGAAAGAAAAAGTGGCTCCCGAGTCTAATATCTTAAGCTGTCAAAATCCAACCCTAAATTTTTAAAGACCAAAGAGATAAAGTTCAAGACTTCAAGGTGTAAAGAAAGGGAAAAATCTCCGACATTTTGACCCAAGCCCATAAACTATTATCTCCTTTTTTTAACAAAAAAAAAAAAAAATCAATATAATATTACACATCCTCCCATGATTACAACTATTCATCATCACGTCATTAGGAAGTAAAGGAGGGAAGGAAGAGATCGGTTTGCTTGAGGTTCTTTGAAGTTTTAAGTTTGTATTTTGTACCTTTAATTTTTAATTTATGGGTATTTTTTTCTTAGCTAGATATATTTAAAATTTTCATTCAAAAATAATACTCCATGTATATATAAATTAAAGTATTACTCGATATTTTTTTTTATTACAATATGAATATTTTTACTTATTTTAATTAAACTGGTCTGACTCCGAGTTAATTTCAGTTTGACTCATTGACTCTTGACCCAATACCCCCTCAATGCTTGATCCAGGTCTCAGAACCTTGTTTGAAATTAAGAAAGTCAAATGAAATTTATAAAAAAATAATACCCAACCCTACAAAATGACTCTTGACCTCACATATCAGCATAGACAGTGAAGCAAGAGTTGAGGAAAGTATTAAAATTTATATTTAATTCCTTAATCAAAATAACCTTATCAAATAGAGAAACTGAGAAAGAAAATAACTAATATCCTGATTGAGGCAATGGGAAGATGAGATGTTTGACCCCTTGTTAGGAAGGAATGATTTCCTCAGGCACAAAACCCACAGTTGTTGCTTCGGGCTTTCGGTAAAGAATGGTGAGTGAATAATCTATGATAAAGCTGCCCGGAAACAGAGAAGAGCAAACCAAGTTGCTTGTGAAGATTCCTTTCATCTAACAAAGGCGATAGATTGACCTTGAAAACCTATCCAAACTTCACAAAATTTAAGTCTCTATGCTTCTGTGGAATATAATTCATTTTCTGTTGAGAAAGCTAATAGGACAGAAGCAACTGAGTGACTAACTTCCTTGATAATTGAAATGGGGCACACTGAACCCCCTGATGATCATCTTGTTCCCCTTCATCCAAATTGTCGATATCACTTTTATAATACCAGCAAGCATCAAGTGGTGACCATCCAGATGTAATTGTAGTAAAGACACTTTTTAAGTTTTAACCATTCCTTGAGACAGCTTGGAAAGAAGAGAAAGGCATACTGATGTTTGACCCTCCAAACCAAACTGTTTTTGTATCCGGGCAATTTAAAAATATGTGATCCAAAGTCTCCGGGGCATTACATCCAAAAGCACAATTACCATTGATATTGATGTGATGATGCTAAGAATATTCAAAGACGGAAGAGCTTGATTCAACAACTTCCAAATTAGTAACAAGTCCTTGCCAGGCAGAGAAATATACCAAAGGAATTTCCAAAAAGGATCTCCACTTGGATGATTTGCAGTGGATGAACTAATAATCCTGAAACCCTCTTTTACCGTGTACAAGCCAGATGGACTCTTAGACCATACGAGTGAATCATGTTGACTGCAGAAGGAAACAGGCATATGAAGGATCTGTTGGACAATATGAGGGGAGTATAAAGCCTTGAAACTAATGAAGAGTTCCATCTTGTAAGAGACCAATTTGATGAGACGCATTAATAGATTAGAGACAGTTTGAAATGACTGGTTGATATTTGATCTAGATTGCATGGGCCACCATAAAGGGTGGTTAATATCAATAGAAGAGCCTGAACAAACCTTCCACTTTAAATTCATTGTGATGATCTTAGAGCACTTATGGATGTCATTCCATATCCACAAAGAATTATCAGGTTTATTTACAATTGTATGCCACTATTAAGATACAAGTACTTGGCTCTTAAAGTAGTGAACAATAAAGATTGTGAAGGGGCTAAGAGTAGTTTCCAAATCAGCTTAGCCAATAAAGCTTGATTCACTTGGGTTGTTCTTTTCAATCCCAAACCTCCTACATTGAAAGGCTAAAAAAGAGCATCCTTATTGGAAAAATAGATTCTGTTATTATCTCCATTAGACCCCTGAAAAAATTAATACACCTTGAGTTAAGGCAACTTAACACGAGAGAGAATATGCAAATTAGCACTAGACAATACCGATTTGATCAAGGTCAATTTTGAGGCCTAAGATAGCAATCTGGTTTTCCATGCAGCCGTTCGTCTTTGAAATGATGTATAATTGTGTGTTGTTGTTAATTAAATTTAAGAAGTTTTTTTTTAATAAAATAAATTTAACACAGATCTCACACGCATAGCATGTTGTAACTTATGTGACCTTGGTTAAAAACGTTGACTTTATTTTTAAAAAGCATATTTACATATGTGGAAACAAAACTTAAATCCATTGCGCTGGTAAAAACTATTTCTGCTACCGCTAACCAAAGATGTCCCGTAAAAAAGGTGGTTTCCTGTGACTTGGCGAAGGTTCTTTAGCCAAATTAAAACACAAGTGTATAAACGAAGGGGCTGCTTGCTTAGCTTAACTAGGGAAGCTAAGTTCTTGTCTCTGTATCTCGCACATTCTTTTCTTCTGTTTGGGGGAAAAAATCTCACGCATTCTTTTAATATTTTCCCGGCAATAATCGCTCAAGAACCCTAATTTCATTAAACGGTTTATAGTTCCCTCTAGCGCCAATATCATCGAAAACCTCCTGTTTAGATAGCTGCTACCGTGCTTAGTGGCTTTTGCGTTATTTGATGGCGGAGGATCGGAACGGGGATAGCAATGAGTTAAGTGATTATAGTTCAGAGGACGAAGGGACTGAGGACTACAGACGAGGAGGTTATCATGCCGTTCGAATTGGTGACACTTTCAAAAATGGGTGCTATGTGGTGCAAAGCAAACTCGGCTGGGGTCATTTTTCTACTGTGTGGCTCGCTTGGGATACCCAGGGATCGGTATGTGGCCCTTGTCAACTTTCTGAACATGTTATAGGAAAAATTAATGATATTGGGCGTAAGCTGATTCTTGCTTTCTGCGCCAGTGTGAAACGTGGCAATCTGGGTGGTAAAGTTGAATGCTTGGGGCACAATGTTTTTCCAAGCTTAATGTGCTTTGTAGTTCATTCTCCTTTATCCATGGATAGAACCTGTCTTAGTTGAGCCTCTTATGGTCTTTGTTTATAAAGATTTAGAATGGAGTGATGTTGTTCTTCACTTATTTTAGATATCATCTGGTTTTTCATTCAGTCAATCTCATGTTAGGAGATAGGCCCTATGTACTTGTGATGATATTGTTCTCTTCTCTGAACCTAAATAACACAATTACATGGTGTAAATTTATTTTGCTGTCCTCTTACGTTGGAAAATTTCTTTCGTAGCGTTATGTAGCCCTAAAAATTCAGAAGAGTGCCCAGCACTACACTGAAGCTGCAATGGATGAAATAAAGATTCTCAAACAGGTTGCTGAAGGGGACCCGGATGACAAGAAATGTGTCGTCAAGCTTTTAGACCACTTTAAGCATTCAGGACCCAATGGCCAGCATGTGTGTTTGGTTTTCGAATTCTTGGGTGACAATCTTCTGACCGTTATAAAGTATAGTGATTACCGAGGGATTCCTATCTCAATGGTTAAAGAAATTTGTTTCCATATTCTGGTGGGGTTGGATTACTTGCATCGCGAGCTATCTATAATACACACAGATTTGAAGCCAGAGAATGTCTTGCTTTTGTCAACAATGGATCCATCCAAAGATCCTAGAAAATCTGGTGCCCCTCTTATCCTTCCAAATACCAAGGATAAGACCATTTCAAAATGTGGCATCACAAAAGACAGTAATTATTCTAAAGGGGATCTGACCAGGAACCAGAAAAAGAAATTGCGAAAAAAGGCTAAAAAGGCTGCTCAAAGTTGTGTTGAGAAGGATATTCCCAAGGAAGACGAGGAGGATTCTGGAGATGATGTGAAAAAGATTGTGGAATCTGAAGATAAACCTAGTAGTCTTGTAACCAAAGATGAACCAATTGAAGTTGTTGAAACCGAGGACATCCCAAAAGGTAGTCATGGTCAACTGAGACTTAGTCGTTCCATGAAAAAGAAGTTGCTTGCTGCTGTTGATCTTAAATGCAAGCTGGTTGATTTTGGAAATGCTTGTTGGACTTATAAACAATTCACGAATGATATTCAGACAAGGCAGTATAGGTGTCCTGAGGTTATACTTGGATGCAAATATTCGACTCCAGCTGATCTATGGTCCTTTGCTTGCATTTTCTTTGAGCTTTCCACTGGAGATGTTCTTTTTGATCCCCACAGTGAAGACAACTATTCAAGGGATGAGGTAATTGTTCCACTCAAATATCATTTTTCCTTTCTTTCAGAACTGGCTTCGTGTTGTCTTTTTCTGTTTCAGACTAGAATGCAAGCTCCTCTGCTCCATTCACTTAATTTTTGCTTGATTGCCAATTTTCCATATACTTTGTTGCTGTTTCTTGTCATGCACTCATGCTCTTATAGTTGCATAGAGATAGTTCCAGGAAAGTTTGCTTCTGATGTTTTCTTGCTTTCATCATTTTTCTCAACTATGAGCAGAGTTGGGTGACTAAATCTTAACTTGTCTTTTTTATTATGAAAAGAAGCAAAAGATCCGTCTATTGGACACAATCTTTTTTTCTTGGGCCATAGAAGATTGGTTGAAATATAGTTTATTTTATTCAAACAGAGGTTTGAAAATTGTCTTACTTAAGACTGTCGTATTGTTGATTGGATGATGAAAAATGTATCTTAGACAAGGCCAATGATAGAAATAGAAGATATGCCCAGTAATTGAAAGAAAACCCTTTACGTAGTTGATTATACATGTTGCTGATTTTTTTGTTGACGTTTCAGCATTTGGTTCCCCGCTCTTAGTTTCATATATTATTATCTTTGAGATTGAGATGCATGTCTATTGATTCTTTTTCTTTTATCTGCTGTTGAACTTTTAATGTAGACCTGTTCATTTGATATCTGTAATGTGCAGAGACTGGCTACTTAAAGAGTGGCTTCTATTCTAACCACGGATTGTAAATATCTTGTATTCAACATTCTCTTCTGCAAGTTGAAATAAAGGCTTTTCCCGAGTCAATACAGCTATGCTAACAGATTTCTAGAGCACAACTTAAAACTCCCTTCAAACAAATTTGCTTCAATGGCGTTTTGAAATTATAAATCAGCTATTCAAAGAACAAGTGGTATTTCTTTCTCAAAAGAAGATCTTGTAGTCTTACTTTTGAATTGTATTTGCTCTTCATTTTTGTTGCTGATCTTAGGCTCAAGGGTTTTCCATACACTTTTTCCCCTTTCATGCATGGGTAAAAATTTAGAGTGGTTGGTGAAATGATCACTTAAACTATCAAACGCTCATGCACCACCATTTCGTAAAAAAATTCTTAGTTTTCCTTGCTTCATACTTGCTAAAAATGTACAAATCTATGCCAATGGTAAAGCTGAATTTCTTACTACGGAAGGTAACTTCATTTGACTAGAATTTGTTCTTTTGGGATCAATTATGTACAATGTCGTCAGTGATTAAAATTCAACCTCAATCAATGGTCTTTTGATAATACTGTACTTCCTTGTTTTTCAGGATCATTTGGCATTGATGATGGAACTTCTTGGATCGATGCCTCGGAAGGTAGGAATGGTTTTTTCTTGCTGAAAAATTTCAAAGTTATTTTATTAATTTGCGTGATCATCATGCGTTCAAGAAACAATGTGGTAGTTTACAGCAAATAATTCTTCATTACTGTCAATACTTTTAGTTATTCTAACTTGCAAAAAACTAAACTAATATTCCCTTTAGATTGCTCTAGGCGGTCGCTATTCTCGAGAGTTTTTTAACAGAGATGGTGATTTAAAGCATATCCGCCGGTTACGTTTCTGGCCTGTTAACAAGGTGCTGATGGAGAAGTATGATTTTAGTGAGCAAGATGCAAATGACATGGCCGACTTCCTTGTTCCCCTACTTGATTTTGCCCCCGAAAAGAGGCCAACAGCTGCTCAGTGCCTTAATCATCCATGGATCTCTGCAGGTCCTCGGACTCTCGAGCCATCAGTGAGTACTGTCCAATCTGAGGCCGCAGACAAGGTAATGTCTGAAAAGATGAAGGAAAAGGCTGAGTTGGAGGCAGTTGAAGTTGGTGTGCGGAACATAACCATTGATGGATCTCCAAAGGCACTCACAGATTCACAGGCTACACATAGTTAGCAGAATATATGCGAAGTAGCTCATGTTGTGCATAAGCATCACTACTCCTTTTGGCACACTAAGTTTTGGGATTGAGATTCTCTAAATTTCTTAGAAGAAGTTTACTGTGTAAATTGAGTCAAAATATAGTAGGCTTAATTTAATCAATAATCAGAGAACCCCTCTTGTTTCTAAAACGTGAGTCACATAAATTATCTTTCTCACTTCAAATACACACTGTAAATTTCTCAGAGGAACTTAGATGATCTCAATCCTTGAATATGAAGAGGGTGTCGATTTTAGTAGCCTGTCATAGGGTGAGGACAACACGACTGCTACTATGGACTTGTTATGGGATCGCAGGTTGTCTGACACGGCCGCCTCCACATTCAACAGAGCACAGTATGTTTTACAAATTGTTTACAGAGAGATTGAGTTTGGAATGCCTCTTCAGATTATTCTGAGGTTTTCATCTTTTAGGAAGGCTGTATTTGAAGGTTTTGAATTGTACTTCTATTAATGTATTTTTCAAATGTGAAAACCCTGTGAATTTTTTTGGTCTATTTAAAGGTGGCAGAAAAACCCTATCATCCAGCTCGAGCTGATCAGTCGTACCATCTTCATCAACAACCTAACAATTGCCTCTTAGCAGGTTGCGTGTAGTATTTTTTATCAACATGTTAGTACGCAATTGTGCAGAACTTACGCTGAAAGTACGAGGTTGTTACTGATATGGGGACAATGTTTCAAACATTCTGTTCACCAACACAGCCCGTTGAATTCCATAAAAATTAAGAAGCATGAGATTGTACAGTATTATTAAGGAATTTTACGCAACATAAGGTGCATGCATGCCGCTAAGGCATTTGATGCACAAGCTCTGATTTTATTCAATCGATTCAGTGATCAAGAATGCTCCACGAATAAATAAACATTGGTTAATACAGTTGCTTAAGAAAATACAGCCCAGGGATATGAGTCGTGTGAATCCTATGACATTGTACAATGACCGCATATGTTTGAGTGCTGAATCATTCGTCCTTTGGATGCCCTTCAGATATCGAGGAGCTTTTTAGTAAAGGTGACTTAATCTTGAAGATTGAGAGATCTGAAAATCAATATGTATACACACATATATATTATGAAAACTATATGAAGCTATACTGTTCATAAACCATGAAAGTATGTGCAATGTAGGGAGCGTAGATATCTTGGGGCTTGGGGTCAAGATACTACTTGGATAATATCATTAGAGAATTTCCGCAGCTCTTCGTACAAGAAAGAAGAAAAAGATTTTTTTTTTTTTTGGAGAGGTATTGCAAGGAGATAAGCTAAAAACAAATAAACATTGGTACCCGAGTTTGAAGTTTCTTCCCGTCAAAGTATTTTCCTTGCCTTGAGATAGTAATACATGAGGAAAAAACCAATAAACGCGCCAACTATAATTCCAGCTGTTGTCAGCCAAAAAGCAAACTGCAACAAACACAAAAATGTGGTAATTTAAACGAAAATTTATTTTGAACAATGTCCAAGAAGAACAAAGCAGGTCATGCATGTAATAAGACAGCAAACCACATCTCACCACATGTTCTTCAAGATATGACTTCAAGTTCATGCCAAATATACCTGAAATCAAGAAAGTTTATCATTATGTCAGGCAATGTGCATAATACCTTAGCCAACAAACCAGATCTATACATTTGATTTGTATATTCATATCTTATTGACAGATACATATACAATCCACATGACATTGAAGGAAAAGCTCACAAGATCGATATGGCTCCAAGCTTTTCCTTCATAACAAATTCCGTTCAAAATCATGTTGAGTAATGAGTAGCTTCCATGTTTACAACACATTAAATGTAAGACGTAATTCACATAATTTAAAGGTTAAATCAGAAAGCAGTAGTTTGAGAAGCCCCCTTTCTTACAGGTTGTCAGAAGTTTTAAGACCATTCCAAACAATATTTGCATGTAATGCTTCGCAGGCTTGGCGTCTTTCAGCCAAAAATGAGCCTCTTTGGAACAAGAACAAAGAAATGCTAGAAAGAACATTTAGAAAAGTCTGAAAATGGGACGTTCACATCAATGAATCTCTACTTTTCTACATCTTAGCAATCGCAGAGAACACCTAAAGTTTCATCAGTAACTCTTGTGCTCCGTTAAAGCTAAGCTTGCCTTAGCTTCAGTTTCTAACATCTAGAAGTCCTTTACAATACAGCACATCAAAGTAACAAGTTGCACTAAGATTACGAGAGGAACAGCTTATTATTGCATGTAACTTGGTGGTCAAATAAGGCACTAAGTTCATATATTTCTGACATAAGTGCTGATAAAAGAAATGATAAGATGACTATACCTGCAACTAGGGCACCAACTGCCACAAAGAATGTCCCAACCTGGAGAAGCAGCTCTACTCTGCTAACCTCAAGCCTCCGTGAGCTGATAAATGAAGATAATTTATTAAAAGGAACCAGATCAAGATGGGCTATCAACACTGATAAACAAAATCTCATGATATTTGATCTAACAGCTAAGCTAAACCATGGCATCTCTTATAAGCTTGAGCTCTTAGGAGACCTTGTGTTCCATTGTTTCACTAAGTACACAGTATTCACTAATTTTTAAATTCTACAGAGTTGGCGGAGAGGAGTTCGTGCATTCTTACTCAGATTACTTCTAAACAATGAATTTTAAACTCTAGATTGATCTACAGGTTAGTTTGCAACCCCTGTGCATAATTATGTTATATCATGTTTTGACTTCAATAACAACGCTGGTCTTTTATGGTTTAATACCTACTCCAGATCTCCAGGGTTGACTTTAGAGCCTATTATATTGTATCCAAAGTCAACCAAATCACAAACTGAGGAATACAAGCACAGTCGCTGGCATAACTTTACCTTCAGAAGAACAATAAAGTTTCTAGCATCAGTTTATTTTTGTGAACATTATATAAATAATTACACTTCAGCTGGAACAATTAAGCAATCCTCAAGACGAGGGAAGATGGTTCTGGCGGCAAGACTTTGCTTGATTTAAGCTATCAAGGTCAATTTAAAAAACTTTATACAGCAATGTTCTGTCATTACAGCCAGCTGATACAGCAAGCTCATCTCACAAGAACAATCAGGTAGAAAAATTACCCCCCCCCCCAAAAAAAAAAAAACCACAAAAAAAAAGATTCAAACCTCAAATTGACAGCTATAGAATCTTCCATTTCCCTCGCAGAATCAAGAAGCCTTTCAGCTTGACCATGACAGGATTCACATCTGCAATGAAACAAGGCAAAGAAGTCAACTTCGTGATAAAAATCATTGTTTGAGATCTAGAGGCTAAATTGGCTAGAATGGAGCATTCATTAAAATATCTACCAATTAAAATAAAGCTTCAGAAAAAGGCAACTAAGGCTACCACTAGTGAGGTCTAGTAATTTCAAAATCTGGTCCTCTGTAGCCTGTCAAATGAATTATTAATTTTCCAAAAAAAAGCATTATGAGATGGCCACTTACTAAGAATATGAAGATAGAGAAAAGATAAAATCAAATGGATTAGATATACCTGACGGTATACCTCTGGCCTGTGTACCTCCACTCTTTAAGATGAAACGAATAACTAATAGTTTTTTTTTTTTTTTGGATGGAGAATACCTAATAGTTTTAGAAGGTGGAATAACTAACTAAGATTAACTATGTAAATGAATATTACATTTTTCCGCAACACCTTGATACTAAAAAAAAAAAGGTGTAAAATGCAAGAAATCTAATATTTTTTTTTTTGTTTTGTTTTGGTAACCACAATAATTATGGAATTCCTTGCATGAGATTATATGTACGTGCACACATATGGATGTTGTTCAGTAGATATAATATATAAATCTGTTATTATCAGTAGTACAGAGAATATTAAAACTAAAATATAGATAAAAAGAAATCAATTTTGGTTTTAATATGTTTCCTGTGATATTGCCTTCTCAACCTCAAGAAAAGGAAGGTTATGGGGGCATAAAATAATGGTGTATGACTGTACGTGAGTTAATAATATCAGTATTAATCCTCAGAATTGGACCAAAAATGAGGAGAAAAACTCAGAAAGGCACGTGCGCACAATTATAATAAGTAGTTCTTCAACTACGATTAAGAATAACCTTTGAAGATAATTCTCCAGAAGCATCTCAATTTCTTCCTCTTCTTCTGCAGATAAGGAAAAAGAAGTAAATGGGATTATGTGACAGATCATGTGAGAGTCAAGATCTGTATTGGGAAACTTTAAATAGCTTACCCTCAGCAATCTGTTTTTCTAAGGGCAATGAGCACTCCACAACATCACTTCCTCTTTTAAGAGAGCAATTTCTTCCCATAATACATATACGACGTATTTCATGAGGGTCCTCCAGAAGATCAAGCAGCATTTGTCTGAGAGCTCCTGCTCTGGAACCTAACTCAACCTACCAATTTGACAGAGAAGCAAATATATAACTACAATGCATTTCCAGTACCACCAAGGCACCAAATTTAGAAGAGAACTTCCAACAATATACCAAAGTTTGTTTACTAATTCGTAGTTGCTCCAATATGTCACCAGTTAACCGATTAGGCAAGACCTCAAGAAGAGCTTGAACCTGGAGCCAAAAGGAAGTGGGATGAGGGGGGAGAGGGGGGAACAGAGATGGAAAGAGTTGAAGAAACTTTAAGTCAAATCAGGATATTAAATTAGAGACAGGCAAAAATCTTCACCGAGAACTCAAAATGAAAAAGTTAAAGCAAATATGTAAATATCTTGATGATACAGTGTTCTTCAATCAAGCATATGCTATGCTCATAGATCTTATTAAAAGCCTGGAAATCCACAGAAGGTTATGCTTCGTAGAGCTAATGAAATGCAAGCACAGAGATAGTAGGAGGAAGATATCACATTAAAAGTAGTAAAGCTGAGGAATTCCCATGACATTTAGTTCACATACTCACATTAGGTTCTAAATCCATCAATCTCTGCTCTAACCGCTGTATTCTTGATAGCAACGCTGCTTCAACAACCTGAAAGTTTGACCAAATGGCCAAGGGTAAAACAGCTCACAACCATATTTCTGTGATGAGAAGTCTAATCAGATGTGTTAACAGATTTGAAAAATCAAAATAGGGCAAAAGTCTTGCTCCAATATGGAAGGTATATGCATGAGTGATGTTCAAAGTGACAAGAGCATCTTCTTTAAGGAATATTATTTTTTCCCTTAATTAGAGAAGGCATAACATGACATGAATAGTATGCCCTAAGCTTAAGGACTTGGAGTAACTATCTGAAAATATAAATTATTAAAGGACCTTTATGTGATTTTCCTTTCGCCATCCAATCTTACCAAGGGCACACCTATTGTTTTTATTACTTCCATCAGTGTCCTCCTCAGTTATTCTTTCTTCTTATTGGATTCTCCACTTCAGTTCCTTTTGGCCTTAAGCATTGGCATTGTCGCAAGTTTATACCATTATGCCCAATCCTTTTTTCTTGAAGTTACCATTTTATTTGGCATGATTTCTTGTTCAGTAACAGTTCAATCCAAAGGTTTCATTTACCAGTAAAAAGCAAATTAGTAGTTTTATGGATGTTTTTAACCTGACCCGTCACACAATAAAGACCTTATTACTTAAAGCAAAGACAATGCCTAGGTACAGTTTGTTGAAGAACAGAGGTAACAAGGATCAAATTCCTTGCCAGTGTATACTGAAGACTCTGATGTCATGTCAAGAACTATTTAAACATAAATCAATTAAGCAAAGACCCGTGAATAGTTTTAGTAACATCTCTTTTCTCTAACAATTTTTAGTTCCCCATCACTTAAATCTATCCTTCCTTGTATTCCTGAACGTCTTGAATTACCATTACCTCTATCACGGCTTGGGCCACAATTTTGAACCCAAAAACAATATTCATATATATTTTATATATTACCATTATGAAATCAACCAAAAAAACAGGCCAGCAGTATATTTCAAGTAATTTCAGCTATCAATTCCAAGGATTTTCCCGTAAAATAAAGTCTATAGTATGTATATCAGTGTTTCTATACAAACACCTTAAAATACCCAACTACAGGGAAGCTATAATATATGTAGGACCGCCAGGATAATGTAAAATGCCATACTCTTCGGGTTTGTTTCATCCCATTACTTTCTCAGAAAGATGACCAAATAAACCATCCTTCCTAAGTATTTTTCATCTGATATTTCTCTTGCCCCCTCTCAACCTCTTCCTCTCCTGCCCCTAAAAGTAAAGCTCTTTCACTTTAACATGCACGCATAAAACCACAAATCCAAATAAGATAAAAAAGACTACTTGCCAAGTATACCATGCCTCTTCTAATATACTTGACACTGATGGTTGTGTTAGTTAGCAAAGCTACAACGGTGGCACTTGCATTAAGCCGAAATCCAACTCAAATATAGCACTCGTACAATAGAATTAATCAAAGTCAGTTTTGTGTTTCATTAAGTCAAACAAGCGATACTATTTTAGACTAACCTCAAGCTCAAATGGCATAGACGGTCCACCATTGCCATTCTTGGGGTTCAACCGAGGCAGCAATGACTCAAGAAAAGCTTTCCCACCTTTACTGATTAAGATACAAAGATGCAGAAAGCTGTGTTTAGTTCATTTGATGCTTTGTTAAAGAATCAAGATAGAGAAGCAGCATGCAACTATACCGATTATAGTCAAAAATAAGTACACGATCTTGCATTGCAATTGCTCGTAACGAACCCAGATTTAGAAGAATAGCATACTCACGGACCTGATACATGAAGCAGAATATTGCAAAGATCACAAAACTATATAGAAGATCAATACTATACACTAGAGATTGCATAATTGTCTTTGCCAGAAAATACTCAAGGAAGTAATCAACTTTCAAGAACAAAAAATTGTTGCCATAATTAATTGGCGGCAAGAAATATGTAGATGACCATAAACTGTTTCATTCTTAGGAGGTGTGTAAATTTTGACTGATTTTTGACTAAAAGGCAATATCAGGGAACGGCTCAAGAATAGCTTTTCTGTCCGCCTTCATAATTAAGTTAGTGATATCTAAACATTGCCACTCTCCATCACTTATAGTTTTAGAACGGACTTCTTACTTCCCATTTTACTTATATATATGCTTGATTGTACTTAGGAACTCCTACACAACATGAGTGCAAACTGGAGTAAGACCACAAAGTTCAAATGTTCAAATTCCATTTTTACTCAATGTAATGCAACACAATTGCCAGGACAAAGGCAAACTATGTGAATTATAGACTAAACACAAGAAGAGAGCTCCGTGGGCGTTTTCATGAAAGTAATATACGACAGCATACATCTTCCATAGGCAAAATAATAAAATTTAAAATAAATATAGTAATAAGTAACTATAATGAGTATCTAGTTATTACAAATATCTAACTCATCTTATCATTAGAGAAGTTCTGACTAAATAACTCGATGGAACTTAAAACCCTAGCCGGTGGAAATCACTCAAGTAAGAAATAATTCCTTTTACCAGGAGATGGTGGAATATTATAAAAGAAATTATACCAGCAACGAAGGCATTGAATTGGTCAGAAACAATGATGGATCCACACTTCGAACGTCTCTTGGACGAAGACCTGATAATTAATAGCATATAAGAAAGTACAGTATAAATAAGAAGACCGAATTATTTTTAGGAGGTCTGCTGAATTCTATAGAACAAAAGACATGAAATAGGATGCAATGGACAGTCAAACAGCAATGTTTATGCCACGTCCACTACGGAAAGCACCTCAATATAAGCATAACATTGAACATGATTGCATGGGATCTTTTCAAGTTCTGTCATGAAAATTAGTTACCGCTCATCCTTAACAGTTGTCTTCTGTTGATTTTCCTGGTTGATACCGCCCCATCTGGGTTTACTTCTACAACCTTGGAAATTTAAATTTAATACAGTAAGAGATAATGAATGAATAACACTCATACGGGAAAAAAGAACGCCACGAGTGAAGTGATGGAACGAGATAAAAAACCAAACCTCATAAACTGATTCCCGAATTCCCAAGGAGACAGAATCACTAAACGCGGTGGTCGCAGTTCTCTGCGATAGGGAGTCAACCCGACCATTAGTAGCAACAGAAACCTGGCTGCGAGTCTCATTCTCCTCGGCTCTGTCCTCAGGATCGGAATCTGAAACAACACTTTCCGCTTCAGCCCACTGCTTATCCTCCGTGGATTTGCTGATGCACCTGAGTGTGAACTTCAAAAAATTCTGGGCTGTCAACGTAGACGTAGACAGAGAGGAGATGTTTCTCCGGCGAACCAGAGTCAAGGAAATGGGGCATAGCGTTTCAGAGGAGCGAGATTCTGAGAGATCGGAGGAGACGGTGCTGGATCGAAAAAGTAGATGGTTAGGCCAAGCTAAAGCCATAATCAGGTAGCTATGGTACTGGTGGTCATGAATGTATGTATGTAGCAGGAAATTCTGAAGTGGAAGAGGAGAGCTTGGAGCCTGGAGTAGTTGCCTCTCGCTCTGTAACGATCAAAACTAAACAACAAAATTGTTTATTCTGGATAAACCGATAAAGCATGATATAATTATTAATTTATTCACCTCGTCAAAAAAAAAAAAAAAAAATTGGTCAACACCTCGTCAATTAAGGCCACTCGAATTAACTTCATTTTACAAGGCTTTCCTTTTTCCTGGTAAGAATGCACCTCACGCATGTGTTTCTGTGTGTGTGTGTTTTTTTTTTATATAATCGTTTATATTTATTTTTTTGCCAGAAATCGTTAATAATAGTATTTATTACATAATATTAATATGAATAAATATCAGTATATTTAATTTTAAAATGGGTACATATATTTGATGACCAATCTTGTAAACAACAAGCATTTACACCCGCGTTTTACACAAGATGAATATAATTCAATATAAAATTAAAAGAAACTTTTATAAAACCCTCACTTACTAAGAAAATCATAAAAATAATAATACTATCAAATATATAGAAATAAATTACATCATCTGAAAGTGAGATATCTCAATATGCATGTGTATGAAATATTGACATAGTTAATATTTATACCAAGACATTCAATTTAAACGCACCCAATCTCTATATGCATTTATAAAATATTAGAAGTTATTAAACTTAATATAATTCAACAATAATAAATCAAATTGTAAATTATTTGATATTAAATTAGATGTCACCTAGCAATTTCTGTCGTCCTAAAAGAGGATTTAGGACTTGGAATAATAAACTAATATCATGCAAAATGAAATTTTCCCGAATTATTAGAAGTCAACCATTATTTCATTAAGTATGAAATAAAAGTCAACCATTACTTCAACATTTAATCCTTTTAGATTTAGATTCATTAATGATAAAGCATTCTATTAATAGAGTAGTGAGAGATGATGAATTATTAAGACAAACATTGCACAATGAAGTATCCCAATGCTGTAACATTTCTATTAGCCAACAAAGAAGGTCAACGTAAACAAGAATCCTATTGGGTAATGAAATTCCAAGCACATATATTCATTTACTATACGGGGGTTCCAACGAAACTGTTCTATTCCCTATGCAGCATTGTTGTTTTCCAACGTTTTCTATTGAGATCATTGAGCAAAAAAAAAACGTTTTCTATTGAGATGATGGACCTAATTGGATGATCTATTCGGTCACCTCATTAATATATGATGGACTAGCTCGAATATTGGGAAGAAGCAACGAATAATGGACTATGATATCGGAGGCACGTAATCATACTTTTCTTTCCAACAATCCCTCAGTTCAACCGTCTTCCCTCCTCCATTTTTTCGAATTCAAATTTCAAATCTAAATATTCCAATATAAAATCACCTAAAACATCATCAAAAATTCCCGTCAAACCAGTCACCATTACTCTAGCTCAAGCTCGCCCGTCGCCTTTCTTCCAACTCTCGGATCTTCTTGCTGTCGTCTTCCTCTTCTACAACTAGTCCTTTCTCTCTCTCTATGCCAGAGATAATTATGTTTTTGCATTTTTACCTGTGTAAATGTTTGATAGTGTTCATGATGGTGCGTTGTAGATCCCTTGAAGATGATGATAACACCTTATCACAGCTCATAACCCCGCCGGACTCTAACACCAAGAGGAAGACTATTTCTGGTGACATTCAGACCGACTGTAAAGAACTTGAACTTTATGATGATCCTTTCCAAGCGTTCAAGAATCTAAATTATTGAAAGCTTCTTCTATGATATATGCTTCCATCATTTTTCGCCATCTGAACGAGTCGAAGGTCGGACCATCTGAGCGAGGTCGTGCCACAACCCGTCGAAGCCCTCGATTGCCCTCCTTCACCGTCTGTGTCCTCATGGAGGATCCCAAACAGAGCGTCCAAATCAAAGCCAACGTAGAGAAGGACCCTGAACAATCGAGTTGATTCGGACGGAAGATCCCAAGAAATTGGTTCAGATACAACCTTCTTCAATCAGCAAAACTGCTTATTTCAATTCGGGGCCTGTTCTGTAAGTTTCAGCACATGGGATCATTTTCTGTAATTTTCTTATTCTGTTCTGTTCTAAAAGTGACAGCATATATTACATCAAAAGCCCCTTTTTTGACACAATTCCCATCTGCCCTCCATTGAGTACATATGATGCAATATGAATTATCTTATTTTGAAACAACAGGGGCCTTTGTAAGTTTTATCTCTTCCTTTCAAAAATTATTGTCTATAGTGAATGTTTATTTATTAGATTTTATACTCTTTCTTAAACCTCTGCTTTTTCTATAAATGTCAAGGATTATAGGAATTTTTTTCCATGTCACATTTTGCATACTGGATTCTCTCTTTTGCTTTTTTTATTTTAATTTTCCAGTTCTGCAATGATTTCACTCATGACAGCTTCGTTATTGTAGGAACTTTTTCTTTTTTTGTTCTTCATTTTAGTATGTGTGTTCAAGATCAAATATAGTATGATGAAAACAGTGCAGTTTACAAAGCTGCATGCGTGAGTGTGTCAATAAGATTCCATGAAGTAAACAGTGCAGTCCAAACCTACTGCTATTTCCAGCATATTGTTTACTTCATCGCCATCACACATAATGCTATAAAAGCTTTAGCTGGTGGTGCATCCAATGTTTTTGGAAATTGTTTTGATGAAAAACCGTGAGTTCATGACGTCAAAAATTTCTGCCATATCAGTTGATGAATAGGTTGGCTTGGTGGAAAGCCACAACGTAACTTAAATCCACCTCCTAATTCCTATATACTTTCTGTAATACGTTTTTACTACTTTTATAGAAGGACGTTTGGCTTGTACCAGTGGCGGACCTAGATTTTAAGTTGTGGGTGCATAATTAGTGGTGAGATTCGTGGTTCTGGGCAGCGCCTTAGAATTTTTTTTTAGGAAAATTTTAAACGCATTAAAAACAAAAGAATAAACAATAAAAGAAAAGATTTTCAACTTAACATAAAAAAAATAATAAAGAAGTAATTAAATTAACATCCAAAGGATGAAAATACTGTATTTGTAATCAATAAATCATGGATAAGTAAACTAAATAAAGGTGTCTTTTTATATTTTTTTGTGTCTCCTCTTAATGGATGGTTGCATAGCTCATCTGGTAGACAGCACACTCTTAAGGCGCAGCGCACCTACATGTCAGGGGTTCGAATTCTCGTGGTGCAGTTTTGGCAAATCTTTCTTTAAAAGATATGCCTCTTTCACTGTTATAAAAAAAAAAAATTGAAAGAAGTCCACCTGAAGGAATCGAACTCTGGACATGCAAGTAATGTTTGTATACTCTTAACCACTAGGCTACAATCATGTACTGTAGTATTCTCCCATTATATATATATATTATCAAAAATTAGTGTGTGCACTTGCCCACACTGGCACCAATGTGGGCCACACTGGCACCAGTGTGGGTCCGCTCTGGCTTGTACCAAAGGAAAAAATCAATTTTATTAGGCGTTAAATGGGTTACCTAAATGCTCCAGCATTGTTGCTTGTGTTTTTGTAAACGTATTCATTCATTCAATGCTTAATATAGAATCATCGTTAACCCGTGTAGTTCGTAAACGTATTCATAATTAACCATGCACGTGTCATGTTCGTTTGAAACTTGTGCATGCACCTTTATAATTCCTCATTCCAAAAATTGAGAGAGAGAATAAATTAAACTTAAATATTATTTGTGTTAATTGATTAATAATTGCGGATAAGAGGGTTTTGGTTGGGTTTGTTTTATGGGAAAACAAAAAAGGGGAGGGGGATCCCTCCTCTAGCATTTTAGTTTGAGGAGGGGATAACAGGGTGGGGGATGGAAGACCTAGGAAAATTTAATTATTAGTCTTTAAATTTAAACCCCTCGCCTCAAACTAAATATAACCTTAAGGTTTTAAGGGATTAAGAAAATGTCAAAAAAACCTACAGAAAACTCTAATGTCAAAAAAGTTTAAAAGAATTGTTAAAACCCACAGATAGAGTTATTAATCACCTACTGAAGACGTTGTCAATGAGTCTTTTTACATCAGAATTTTCTCGTAGGATTTTTGATATTTTCTTGATGGTGCCTTAAAGGGATTTTTTTTTAAAAAAACATGGATGACGGTACGCTCTCCCTTATTGCCCACTTGCAATTCTTTTATTGTACTCTGTATATTATATTACAACTCACATCTTTTTATGTATATGTAGTAATATATAAATAAATGTTATGAATATATTAATTATGTGAATGTCCATTGACTATTAATCTTCCATGTAAATTGACTTATGTTTTGAATATATAAAAAGGTTCAACTGATATGACTCAATTTTTGGTCGAGTTAAAGCATATTTTGCCTAGATCATAAGTCTTATATTGTTTTCAATAGTTAATCATCATCAAAACACATATAGGGAACTAACAATGAGAAGAGATGAGAGAGAAGGAGTAGAGAGAGAGAGACTATGATAATATAGATAGACCTGTATGAGAGAATTATTGTTGTGATACGACAGATATAATGAGAAAGACTCTCTATTTTCTTCTCCAATCTCTTAGTCTTTTATCTCATATTTTCTTTAGTTTTATAACAATAAATATATTTTCAGCTTAGCATAAGGACGACGATGAATATTAGGAAGAAGCAACGAATACAACTTGAAGTTTACAAATCAAGTTGCGTTTGATTCGCTCCTCCTACCAAGAATTCAATCAATTATTAAAATGTTGTCTTAATCATCCTTTATATACTATTCTAAATCATAATCGCCATTATATAATAACAACTTCCATTATACACCATCAATATTTACATAATGTTAACACAAATGATAGGCAGAGGAAAGGCATGGGAAGTGAAAGATTCTTGATGCAAAGGGGTATATTGGAAGTTGTGATTTGCAGAATTAAATAAAGTAATTATTGATTAATAAATTAAAAATTCCATTTTTCAGTCAAAATTAAAAATACCTCCTATCTCAATATTTGCTTCCAATCAGATTT
Organism: Acacia pycnantha; assembly: GCA_025563575.1. Lineage (NCBI taxonomy): Eukaryota > Viridiplantae > Streptophyta > Magnoliopsida > Fabales > Fabaceae > Acacia > Acacia pycnantha. Next base: position 535,965 of record JAMWYP010000219.1, read on the forward strand.
TTATTTCATTAATATTTGCAAATCGAAATTTGAAATCAACCAATCAAAATGAGAGAAGGGATGAGTGATAATTGGTAAATATCATTTTAGAATGAAAATTGGATTTTCAATTAAAAATTTAAGAAAATATCTTGAGTTATTATGAAGATACACTATTTAAAATTATCAATCAAATCAAATAGTCTCTGCGAGAAAAATATAACACAACAATATAGAGACTATATATATATATATATATATATATATATATATATATATATATATATATATATATATATATTTGATTGGTTAGTGTTTCAATTTGAAATTCCCTCCTCTCCATAAGTTAGTCTTGCTTATCTCATAAGATTATGTAACATGGATCATGTAAATGATGTAACGAAATGGTGAAATAATAACATTGTAGCATTTGTTATTCATTTTTTCCCATATCTTTTTTTAACATATCCATGCATCGCATGGGTCAAAAGTCTTTAATTACCCAATTTAAATGTTGAGAAGACGAATCAATCACATGCCATCATGTACCTATTCAAATACATAAGTAAAGGGCATGATCGTGTTATTGTAGGCATATATGATGCTAATGATGGTGCAGGTTGGCAACAAGGTTTCAACAAAATTTCTCACTACTTAATTGTAGGTATATCTCCTCAAGTGAGGCGTCGTGGAGAATTTTCGACTTTGATATTCATCATAGACAACCACATGTTGAGAGGTTAAGTTTTCATCTTCCTCATCGCAATCATTTTAGTTCACTCAAACAGATGAGAATGTCATCATTCCTTAACAATCCAAGGGTTAAAGAGTCAATATTTCTTGCATGGATGGGGAAAAAAAGATTGACCTATTTGCAAGAACACTTTCTTACTCTCAATTCCCTAACTACTTTACATTTGTTAGGGAAAAAGGATATGGAAGCTTCGTGAGCGTGGGTATTCAATTGGAAGGTTGGGCCATTGTACACCATCTCAAGGAGAATTATATTACCTTCACTTATTGTTGACAAAGATCACGGTCCAAAGAATTATGCAGATATAATGATCATCAATAATGTAGTTTATTCAACATTCAGAGAAGCATGTTATGCACTTGGTTTATTGGACAATGACAATGAGTTCATAGATGCAATTAAAGAAGCATTGTTGTGGGCATCCGCAATTACCTTCATAAATTTTTCACTAGCATGTTATTGAGCTACTCACTATCCCATCCTGATGTTGTTTGGGAATAAACTAAAGATATTATTTGTAAGGATTTATTACACATTAACCATGCCGACAAACAATTTTAAGGTACAAAATTATTTCTAACCCTTTATTATTACCACTTATATATTGAAATAATAAATGACATCATTCGTTTAAACATTTAAATTCCATACATGTAAATAGTTGTTCAGTCACTTATACTATGTTACCCTTCTCATAAAGATTTTCTATTTAAATGCCCATAAGGAAGCAACAGGTCTATATCAAATTGAACAAATGTTGTTACGGAATGGCAAAAGCCTGCACGACTATCCATCAATACCTAGACCTGAGGAAGACAACATAATTGATACGCTGCCGCCTAATTTTGCAAGAGAAGAATTACAATAGAGAGAAGGAGATAGAAGCCTCGAAAGAATGCGAGAGATTAATGGTGATGAGCGAAGCAAGTATTTGGAGGTACAGGTAAAACGTTTATATGGAATGCAAATCACAACTTCCACATGGGGAAACCGTGGAATCATCCTTAATGTAGTATCCAAGTGGGATAGCAACAACTCTACTACCATTAGGTGGAACTGCACTTTCAAGGTTATGTATTTCGTTGATGTTAATGAAGATTCTATATGTTTAATTACTCATAATTCACCAACTGCAAACTTAATGAAAGCTACTGATCTCATTATTTGGGATGAAGCACCAATGATTAACAGACATTGTATTGAGGCTTTTGATCGAACATTGAGGATTTAATGAAATGCAATTTGATATTTGGGGGAAAATGTATTGTGATGGGTGGTGATTTGGGCAAATCCTACCGGTTATACCTAAAAGTGGGCGTCTTTGAAATCGTCGATGCGGCAATCAATGCTTCTCATCTTTGGAAAGAATGCGATTACTTCGCCTAACCAAGAATATGAGGCTTGAATCTTCAAGTGGTCCAGTTGAACAAGAAAAAATTAAAACATTTTCCGAATGGTTGCTACAAGTTGGAGATGGAGACATTGGATTACCGCATGATGGTATTGTAGACATTTCAATACCCTCCGAGTTGTTTCTATATGATGATTGTGATCCAATTAGGTCCATCGTTCAATCTACCTATCCAAATTTAGTAGAACATGTTGTTGACATAGATTACCTCAATAACCCAAGGTCAATCAATGTCACATGTTGGACTCTACCTTCCAAGTCCAGTTTTTTCGCATGGGCAATTATATGTTGCGCTATCTAGGGTGAAGAGTTTCAATGGTTTGAGGGTACTTATATTGGATGAATCAAAAAAGTCCAGCAACACAACAATTAATGTTGTATACAAAGAAGTTTTTCAAAACCTTCATTTCAGATAATGGCTTTTTTTTTCAAAATCACTTTTGTTATGACATAGCAGCATGTGTGGATCATTTAAATGTATGTATAGAATTGTCGTATCCGTGCAACGCAAGGGGAGAAAGTCTTGTTAGATTTTAAATCTCTATACATATTGTTTTGTATATATCAACTTAGTCAATTATTAGACACATGTACGTGTTTGTATTAATTTGGATCTTAATCACATTTTAAATGATTTGTAAAATTGAGATATTATGATTTTTAAGTTATTTGTAATGTTATGAACATTAGCTGGGATATAGATTTATTTGACAGGAGATTCTCTAAAGGGTAAAAAAGGAAGTTATTAGGGTATTATTTGATATATTAATGCACCAATAAATTATATTGTTTAAGGATCCAAATATAACTGATAAACCCGAATCGACCCATTTTTTAATGAACCGAGATGTATAAGATTTCAAAGATATAATTGATGATTGTATGTTATAAAACGAGGCACCCGCGTTGGAAAATAAATAAATAAACGAGACTCCCATGTTGTTTAAGTCTCGTGATAATCTATTGTCCAAGTTTTGTTTGTAAATAGCACAAGTGACTATTACTTATATGTTGGCGGGAAAAAAAGACTATTACTTATATGTAAAAATAATAAATATAATATATATGCGAGAGCATTGCTGTGAGTTTTTAATTGAAAAGTTGTTTTACTATTTGTTATAAATATTGTGTGTTTTATTACCCACAAACCTTGCAAGAAAAATTCAAACTCGATAATTGTGGTTGCAATGGTAACCATCCCTTTATCAAAACTTTGTTGATGATGCTAGACCAACACATAGAGATTAGCTAGTTATGTTTCGTCATGTGTATAGAGATGATAACTTCACTGCTAATTATTTAGTCAAACTCTTGCATAAACTAGATAATACTTTTTGTATCCTTGATCTACCGAAATTCAAACTATTGATGTTGAAGATTTTAGCAGGCCTTGGCATCTCAGAGAAGGATCCCTACCACCCTGTAATCCGTTCTGCAGAAAAGCATATATTGGAACAATCTTGGTATTTTCTTTCAATCATCCTCAGCCTCTCTCTCTTTCAAGCATTCAGATTTTTTTTTTTTTTTTTTTGGTTACATTGTGGATAACATCATCTTCCTAGTAGATAAAACCATAGTGGAGCATACAGCTTACAATTTCATGTTCCAGATGATCTAAAATCAAAAAAGCTGAAAGGAAGTCTTTTTCAGGAGAATCATGAAAAAGGAAAAAAAAAATGGATAGGTATCACAAATGTGCAAAATTTCTCATATAAACAACACTATCAAAGCAGCTTTGTCTCAGAAAATTTTACATGAGACAGCAAGTTTCTTGGATGTCAGAAGCCAACCTCAATTACTCTTATCTTCAATAATTATATATCGAAATCATGTGAATTCTTCTATAAGAGGCTGATAGAACAGTTTGTAGGCTTCCAAAACTTCAAGATACCACATTGTCTCTCGGTCAGGAAATGATGAAAGATCGACCATCTTATGAACCTGCAATTAATACCATAATCAATTCCACTTCTAATAGATAATTTTCTTTCACTTCAAGGAAGAAGTCGCATTAAGGATCCTTTCGTACGAAATTTTGAACCCTTACCAAAAGAACAAGAACCAACCAAATCAAACAGGAAGAGTGCAGAAATTTTGTAGGGGAAAAATAAAGAAGTTAAGTACCTTAATCATGGGAGGCTCACCGATCTGAGCAAGGTAACCTCCAACTACCATTACATACATCCCTAGCACAAACAGAGAAAAATTACAAAGCGTAAGAGTCGATTCAATGCAGTAAATTGAACAGTTAGGAAATTTGTGCATTGAATAATATAATGCGGTGATAAAATCTCCAGATCACCAAAAGGCTGAAATACCAACATGTGCGAGGGTTGGAAAGATTGAAGAGGATTAAGTTTGAAAACCTTACCAACTCTCCATGGCCGGAGACGAAAATCGCCGGAGAGGGAGAGTTCGATGAGACCGGTACCGTCATCTAAAACCAAAGGATCGGCGGCACCGTCAGGGCCGAAGACCAAAACGCCCTGCAACCAAGCGCGTTGGAAGAGGATGCCGCCGAGGGTGAAGCCATTCCGGGAAGGAACTTCCCTGGCGTCTTTCAGCTGTGCGCATAGTAACTTCAACGCCGCTAGACTGTAATCCATCTCAATCTCTCTCCGTTTGGCCCTAGCGTTGCAAAAGAAATTTTCGCCGTTTTCCCTCTTTCTATCAGCGAATTGAATAGCAAGGAGAGGGAAATAGAATGGAAAAAAATTAATTCCCGCGTAATTTATAATGACTTGGATTTTTCCTTCCCTTTTTCTTTTAACGTTGCAAATAATTAATGCTCATAATTTAATTTGCTGTACCATAATCTTCTTATTTTGTACCATTGTCTATTTGTCTTCTTATTTTAAAATGCACACATAAAACTTCAACATTATTGCCTTTAACATCAAATGATTACTTAATTGCTTCAATTAAAAAACCTTGCTCTCACCTATATTTGACTAAGAAAAAAAAATAAGAGAAAAAGAATACTAGAAGGGAAAACTTAAAAAAAAAAAAAAAAACTATTTTTGATAGTTTTTCTTCCTAGCATTCCCTATCACCTATTTTTTCCTCACTTTTCTCTCCATTTAAATATAGAATGCTGTCAAATTTTGCTTCACTTATAAGTGAATTAATCTTAGTCGTTTTTGAGTAGTGATGTGTTTGAATAAATCCAAAAAAGCACTTTTAGTGTTTTGTCAAAAGCTAGCCAAACATCATAAAATTTTACAAAAACACTTTTATGATTGAAACAATGTTTGAATATAGAAAAAATATATTATTCTCTCAAATCACTTTTTTTTTTCAGAAACAATACTAAAAATTTAATCAAAACACAACTGCTCTAGTACTCCAATATCAGAAATTAGAAGTTGGAACCAAACAAATATACTCGGTTGTGTGTCTTTAGGCACAGGTTAGCTAGTTCCATAACTTATTGATCACATAAATTCACTGAGCACAAACTCTTAAAAATACAAAGCAGAACATTTTTTATCACCCAAAAGGAGAAACTTTACACAAGAAGAAATCTTAGACGAGCATACAACATGATTATTGGTTATAATTCAATAATAACACAGACCTGAGAACCCCACATTGAAGTTTCCAAATTCAACGCATTAAACCTCTTTCCTATATAAACCCCATATACTCTCACAAATAGCACGAATCAAGTTACAAGCAGAACATGAGCCCCGAAAGTGAGATTGAATTTATGAGATGAGAGAGATGCCTGCAGCAAGCAAATCATCCGCCAAGATCTTGTTTGCAGCTTCTGAAGGATGAACACTATCCCAAAATACATACTCAGATGCATTAGCACATGTCCCTATAGACTTTGGATTGCAAAGTATAGAAGTCTCTAGCAAGCCCGTTCCACAACAAGCCTTTCTTGCTTCAAAGAAACCTATGATATATCAAACAAAATAAGCATCCCAGACATATATACAGTAAACTCTTAATAGGATCATGACACTGGTTAATGTTTTTACCATTATCAGAAGAATTGGTGACAAGCTGATAGAGAGGCTGGTAAATATCAAGGACGGCCAGGTTGAGATTTGGAAGTTGTTTCTGCAAGCTTTGAGACGTAGAGTTTAGCTTTCTATTGAAGTTGGTTGCATCATTATTGAGCCTTTCCACACATTGGTTGCTACCAAAACCAAACAGAGTGATGGCTGCTGGTAAGCAACCCATAGGAGGCAATGTAGTTACCCCAATCCTCCTTACTCCCGTTGCATACAATTTCTGTAAAACACGTATATTTGAAAATAATAAGGTTAAAGGGCAAGCCTTGTTCTTTATTATTGGCAAGACTTATATTTTAGATCCAAGGAAAGAAGATGTACCTGAATAAAACTGGAATAGGATTGCAAGAGTATGTCTGAGAATTGATCTGCTGTGTAAACCTTATAAAGTAAAGGATTGATGTAATAATTCTGAAGGAAGTCACTGTTCCCTGAACTGATAAGATGTATAGCCCCAGATATTATTGATGAAGCATTTGGTTGTCCTGCTACTTCCACCAATATGTTCTGGCATTCTTTGTAGTTCTCCAGCTGCTGGCTCAAAGGAATTGAATGCTACAACCAAAAAACAAAATAACAATAACAATAATAATATTAAGAACCTGTCATTAAAATGAGAAGTAGACAAGGAAAAGCAGGGTTTTGAGTTATGTAAATTGTGGATACATATAATTTTGGAAAGTAGATCCTCTCCTCATCCTTTTTTCTCAATATCTCTCATCGGCCTATCTAGGCCGTTGATTGAGAAGATGAGAAAAAAGTCAAAGTAGTATTGTGGCATTTCAAATCAATTGGACGGACATGATTTACAGATCATAAAGAATAATGGAAGAAACTCAACCCATAATTTTGCTGTAGGTTCATAGTAACCAGATGCAGCGGAAGCAAAGTTGGCACCATTCAACAGGTTCTTCCCTTTGGTCTTTAAGTTTACATAAGCTGGCGGGTAAGAGGTGAACCCAAGGTTTTCAGCTGCATAAAATTTATAGAACATAGATTAAATCCTGGTTCAAAGGCTACAAGTGATCACATGAAACCATGATTAATAATAACAAAGAAAACAAGCTGCATGCAACTAAATGTGCCTTAAATAACATCAGGGTCATCTGTTCTGGCAAAAGTACTTAAACAAGAGAAGGATCTAAATCTTACAAATGACCTAAACTACTGAAGATCAAGATGATTATATATTTTCTTTCCATAACAATGATGAAGGAGAAAGATATTACCAGTGAAATCAGAAGCGAGTTTTCCATTACAGAACCTCCCAGTTGCTGTGTGATTCGCAAAGTCCCTTCCATAAGGAGGGAAGTTTGCTCTAAAAACGGTCTTTATGTTGTTATTATTGCCTGCATCAACTACAGAGTCTCCAAATATGAACAATGCAGGAACCAGAGGCTGCCCATTACTCAGACATAGCATTGCAATCAGAAGAATCAAAGTCAAGAAAGAACTTGAACACCCCATTCTTTGAATTTTCTGTTCAGCAAAGAGTTTCTTTTTTTCTCAACAGAGAAATAATAGACTGAGCAAGTCTTAAAAGATGGGTTTGTGAAGGCTGTGTGATTCCAAGAAATTTATAAACGCAGCAACACTGCTCTCAGAATCATCATGTCAGTGTCAAAGACACTAATTACAAGTATTCTTCTTCTTTTGGGAATTTGGAGAAGCAAGTGAAAGCAATTGTGTAACTAAAATTGAGGTCTCAGTAGCCTGCACGCACATAAACATTCTTAGCTGTATTCCTCTCGAAGCTTTTATTGTGTTAGAGAATTACCCTTCTCCTGCCATCAATATAATACTATTGAGCTCAAATAACCTCCACCTCTAATTGTTTTAGCATTTCTTGTATTAAACGAAACCAATCAAATTAAGATATTGAAAGGATTTAACAAGGGTTAAAATTAAATAAATATGTAAATATCGAATCCTTTTTAATTGTTTTTATCTGTTCGCCTAACTTTATTTTTTTTTAATAAAAAAAGGTGGAATGGCTCACAGTACTCCATAAAGGAGATTGGTTACTGTTCCTGAATAGTAATAGCAACAAGGGTCAACCTACAAGAAAATAAAAATAACAAGTATTTATACCACACGTCCAACAGAGCCTAACGCAAACTTTTTGATATAATAAAAGTGATTTTAGATAATAGATTATATGAAAAAAAAAGTGATTTTGATAAAGTGAGAGTGTTTGAATAATTGTTATTATAATCACTTTTTTATGTGCAAATTACCAAAAGAGACATAAGATAATGTAATAATTACATATAAAAGTATAAAATTCCATTTCAAATATATTTAACATCAGATTTCATAATACAATAATGAAATATAAATAATTTGAAAATTAAAAATTATAACATTAGTCAATTTTAATAATGAAAAAATAGTTTAAATTTTTTGGTTATTAAATTTTTGTAGTCTCATGACAAATTACAGCAGAAGGATCAAACAAGTTCTATAGTCAATAAATTATGTCATTAACCTTATTGTTTTATGAATGTAATTCGATTTATTTTGTGGGCAAAAACAAAGTAATTTGATTTATTCAACTTTTCTTTGTTGATATGCTGAATCTCATGGTCTAAAACCATGCACATGTTCTTGCTAATTAAACATTTTGGGGGCTACTTGTATTTATTTTACAAATACGTCATCACTTCAAACTGCCAAAAAAAAAAAACATGGCAATATAACGAACAGAAAAGTTCGTCGTTTATTAGAATGAAAGATTATTGTTAATTAAGTAAGGTATCGAGTTTAAACCTTATGAATGCAGAAAAGCCTCGTTGGGAGACTCTCCCACCATAGCAAGGTATGCAATGCAAGTCGGATTCAGATTAGTCAGGGCGAAACTCTGGATATCGGATGAGAAAAAGAAAAAGAAAAAAAATGTGAAAATGGGAAAAGAGAAACATGAAAGAGAGAGAAAAAAAAATGAGAAAATGAGAAAAGACAGAGAAAGATAAAAGATAAAATTTTGTTTTTCCAAAACCATGATTTAGAATTAAAAAAGTGCTTCTCCCATTTTTCAGATGTTTGACGACATTTTCACCAAATCATGGTTTCAAATGGAATAGTGTTTTTTTAAAGGGAAAATATCAGTGAAGTTCTTTTTTTTGTAAACAAATTTTAGGAAAGGGGTTGGGTTCACCTACAATTCAAGAGTAGGGCGAAATTTCCTTTTCTCCTGGGTGTACCGATGTTGGGTAAGGCGAGCCGTCTATTACTCTTATGCATTAATTTATACACCTAGGAGATTGGATGTCTTCCCTAACGCTTTGACCAACTTCAAGATTGAACTCCCTCCCTTTTAGTGAGGGATCAAGGAAGAGAAAAAATATCAAAAAAATATCAACCTAAATTTCCTACCAAGGGACTTTTTTTTAAATATTAATTACGAAATCCCAATATCCAAAAAGTCATGTTGTCAAAATTGTTTTTTCTGTTGCTAAAATGACTTTTTCTATCGTTAAATTTTTCCTATAAAAATATTGTTATTAAAATAGTTTTTCATGTTGTTAAAAATTTTCCAGGTTTCTAGATTTTACATGCCGGAGGAAAAACCTGGAAAATTTTTAACAACAGGAAAAATCATTTCGACAACGAGATTTTTTTTATACTGAAATTCCGTAATTTATATAAAAAAAATCCCTAAAAACTTTTTTGATATGGGATTTAGAGTTGAGACTTTTTTTGATATTTTTTCTCTTCCTTCCTTAATATTTTCCCTTCTTTTTTAGTTTACCCAAACAAACTACCGTGTTGGAACTAGGAAAACTATTGAGAGGGGGGGCGAAAGTAAAAATAAAAAAATTGAAGTGGCTGATTTAGAAGTTTTGTTAAAAAAAAAAATGAATAAAAGAGACGTTAGGGAACTTGCATTTGGCTTATTTTATTAATTGCAGTTGCAGATCGATTCATCAGTTTCGTACAGTGTACCTTATTTACTTCTTCCATAAATGGCACTGTTCACAACCTTCTCCATTAACTTTTCTGAGTTTCTCTGAAGTTTTGGCTGACCTTTCTGGATTACTACTCAAGAATACTCCTCCTTTTTTTGTCCAATTCTATTTTCTTGACATAGCCTTTTCTTATGGACAACACATTGCTGTTTCTTGTTGCATTCGTCTTTTTAACAATTAACGTCTTGCTATACTCATCGTGAGTGGCAAAAGGCCAAACAAAAACAAATAATGAAAAGAAAAGAAAACCTTTGCCTTCCTTCACAAGCCATCTCTCAAGTGGGAGAAACCTTGCCAAGATTTCCTTTTAATTATTTTATTCGTCTATAGTATCTGATCCACCTTTCAGCTATATCTTATTTTTCTTGTATTGTTGGAGAAATTCTACCGCTATTCTAAATATAAAAGCTAATTTATAAGTGAATTTTAATTTTACATATAGATATTTTTTCCATTTTATCTCTTATATTTAACATTTTTCTTTAAATTAATTTGTGTGACCTATAAACTAATGTATAATCTAATGATACATAAGAGTATTTTATAGGGGTCATGTGTCATATATGCTATAATTAAATACTCCATTCAGTTCTAAATAAAAGACAAAGTTGACTTTTTTTGGATAGATTAAGGAAATTAAATAAGTTACTTAATCATATCATATGTTGTATATCCTTAGATTATATATCAGTTTATAAGTTAGACAAAATAGTTTCGAGAAACAAAGTGACAAATATAAATATTATAAAGTAATTTAATTAGTTTTCTTAATATATATATATAAAAAAAGGTCAATTTTGTCTTATCTTTATTACCAAAGGGAATAATTTATTTAGTTTCATTAATCTTTTCAGATTAATTTAAAAGGTTTCATATTTAGGATTGGGGTACTTTTTTTTTGTAATCTAAATTACTTTGAACTCAAGACTAATCATTATCTAGTCTAACGATCTTGAGCGTTTAAGGCGTAATCTTTTCAATAAATATACTTTCCAAAATTTAAATTTGTGTTCTCCCTCTTATTTATTGGTTGAGATAACGATGACATCAACCAATAGAGCTTCTTCTTTTTTCCCACCCGGTTCACCAGAGCTTTGCCCTGACTAATCCGGATCCGACCCGCGAGTCTCCCAGCAGAGTTTTTTTTGCATTCACAAGGCTCAAACTCGAGACATTACTTAAGCGACACAAGCCGCTTACCACTTGTGCCAACCCCGTTGGTACCAATAGAACTTGTTGTTTGTTAGTGGAATACAATTCCAATTTCCAACACTAAACACCACGAACCAAACATTGTAACATGGATAGAACCTAATTTTCGGTGCAACACATGGAAGGAAGAGAGTCCAATTCCTCGTAGTCATGGGTCCTATGATATATTCATATGAAACGAAAGATCCAACTATGGGCCCGTTTTCATTGCTTATTCAAGGCCACATCAGGAAAGTTGATCCAAGAAAATATACACCCGGGAATAAAACTTGTGTAAATCCTTTTAGATGTGTTGTTCGCATTTTTACTTTTGACATAAAGTTGATGCGAGTTCACGCCAATAAAAGTAGAGGTATTCACATCAACAACATTAATTGAGTTTTAAATCACAAAAGATTTATCGGAAAAAATTGTCATTCCATACTGACTATGATGGGAGCATGCACTATGAGAAAAATACCAATACTTTTTAAGTATTGATTGGAAGGTTAATTATCTAATGGATTCAGGTCCAATTTTATCCCAAATATTGTAACAAAAGATCAAATATTGTTTAATTTTTTTTTTTTTTTTTAGTGTTACTTATAAAAGGTTAAAAATGGAGTAATATTACCCAACTTTTTTTTGGGGGGTAGAGATCAACAAGTGTCACTTTTCTTACTCATGGGCATGGTAGTGAAAACGTAGATTTTACCTAAAAAAGGAAGGAGAATGAAAATCGTAAAACGTAAAATCGTAATATAAAAAGTAGATTTTACCTGTATATATATATAAAAAATTATATATGGCGAGATTCAAATATGTCGTCGGGAAATAAAGATATGAAGGAAAAATAATCTCAGTTTAAAGGCGACAATGTCGTGAATCTATTTCAAATTCTCTATTTATTTCGGTTAAAATCGGATCCATATAAATTTGAAGGCGGACCCGGTTATACCGAATTTTTACGTGATGACTACAAGTATAAACATGTAGGAATCTGAGGTACATAAACCTGTTTCCGAAAATCGTGTCGAAGCCAAACATGTAGGAATCTGAGGTACATAAACCCGTTTCCCAAAATCATGTCAAAGCCAAACATGTAGGAATCTAAGGTACATAAACCCGTTTCCCAAAATCATGTCAAAGCCAAACATGTAGGAATCTGAGGTACATAAACCCGTTTCCCAAAATATTACGTACAAGTTTTTGAATTCGAGCTCAAACAAATTTCGAAAATCATGTTCAAAAGAATTCAGGTGTCTTCAAAAATCATGACTAATCTATATACATGCGTGAATCGATAAACCGCTTTCATGAATCATGTCAAGTCTGCTTTTATATTAAATCCGCGCCCCTTAATGGGAATTGCTCTAGTTAAAATCGGGCTTCGTAAGAAATAAAACGCATTGAGGCGGCAAGTCTATTTTAGGTTCCCTTATTGGAATCAATGGCAATGCCGCCAATTTTATTTGAAACTTGTTTTCAGAAATATAAACCCGGAATCTCGGTTGTTAAAGTAAATAACATCCGGAATCTCGGTGTTAAAATAGCTAAACCGGTTCCTCGGTATTAAAGTAAATAACCCGGAATCTCGGTGTTAGAATAAATAACCCGAAATCTCGGAGTTAAAGTATCTAAACCGGAACCTCGGTGTTAAGGTAAATAACATCCGGAATCTCGGTGTTAGAGTTTATAGCCCGAAATCTCGGAGTTAAAATATCTAAACCGGAATCTCGGTGTTAGAATAAATAGCCCGAAATCTCGGAGTTAAAGTATCTAAACCGGAATCTCGGTGTTACTGCCATTAATGCAAACCAGAAAGTTTAATGCAAGCTCGGACAAATATCCGAAATGAGCACGTTGAACGGTTTGCACAAACAGTAAGTATTTTCCATTTATTGTGATTTGCTTACATGTTATTAAATGCAGGAATATAAACCAGACAATTAGCCCGGGAAAATTGCTACGAAAGCAAAGTCGGATTCAGGGGATCTCGGAAGCATCAATTAATCTCGGCGGCTCGTTTACCGAGCTTGGTGTCACTTTTCTTACTCATGGCATGGGGACTCCCTAGCTGACTTCACCCGCCGGAATTAGGCCGGGTAGATGAATATCACGCAATGGCTCCATCCCCATTCATCATTGCCGATCAAATTTGCATGTATGACATCTTGGTCAGGGGCTTTTGCTTTTGGGTGATTAGTGTTACCATTTCATGATGTTAAATTAAGGTGATATTGCTTCATTTTTAATATTTTCGAGAAAACATTGTAAAAAAAAAAAAAAATTGGGACGACTTGTTCTTTTATGACAACTTTTAGAGTAAAATTGGACATTACCCTATCTATTTTTTCAATATAATTTGCTCGAATTAGCTATCCCAAAAACATCTTTTAGATGGACTAATACTATGTTGTTATGAATGTTACATAGTTTTTTGGGCTAGCTGATGTGTGAGTAATGTCTAATGTGTAGGAAAATTGATGCCTTTTGGGTTCATTTGCATTTCACCTCACCGCATAAGCTACATGCAAGAAGCTAAGTGAGTCTGAGTAAGATTCATTGCAATCACTTTTGTTGGTTTATGCATTGATGACGATTCCTTTAACTTTATGTCTTTATTTAATAATCACAATTTAAAGCCATATACACTGTTTTTTAATGTACATAAGTTGATCATAAGGTTGTTCACTTAAATTTGGTCTTTTGTTTTTTTAGAGAGGAATTATATTCCTTAATGCTTTTCTGTTAAGGAAAGATAAAATTTACTACTTCTGTGTTTTAATCTAACTCTTGCTTCTTGGGATAAAAAGAATATATTGTGATTCCTTTCTGATCATTGTGTAATTCATTTGCTAATAGTAAGTCAGTAGTAGTTGTGTATTGAGTATGGAATCAAGCAAAGTCGAATTGCATAAAGCCTTTGGAAACTTATTTTAAAATCTCACAATTTTAATTTGAGTGTACAGAGTGACACTGATTACTATTTGCTCCATATGGACTGAGACTGAATCAACAAGAGAACACATGTATAACTCTTTTTTCATTATTGTCATTCACATTGTATTACTATCTTCATTGATGATAAATAATGTTATTAATTTTGTGTTTAATGAATTTAATTTCTGCCAATTTTGCGTTCATTTTGTAAATGAGATGTTAATGATTTGTGTCATATCCTTCTCATATTTTTAAATTGTCAAAGAATTAAAAATTAATCATGAAATGTTAGATCTATTAAGTTGAGTTCGCGAATTCGATACAACATTTTACATATACTAATTATGTATATGAGAGATGGTAATTTGGTTGGTGAATAAAGGGAAAATAATTTGATCTATTGGTATTTAACTAATATATTGGCTACCTATCCTTTAAAGTTCAGGACTGTGTTTTCACACGATTGTATGGGATTTGATCCCATTTTTAGTTCTTCTAATATATAAAGACTAATTGCCTCTCTTTTCTACCCAAAAAAAAAATAAAAATAAGATAATCTTATAAGTATGAGTTCGAATAAAGATAATATGATTTAAAAACGCAAATTAGAAGTGAGAAGCATGGTTTTTGTTTAATGATGGATATGAATGACAGTTGATATTTGATAGAATGAATGGAATTTGTATGAAAGAAACTGTATAAATTAAAATGTTGCATGATGTTGAAGTTATGTAGGTTGATAAATTAAAAGGTATTATTTATTTGGGTTAAGGTGTAAAAATACATATGTGCTTTGGTCAGAGGAGCGCCCAGTAGCAAGTGCTTTTTTTAGGTGCAAAAGTGATTATGTGGTTACAAAATATGAGCAAAAGTCACAGAAACCGTTAGGGGGTAGGATGTTGACAGTTAAGTTGGAAGGTTTGACTAAAATTAACGACGTGGATGCTGACTAGGACTGTGTAGCAGACAAGTGGAACCTAAATGAGTAAGTAATTGATGACGGGGAAAAATGTAATTTATTTATGTGAAGAAAATATAATTTATTTATTTAAATAGATTAATCCCCAAAATCTAACATCAAAAAGTAGACGACTCGGGCAACATTGTGTAAGAAAGATCTGGAGAAAAAAAACCTAGGAACCCCCATTGTTGCTTGCAACCTCGACGGAGCATGGAGTTCATTTAGCCATTCTCGTTGATTTAGCCAGATTCGCGATACACCGCGATTTAACTCTACACCAGATTGCTGAGCTACGGTTTAACTCAGCGATTTAGCTTCTTTGTTGCAACCCCCATTGTTGTCTGCAACCTCGACGGAGCACAGCATCGACCATGATGCGAGGTGTGAAGAACGAGGAATCAAGTGGGAGCTTGATGCAGTCGTCTTCAACATCGACCAGGGGGAGAAACCAGAAATCGCGAAGGAAAGTATTTTTCCTAAGAAACTACAACTAACAAAAATTCACGAATCGGCTAAATCGACGAGAATGACTTAGATGAATGACTAAATCGACGATGTTCCAAATCTGCTAAAATCTAAATCTGGTGTCGACCTATTTAACTCAGAATTCGATTTGTAGTTTGTCTAAATCTAAATCTGCTAAAATCTAAATTTGGTGACGAGTTAAATGAATGACTGAGATGAATGACTAAATGACTAAATCTGCTAAAATTTGAGGTTTGATGAATTTCGCGAGTCGGCCCATTTGTAGTTTGTCGTGAAGCAATCTGGTGTAGAGTTAAATCGCGAATCTGCTAAATCGACGAGAATGGGGGTTGAACCCTGGGTTTTTTTCTCTAGAACTTCTTTTCCAAATCGTGAATTTGGTCGATGATGTTTTTCCCCCAGATAGCAAGACGTATGTTAGATTTTGGGGATTAATCTATTTAGTTAAATAAAAGATTAATAGATTATATTTTCTCCACATGAATAAGTTTCACCAGAATTTTTCTCAGTCATCAATTAGTCACCCATTTAGGTTCCACTTATCTGCTACACAGTTCTAGTCAGCGTCCACGTCATTAATTTTAGTCAAACCTTCCAACTTAACAGTCAACATCCTACTCCCTAATGGTTTCTGTGACTTTTGCTCCAATTTTGTAACCACATAATCACTTTTGCACCTAAAAAAAGCACTTGCTACTGAGCACTCCTCTGACCAAAGCACATGTATATTTTTATACCTTAACCCTATTTATTTTTAAGTGTGGTAAATGTTGTATTGCGCAAAAGCGAGGAAGTTGTTGCTTTTTTTTTTTTTTGCTAAAATAAAAGTTTTGGAGGGGTTCGACATCAGTCCCCCACCAAGGCCAGGGCACGGCCCCGGGCTCTATGAGCACTTACTGGGGACTTACGAAATCGCCTACCAAAGGAGTCCCAGCAACGGCAGAGGGGATCGAACCCACGACCCAAGGGCCTAGTCCTGGATCCCTTACCATCTATGTCAACTCACATTGGCAGGAAGTTGTTGCTTGTTCATTCAATAATTGTATGCATTCACAAACAAACGAAAGAGAAGATTCTAGTGACCCAAATTAGGAGCTATTCCTACAATACTGCTCCAATCAATAGGACGATTATAGATAAGACAAATTAAATGATATTCCAACGATAATTGTATGGATTAATCCCTGGCCATATATTTTACATCTGTCGGGTCGTGATCTTGGAGGTAGACAGGATTGGCTGTCCTGTGTCCAACGCACAGTCACGCGCATGTGTGTATATAGGTCAACTGTACTTTTACAAAGGAAAGAGCCAAAGTTCCACCCTTTTACATAGTGGGTTATTAGATTAGCGATGAAAGTTGGGTTTTAAAAAGTGAGTTATATATGGTATATAAAATAAGTATATGAGATAATTTTTGTTTCGATCGATAAGAACGTCTTTTTTAAATGCTAATAATTCAAATAAACCTAAAATTGCTAATAAGTACTTTTCACTGGGCTTTTTTACTACTGATATTATTATTGGGGTTTTTTTTTTTTTGCCCTAAAACGCTGTTCAAACGGGGCTCCAACAGGCTCATATCTTTTAGATGAATTAATACTATGTTGTTATGAATGTTATACATCATTCTCGTCCTATTTATAAGTCTTTTTTGACTAAATTACACATATCAAGAAGAGGTAGGTGGCTTAATGATTATAGAGTACATTTTCAACTTTACCCTCATTTATGAATGGGTACATTTCAACTCTTTATTCTCTCTCTATTTTCATTGGTACAATAATATAGGCAAAATTGTCACAGTCTCATTTATTTGGTCAAAATGGACTTATAAATATGACCAAATTTTTTGCTCAAAAGGGACTTATAAATAGAACCAAATTGGTAGTTGTTTGAGCCAACTGATGATGTGTGAATAATGTCTAACGTGTAGGAAAATTGATGCCTTCTGGGTTCATTTGCATTTCACCTCACCACATAAGCCACGTGCTTCCATGCAAGAAGCTGAGTCTGAGTAAGATTCATTGCAATCACTTTCTTTTGTTGGTTTATGCATTGATTGCAATTCTTTTAACTTTATGTCTTTATTTATTAATCACAATTTAAAGCCATACACACTGTTTTTTAATGTACATCGGTTGATCTTAAGGTTGTTTATTACTTAAATTTGGTCTTTTGTTTTTTTTTAGAGAGGAATTATATTCCTTGATGCTTCTCATTGCTTTTCTGTTGATAAATAATGTTGTAAGTTTTGTGTTTAATGAATTTAATTTCTGCCAATTTTACATTCATTTTGTAAATGAAAAGTTAATGATTAGTATCATATCCTTCTCATATTTTTAAATTGTCAAAGAAAAATTAATCATGAAACGTTAGATCTATTAAGTTGAGTTTGCGAATTCAATACAACATTTTACGTATACTGATGATGTATATGAGAGATTGTAATTTGGTTGGTGAATGAAGGGAAAATAAATTGATCTATTGCTTGTTCATTCAATAATTGTATTGATTCACAAACAAACGAATGAGAAGATTCTAGTGACAAACAAATTAGGAGATATTCCTACGATTCACAAACAAACGAATGAGAAGACTCTAGTGACACAAATTAGGAGATATTCCTATTTCCTACGATACTGCTCCAATCAATAGGATGATTATAGATAAGGATATTCCAACAATAATTGTATGGATTAATCCGTGGCCATATATTTTACATCTGTCGGGTCGTGATATTGGAGGTAGACAGGATTGGCTGTCGAACGCACAGTCACGCGCATGTGTATATATGTAGGTCAACTTTTACAAAGGAAAGAGTCAAAGTTCTACGTTTTTACATGGCACATGTTTAGATTAGCATATTAGAGATGAAAGTTGTTTTTAACATGATTTATGGTATACGAGATAAGTATATGAGAGAAGTTTTGTCTCGATTATATGAACATGTTTTTCAAACACCAATTTAAACAAATTAATCTGTTAACATATGTAATTAGATAAACAATATAGAGAAGATGAAGAAACATGTATTAATCTCATTAGAGCAACATGTTCATACAAAAAATAAATCACTTAAATTATCTCTAATCTACCCTTACTTGAGGGAGATAACCAAACTCCTAAAGCTATTAGGATCTTGGAGGGAGACCAAGTGAACTCCCTCTCTTTGATAAAAACTTCACATCCTACATATTAAACTGTATTAGCTAAAGCCCTTTATATGGATTAGGATCTAACTAATCAATTAATAATATCCTAATATCTCTAACCAGAACTAAAATGGCTAATTCCTTGTAGAAGTTAGAGAGAGAAAAGATATTCTCAAATGTATGTGTTTATTCATATGCTCAATAGGGTATTTATACACAAGAGAGAAGACAAGAGAGTAATGACTCATTATGATGATTGATTCCCTAATCACTCATAATTCCTATAATCCCTGATTATATGCGATACTCATTAATTATGATATATTTCCTAACACTCCCCCTCAAGTTGGAGCATAGATGTTAATCATGCTCAACTTGTTACAAGAAAACATAAATCCAAACAAAATAATTTTCTTTCTAAGAACCTCTTCACCCAATTTTCACACACTCCTCCTCAAGCTGAAAGCGGCTTAAATGTGAGCAGAAACCATTCACCAATAACTTTCTTCTTCATGAGATCTTGGATCAAGCAGCAAGTTCGGACATAGCCAAGAATAATTCAACCAAATGTCACACCAATGACATTCAAAAGTTACGATCCAACATCTTCACCAAGAGCTCAACCAACAAAGGGTACTAAACTAGAGTAGAAGCCACAACAAATAGTCTCACAACGGACCAAATAATACTCCAAACATCTCACTAGAGATAAATACCAAACGGTTTCACCAAGGACCAACACCTCATGGGAGGCAAAGCAACAAACAAGTCACACAAGGACCACCAAACTGTCTCACCTGAGATAAATACCTTACCGGAGGCAAAGCAACGACGGGCCACACAGGAACCACCAAACTGTCTCACTTGAGACAAACATCTCATCAGAGGCAAAGCAACGAACGGGTCACATAGGGACCACCAAACTGTCTCACCTGAGACAAACATCTCACTGGAGGCAAAGCAACAACAAACGATACTAAATAATACTTCAAACGTCTCACTAGAAACCAAACATCAAACAGTTTCACTAGGGACCAAACGATACTCCAAATGTCTCACCAGAGACCAACAATCCTCCAAACGTCTCACCAGAGACCAAACACCTCACCGAAGGCAAGACAACAAACGGGTCACACATGGACCACCAAACTCCTCACCAGAAGACGCAAAGTATGGCAGATGCCAACAAAATTACCCAACCACAAGCACGGCATTCAAGACAAAAGAGCATTTCACGAACGTGCTGGAAAACAAAACAAATGAAGAACCCAGCCACTAGAGACAAGTGAAAGTGCATGAAACAAAATGCCGACCTTGCTGAAATAGTAGAAACCCAGTCTCACAACGCAACCTTCGAAGCAAAGAACCGGCCTACATATACCGGGAATGAAGGCTCGATGTTGGAGAATGAAGCACGACCAGAAAATGGTCACAACAACCAAACGAGGTATCAATAACCTCCACAACAGAGCACGACCAGAAAATGGTCACAACAACCAAACGAGGTATCAATAACCTCCACAACAAAAACCTCACCGAAACTCAAAGAACCACGAGAACAAGCTCCAGCAGCTAATCAGATGCAACATAACAACCAAAAGAGGAGGTACATACTTTCTCTCCCCCTGTGAACAAGGCCTGTTCACAAAACAGCACCACAAAATAGTACCAAAAACAGCAAATCGACACAAACAGAAAAGAAATCCGATGCCGGCGAAAGAGCACCACCAAAGGATAACAAAAACAAAATCTGAAATGACACGAACACACAAGCCAGAGACGAGAGACTGGCCACTGTCATTGTATACGGGGCACTGTAATGACAGCGGCCACTGGAAAACTCAAATTGGCCAAGAACTAACCAAGCTTTGATACCATGTAGAAGTTAGAGAGAGAAAAGATATTCTCAAATGGATGTGTTTATTCATATGCTCAATAGGGTATTTATACACAAGAGAGAAGACAAGAGAGTAATGACTCATTATGATGATTGATTCCCTAATCACTCATAATTCCTATAATCCCTGATTATATGCGATACTCATTAATTATGATATATTTCCTAACAGGTACTATTAGTAAAGTAATTTTGGTTAACCTCAAATGGCCACATGGATTAAATTTATAATGGAATAATTACTATGAAAGGAAAAGGTCAAACATTTGGAAAGGCGTCTCACGTGTCACGATCCAGAGTCTGGAGGGAGGGGAGCAAAACAAGGCGCGTGAAGGTCTTGGATGTTCAATAGAACCGCCATGACAGATTATTAATTTATTATTACTAGTATTATTATTATTATTTTATTGTTTAGTTGCAGAAACGTTCACCACGTGAGATTGAAGTATCTTAGTGAAAATGACCAATTAGGTAGTTTTTTTTTTTTTTTTTATAAAAATTGTGAGCACGTTTAAATTTTTATGTGATTTTTCCGAGCTCACCGACAGTAGCTGCAGGGTCTCAAGACCGTGCTTTGATTTTCTCCACTTTTCTTTCAATTTTTTCATTATTTTTATTTCAGCTATTAAATTGAAATTTAAACGTTTTAAATTTAATACTACATATTTTATAAAAAAATTATTATAAATATAAAAATAAATAAACATATTTCAACTCTTAAATTTTCAGGCAAGATGGTTTAAAGCTACTATAAAAGGTATTTAAAAATTATTTTGCGAACCATCAGTCGGATTCTAATTTAACCAGTGGAAGTTAAAGGGGGAGAGAAGGGTTAGTTATGTTAATAACAATATTTTTATAAAATATTAAATATTAATAATTTATTTATTTTTTAATTTAAGGGTGTGAATGAGATTTTGAAAAGAAACAAAGAAACAGGAAAATAAGAAAGCCCAATCTTATTGTCATGAATCTTCCAAATCACCTCCGACAATTAATGCCAACATAATCTTCCCAATAGGAATAGACAAGTAGCCTTCTTCTCTGTTTTTTTTTAAATAAATAAATAAATATATATATATATATATATATATATATATAGGGGTTTAAACTTCTCATGTTGTATGAGAAGAAGAAGATTCATACACACACATGAAATGGTGGGACCCACATATATATATAGGAATAGACAAGTAGCCTTCTTCTCTATTTTTTTAATAAAAAATAAATAAATAAATAAATAAATAAATAAATATATATATATATATATATATATATATATATATATATATATATATATAGGCGTTTAAATTTCTCATGTTGCATGAGAAGAAGAAGATTCATACACACACATGAAATGGTGGGACCCACATATATATATAATGCTAATTATATGTATGTGTGGGTCCCACCATTTCATGTGTGTGTGACATGAGAAAACACTTCTCCTACAACATGAAAAGTGTTTTTCCCATATATATATATAGCTTTATGGTTTTTGGTTTTTTGAAACTCGAATTTGAGATCTAAAATGATCTAACAAAACCTTATATCGCTAAATCAACCCTATATTAATTAAGAAGTCTAAGGCTATATTTGGTTAAAGGTTGGTGAGGGGAGCAAAAAAAATTCCCAAATTATCCATGGAAATTTTTTAAAATTACATAACTTTTTGTATTGTTTTCGTACATTAACTTATGAAACATGCCGCATCACGGTCATATCTGACTTTTCACACTAGGGATAGGTACCTCCCCTCTCTCCCTCACCTCCAACCAAACACAACCTTAAAAAACGGAGAGGAAGAAACCATACATCACCTTGTATCTCATCCAATGTGATTTTGCCAGATGATTAGAAATAAATTTAACCAACTAACAGTTGGCCAATATAATAAGCAGCCTTGCTCTTATATACAAGTTCAAATTCTATTTGTTGGGAGGGGAAAACCTGTACCAAAAAAATGGGTGGCATTAGGTTCAATGTCTGGATGGGACCCAAAAATGGTTAAAAAGAGGGGGGGAAGTCAATGCCGCGTCATCAATACACGTGGCAGAGGGGCTTGGATAAATGTGAGTCAGATTGAAGTTAAATGTAACTAAATTGGTGTTAAATCATAAGAAATTAAAGATTTTAGGATATACTGTATAGAATTTTAAAGAAAATTTAAGGAAAAAAATCAGATTGAAGTTAAATTGTAACTAAATTGGGGTTAAATCATAAAAAATTAAAGATTTTAAGATATATAAAATTCTAAAGAAAATTTAAGGAAAAAAAATCGATCAAACCAAATTGATCGTCGCAACGGACCGGTTCACCGGTTTCAGTATTTAATCATTTCACCTTTGCCACTCCCCCTCCATCTTCCTCTTCCACGTTCTTCCCCTGCGTCTCCAAATTCTCTCCCACCGGTCCCCTCCTCCGCCGCATACGTAGCGCAGCACTATCCTAACTCGCATCCTCTTACCATCAAGAAAATGGCGTCGTCCATCAGGTTAGATCTGGATGGCAACCCCATTAAGCCCATCACCATCTGCATGATCGGCGCCGGAGGGTTCATTGGCTCCCACCTCTGCGAGAAACTCATGGCCGAGACGCCGCACAAGGTCCTTGCCCTGGATGTTTACAATGACAAGATCAAGCAACTCTTGGAGCCTGACACGCCATGGGCTGCTCGAATCCAGTTCCACCGCCTTAACATAAAGCAAGATTCTAGGCTCGAAGGCCTCATCAAGATGGCGGATCTGGTATCATTCTTCACCCTCTCACATGAGTGTTTGATTGGGTTTCTTGGATTTGTACTTATTTTTTGCGTTACTCTCTGTCTAGACAATCAATTTGGCTGCAATCTGTACTCCCGCCGATTATAATACCCGCCCTCTGGATACTATATATAGCAATTTCATTGATGCGCTTCCCGTGGTAAGTGATTCTTTTCATCGTCCTTTCTCTAGTAGGAATGCTATAACTCAAGAATGATTCTTCCTGCCTGTTGCTCGCATTTGATAGCAGAACTAATTGAAGTAGATATTTGATTTGATTTGGGTTTCTTTTTGTGTCTCAGGTGAAGTATTGTTCGGAGAATAACAAACGTCTCATTCATTTCTCCACTTGTGAAGTTTATGGGAAAACGATTGGAAGCTTTCTCCCGAAGGATAGCCCACTTCGTCAGGTATGTTTTCATTTTCATATGCGTTTCCCGTGCAATTACTTTTGGCTTTCCGCTAATCCGCTTTCTCGAAGAAACTCATCCTGATCTGTCTATTATTATGAATGATTGCTTGACATTTGTATAATTTGAACCCTTCGATCACAAGCATCCGCTTCTTGGAAAACTGTCGGTGGAAGTCTTAATCCCATCATGGTTAAATTTCCAAGACTCCCGTCTAAACTGAGTTTCATTGTACGAATACGTTGTATTTATGTTCTCTCTGGAGTATGGATAGAAGTTGAGATCTTATAGTTTCAGAGGAAGCCCTTCTATAGTTCTTTGACTTTTTCTAGAAATATAGATTATGTTTTTTGGGTTAGAATACAAGTAATGAATTTTGGCTGAGCTGGTAGAATACATTGTATTCTTCCTGGTCTTTTTAAGACTGGGTTATATAACCTCACCTGTTCTCTCTCTCTCTCAAACCCCCCCCCGGAGGCAGGGGGAAGTTTCTTCTGCTTCTGTATTGGAAGCCAGTGGTTGATTGGGAAGAACATGGTCTTGGGAGAGTACATTTTGGTTGTATCTGGCTGAACTAATACGTGGGATGCTAAAATGCTGTCACCATAATCATCCCTGCAGTTCTATCATGTGACGGAATTTTGTTCTTTCAAAATTGCCTTCTTTAACATAGCTTTCTTTGCTGCCTTGTTTTTGTGCTGACCGTTTTTTTCCCCCTCTTATGTAAGGATCCTGCATACTATGTTCTTAAAGAAGATGCCTCTCCATGCATATTTGGTTCAATTGAAAAGCAGAGATGGTCTTATGCTTGTGCAAAGCAGTTGATTGAGAGGCTGATTTATGGTGAGCTATCCTTTCTTTATTGCCTTCTTTTTTTGTTTCTTTAGAATGTCAGCTCTCGAACCCGTCCCTCGCAGTTTTAAAAGCATGGCTTTAAACCACAAAGGCACGAGGTAGCTAGCTTCTTTAGTGCCTTCTTATTCATCAATGTCGACTCATCTCACTGACTTTTAATTATTGACAGCTGAGGGTGCTGAAAATGGCCTGGAGTTTTCAATTGTTAGACCTTTTAACTGGATTGGACCACGGATGGATTTCATTCCTGGCATTGATGGTCCAAGTGAGGGTGTTCCTCGGGTTCTTGCATGCTTTAGCAATGTCAGTCTCCGTTTTGATACAATTTTCAATGAAGCTTGTTGACATGTCAACCATGTTTTATTAAACATCTTCAAAATTTTGAGTTTTTCAAGTTTTTGGGCAGAATCTCCTTCGTCAGGAGCCTCTCAAGCTAGTGGATGGGGGCCAGTCCCAAAGAACCTTTGTGTACATCAAGGATGCTATTGAAGCTGTCTTGTTGATGATTGTAGGTTCCCATTTCCAGTTTTTTGAGCCGACTTATAACATGATTATAAGATTAGTATTGTTGGCTGCTTGCTAAATGCTTGACCTTTCAACAGGAAAATCCTGCCAGGGCAAATGGGCATATATTTAATGTGGGAAACCCAAACAATGAGGTTACAGTTAAGCAGCTTGCTGAAATGATGACTCAGGTGAAAGGATTGAATTTGATTTATTGACCATGCTGTTAGAATTAGGATTTGTTGCTTTGGGACTTCAGAATGATTCTTGTATATACTTTTCAGATCTATGCAAAGGTAAGTGGAGAACCGGCTCTGGAAAAACCTACTATTGATGTGAGCTCCAAGGAGTTTTATGGTGTGGGATATGATGATAGCGACAAGAGAATTCCTGATATGACCATAATCAACAAGCAGCTTGGTATGTTGTATTCAATGCCTCGCCTGATTTGAGCTTGTAAGATTATTGTATTAAAGACCTGTGCTGATTGGATTGTTGCTTGTGTGTCAGGCTGGAATCCCAAGACATCACTTTGGGACCTTCTTGAATCAACCCTCACCTACCAGCATAGGACATATGCCGAAGCCATTAAGAAAGCCATTGCAAAACCAGTTGCTAGTTAGACCCACAAATGCCGATGGTGTTGTACTGCTACTTCCTGTTCTTGCTAGTTAAACCAGTTGCTTTAGTAGTACTACCTCCGGTCCTAAATATAGGACAAATTGTACTACAAAGTACAAACTATGTCCTATATTTAGGGACCAGAGGTACTCTATTTATCCCTGGTTTCTGTAGCCAATAGCCATTGCAAGGTTTTTGAAGACAGAGGGGGCTATCTGTGGTAATAATGTAGAGCTCTGCGCTCCCTAGACATGACAGGGAAACATATCTGTATGTGTTCTAGGGGTCCCCCAGTCATTCCTCTTTCGTGTCTCCCAGTTTCATTTGTATTTTGTTTGCCCCTCTAAGGCGTTAGCTATATGTTTTCTATGTTGTATTATTTGCCAGTAATTTATGGATTGCCTTTCGTTGCACTCTTTGGAATTTTGGTTCTTAGGGCATGTTTGGTACAGAAACATATGATGAAAGGAAGGGGAGGAAAGATTGAAAGGGAAATTAAAAATGTGGGTTGTTTGACGAACATAAGAATGAATATAGGTTGAAAGAAAATAAAATGTTTGGTAGGATGAAAAATGAGTGAGTTAAATGAGAATATGAGATGCATTGTAGAAAAAGGTGGAAATCAAATTGTATCTTTAAAATGAATTAATAGAATTTCTTATGCGACCTTATATTATCTATTAATCGGGATTTAAATGATGGTTATGGAAATTTCTTAATAGCTTTGGGATGGTACCTCCTAAAGTTATATGGTTCTTAATGGGAAGAGGTGTCATACGTTAGAATATTCACCACCCACCCCCGCCGCCGCCACCGCAGTAGTGGAAATCAAATTGTATCTTTAAAATGAATTAATAATTATCTATTAATCAAATTTATATTTCAATTCATACGTTAAATATTAGTAGGACAATAATTTAAAAATTAAATTAAATGAATAAACTATAATTTATAATTTTAAAAAATAAAAAATAAATAAATAGTCATAAAAATGATAGAAGATATTAAATGAATAAAATAATAAAAGATATTAAATGAATAAAATAATAAAAGTATTATAACATAAATAATAACAAATAATTTGAGATCCTCAGTCAATTCATTTTATTTTGACATTCATGATATTATATTTATATAGATATTAATAATAATAGACTGAAATAAATAGTTAGATTAAATAATAATTTTCCCAAAATTTAACGCATGCAAAACTTATGATTTCAACTACTTAAATTAATCCCAAAGATTTCTCTCATATATTTTCTTGAAACAACTCTCTAATCATGTTATAGTTGTTTCTCAGAGATTTTAAATAATTAAATAAATATAAATATTCAATAGAAATATAAAAATAACTATAAATATTAAATAATTAAAAGTCAGTTTATCACAAAGATATTTCTCCCATATTGTTTTGTCATAACTACGTCTTTCAAATTCAAAAACCCAGTTTACAACTACTTCTATAGGTTTTGTCTCATATCAACACCGTCATGCAAGTTAGAAATTGAAAGATTTTGTCTTATTAAGATATTAAATGATTGAATTAACTAAATAAAAATAATAATTAAACAATATAAATAATAATATAGAGATTGTGTTTTGTTAAAATATTGAATCAAATTTATTTTATTTATTAATGAAATTGATTTTTTTTTTCTATAGAATGAAATTCAAATTTGCTAAGCAAATTCTGTTTGACCTTGTTTTACAATTTGTAAAACAGAGTAAGCTTTTATCATCTCTTATCTTATTGCCACAGTCGTAATTCGATTAAAAAAGGGAAATCGTCATTACATCTGTTTCAGAAAGCCCTCCTCTGGACGTTATTGTTACATAGGGAAGTTTCAAAGATCATTTGCAAAAATATAATCGCACGCCCGGTGGGACTCGAACCCACAATCGCCTGATTAGAAGTCAGACGCCTTATCCATTAGGCCACGGGCGCCGTTGTTGACCATGCAACAACAAAAAATATTTTTATAATAAAAAAAATGAAAAATGAACTAACGAAGAATCACTAGTTAATTGATTAATTCAATTTTTTAATAAGATCAAAAGGTATTATCAATGATTGCAGAGATGCTTGACGACAAAATTACTAAAATAATTGATTCATTAGTTATGCATATCCTATCAATTTAACATTCAAATTGTAATTGTAGTACTCCCTCTGGTCCTAATTATAAGATAACATTTAAGACTTGATTTTAATCTTAATTATAGGATAAAGTTTTAATTTTTTGTCAATTTCTTCTCAAAATACCCCTAATAATACTTTCTAAATAATAATTTAATAATGCATCTATATATTCTATAAAGTGAGTAATGCATACAACTCATTTATGCCACATACACCCTCAATTATATTGTTTTTTAAATCTTGTTTAATAAAATAATTTTGAGCAATTTTTATCATATTTTTCTCAAACCACTCCTACAAATACTTCCTCCATGACAATTAATTTAATAACGCACTTATACTTTATTAAGCGAGAGATTCTACTTTCTTTTTTTATTTTTAAATAAAATAATTTTAAGAATTTTAAGTACATAAGATCAAAGATAGGCTTATACTAGCAGTATGATAATGGCACGTTCATTTTTCTCTCCATGTTTTATCCTATCCGATAGAATACATTTTAAGATTCTCAGGGTCACTTACACTTCCAACCTCTAAAAGTGGACCGAAAGTTGTTGAGAGAAATTGATGATACCGAATTGTATGAGAGTCTGGAGAAGTCATGTTTGAGATCGGAGGGATACTAAAAATAATTGAGAATCAGAGTACTAGATGCCATTTTAAATTTTAAATAATGGCATTTCAAAAAAACAAATATAATTAATTAGTTTAACTATTATCCTTAATCTCTCCAAAATTAGATAAATATATTCTATAATTAGGACCGAAGAGAATATAATTTTTGGAATACACTTCAGTACAATATATTTAGGTAGCTGATTGGGTTGTCAAGAATTCAATGAAGTGGCCATATCCTACTCACTGGCCACAAGTCCTCCACCATATCTACAAAATATCTACAAAAATTGTGGTTTGTGTTTTGTTGCAAGTTCTGTTTTAATGAAAATTATATTTCGAAGGAATCACGGGAAAGTGTTCAAGTTTCTCTCCCGTAATCAACAATTGGTGAATTTATAAGCATTTAAAAGGCATTAGCTCTAACTTCAAAACTGAAGACTTTGCAAAGTGTGAAAAATTTAGTTATTTGATGAAGCCTACCATCGGCTCTCTCTCTCTCTCTCTCTCTCTCTCTAACGTATAAAAGATCGTGTACTATAAACATAGAAGAATTATAAATAAAATTTACATAATATACATTATCATTAGATTTTAAGTTATTCCTCTCAGTTCCTGAAAAAAAAATTAAAGGATTGCTTCTTCTTATTTGGTTAAGTGTCAAATTCATCCCAAAAGTATACGTCTAGAAGCAATGTTGCCTTATAAGTTGTTTTAGGTTCAATATTACTCCGGAAGTTTTAAAATATAGCAATGTGACCCGCTACCGTCAAAAACAAAACGTGCACCGTTAAAAAATTAACGTTGGCCGTTAACTTTTTAACAAAAAAGGGTAACATTGCTACGTTTTAAAAGTTTCGGGGTGACATTGAACTTGAAAAAAATTTCAGGGTAACATTGCTCTTAGAAGTATACTTCTGGAGCAAATTTATTACTTAACCCTTCTTACTTACAAGATAAATCATAAATTTTGAGTAATTGATATTTTTCAAAATGCCTCTAATAAATACGCGAGATCTTTTTGCCAGCACATAAATAGAATAAGGGTGAAGTTAAAAAAAATAGAAACATGTTTAAGATATTAATTGATTAAATTAATTTTAGGGAGAATCCCAATTAAATCTAGCTAAAATAGTTAAATCCAGATTCAAGCCAATAGGCCTAATTTGATATTTCTAAATATTGTTAAATGATCATATTGCCCTTCAATTTATTTTCAACCAGTATCATCTATAACTAATATAAAATAGTGGCAACAATTTCCATGGATTCTGGTGGTGGTATGTGTGAAGTTCAACTGTTTGAAATAATCTTTCTCGGTTTACTTGTAGGCAAATAGGCAATGGATCCATAGAGTAGCTGAGTAGGTTGAATTTTGGAGACTAAAATATTGTGTGCACGAAAAATGGAAGATTGCAATTACTAAAATATTGGTGTCATTGTCGATTGTCTCAGGAAGGGGTCAACAAGGCTTTAAAGGCAGCTTTGAAAAAAGAAAAGATAAGGGACAACATGGTCATATAATAATATTTAGAAATCCTTAATTAGGCCTATTGGCTTTATTATGAATTTTTTTAAAGTCCAGGCTTGAATCCATATTTAAGTATTTCGACAGAACTTAATTGAAATTTTCAGAGATATGATTAGTAATAGATAATTTTATTCTATGATCTTATTGGTAGCACAAGTTCATTTGAATTATAAATTTAATCCTTGTAACAGATGGAACTGAACAGCATCGTCGCTTTGGCCGAGTGGTTAAGGCGTGTGCCTGCTAAGTACATGGGCTCTGCCCGCGAGAGTTCGAATCTCTCAGGCGACGATGATTTTTTTTTTTTTCCGTAGAGCAAAATTGCCCCTTGACCCAATTTTTTCTCCCAAACCATTTTATATAGAAGAAGGTAATTTTCGGTTGCGTCCAAATAAGAAATGATCGTTTTCATCATGTAGTGAACTGATATTGGTTTTTTATTCTCTCTTGTCAAACAAATTTACACGGTGCTTCCATTGCTGGGATAGGAGGATTTCAAATTACGGAAATAATTCACGATTCTTAATTAATTGTGGGGATACAGTTGATTTAACACTGAAATGACGCTCAGATACGAATGGAAACTGATCCAGCTGCCAATGACAGTTGCCTCAGGGAACAGTGGAACACTAACAATAGATTCCAAAGACATTACAGACGAATCAGATTATCTGGTTTCAGGTTCGAAGAGTTCACCGAGAAACAATTAATTGTGTGTTTTGAATAGCTTATTTTAATTGTTTAAGTGATTTTGTGCAGAAAAATAATTAGTTGTCTCATAAAATGTAGAAGTGATTTCCTTCCAGTCTCTTTTATGTTATCCCCCTTTCCAGTCTCACATCATCGTGTTACACTCTTGCTAGCCTGCAAGACAGCTTCGGATAGAACCATTTGTGACAGTTTGGAATTGACATTCTTAAATTATAATCACGACAGCACGGGAAGCATACATATATATTCGTGTTCAAAATCAAATCCTTTGGGCGTTTCAGGTATTGTGTGTGTGAAATGACGTCCATGAAATGTTTATCTTACGGCTTCAGATTTGATTTATCCGCTAAAATTATCCATGTACATTCAAATTCTTGGGTCGGTAGAAGAATACAATTATCACGAGGCCACTGTTAACTCTGAGGCAACGTTCCAAGTCATTAATCCTCGACCACGTCCAATTATTAATCTCAAGTGTGTCGCGAAAGCTAAGTTTCTAAAGATAGCCAAAAGGGTCACGTAATGCATTCTTAAAAAAGGGCAAATACAGCATAAACTTTGATGAAGAGAAGCTTCTAACTCTGAATTTGACTTGACTTTATCTATACAGAATTCTAAATCGGATAAGCACTATAAAAACCTGCTTATCTCACTAATATTTGTGGAGCAAATTATGTGAATCGTAAAATGAAAAACCAAATCCCAGAATTGACTGGAACAATTAGGCCGTTTATGTGCCACCGTTCCAGTGCATCGACCTAACTTCTTTGCAGGTTAAATGTCGTGCTGAATGTACTCGATGAAAAAATATTGGTCTATCTAATGATGACCAAGTCACCGGGGAAACAGCAATTAATGAGGGCAGTCACAGAATCACTCAATGACAAATATTGGTCTACTTAAAGACCAAGTTGCTGGGGAACGTCAGTCTATGTGAGCTGTCAACAGAAAAACCACAGCAACAATGAAGAAGCCGATTAACCTCTTGCAGCGCACAAATACACATAACCTTGCCCAAGCTCCAGATCCATGATTCAAGCATTCAAGGTGAGACACAGGTGAGAATTAACACACCATGCACTGCGCCAGCCAGCAAGATTATTGATAAAATTGCCTTTCAGGTTTCAATTTGCAAGCACCTCCGCTGAAGAAGACATTATCCAAAATTCATTACATAAATCAGCTAGTGCCATTCACGACAATTACCACACCTCCAGCTTCCTAACCTAGAAGGTGATTCAACCCAGGGCGAACATTGGCTGTGAATCCAAATCCCACAAAGGTCACAAGAGAGATCAGGAGCTGATTCCATCTGCAAGCATCTGCAACAATGGTAACCACTGTCTGGTATATAAGCCGCAGGTTCTTGTTTATCAACTAAACAAAGAGCTCCAGATTCTTCAGGAATGCCATCTATATTTGCAGTGGAAACATTTTCCAAGTATCCAGAAAAGTCCCCAGATCCATCAGCTCCCTCAAAGTGATTATCATCTGGCTGTAGTAATTCTGTTACAGAGAAGTAGGTATGGGGTTCAAAGTCCATGAACTCATAAGTTTCATTTCCACAGTCATTCAGCAAATTACTATCTAAGCAAACAGCATGGTCATATTCCACAGGAGATGATGCCTTCTCCACAGCTGACAGACTACCTGTTCCATTTTGTGTTAAAACTTCAACCTGTGAAAGTTTAGTTCCAAAGGAGTCATCACCATCCCCCTCACGCTTAACATGTCTTCTCACAGGTAGTTTCCCAAGCCCCAGATCAGAGACAGCATTCGCTTCTGCATTAGGGTCTGTTATCAGCTCAGCACTTGAAAGAGAGTAAAGCAGAGGGTCATTGTCATGTCTAAATCCATGATCTCCCATAGGAAAGTTAGGGGTAGCAGGCTCAAACTCTTTTGGTTCAAACATAACTCCAAAATTGTCGGTGCTAGAATTATCCTTCTTTGAAGGTCTCCGGTGTTTCTTAGTGCTCCCCTGTATCTTGGGCTTCTTATCAGAGTAAGGACACTCTGGAGATTTTATCCTGCGACACTTGCAGCATTTGAAGCCCGACACTTCACAAATTTTTGACTCGTCTAGTTCAAGAGCATCAGCATGATACCAATCTGTGAAAACAACATACAAAGAATGCATAAATGAGTTTAAATCACTTTCAAACTTTCACTCAATTGCTAAAAATACTTACTTTTGCATGTCTCACAGCAGACATACATCAGATCAGACCTATATGGCTTACGGCACAAGTGACAAACAGGTTGTAATCCAGGTGCACCTATACCTCCCTTCAGAAGTATATTTTTAAGCCTAAAATCAACGCCTGTATCCTCACTCTTCTTATTCCATATAATACCCCAAGAACAAGACCTGCGGCGGTTTTTCGTTGCTAGAGCAGAATCAGGAGCGCCTTCTTTTGTGTCAGGACGAGTATCCTTGATGCTGATAGGCTTCAAGGCTTGATCATAACATTTAGGTCTTGGTCCCTTCAGAACAATGACAGAGCTATGTTCTTTTCCTTGCAAGAGTAAGGGACTGGTTGGAGATTCGTCACTGGTCTTTTTTTGAGCAAGCAATTTGGCATAACAGCGCTTGCATGTGGCTAAGAACTCAACCTCCTTCCTTGTTGAGAACGTTGAATTTATAGAACAGCCCTTATGGCAATAACCTAAGAACCATTAGGCACATAACATTAAAGAGCATGCTGAATATGGCTAATTTAAAAGAAAGGAGGAAAAAGACAACATCCTACCACATCCAAAATTTCAACATTAAACATGAGGAAAATATGTGTATGTTTTCTCTAATGTAAATAACATACTTCACTTATTTTATAAGAAACTGATAGGCATTTCAATAGCATCTTAAAAAGTTAGGGCAACATGACATAATGAGAGAAGGGACAACGGATCGCGCATGATGTACCTTGACATGCATTGCACTTGAGAGCATTCCTGAAATTGGGGCAGAGGTAGAGCATGAGTAAGGGAAAATAGTTGTGCAAAAGAAACGGGAGGAAGGCATACTATAAAAATATTGATGACACTGATAGATAATCAAGTTAAGGCAATTACCCAGCTAAAACATCCATCTGACATACAGCACATGAAAATATGTCCCAGTTGTCTCTCTTGCAGGTAAGGTAAAAAAATATATCCTTGCAAGCAGCTTTCAACCGCCTTCTTTGCAGCTGAGATTCCAACTTTAAGTTCTCTTGATGATATGGCTTTTTTTCTATGCCTTCTTCATACTCTTTTACCAAATATAAAGGAACACGTGCTTCAGAAAACCAATACTTTTCCTTTCCTTCTTGACCTTGCTCAACTTCAACAATGTTTTTCATTATACGAGAAGGAAGATGCTTTTGGTTCCTAAAAACAACTCCATACAAAAGTTTCCCCCCCACTTCTTTCTTATCACAGATATTAGCATTTCTAAACGCAGAAGATTCAGTCTCTTGACCTTTCCCATCCTGGAGATTTTGCTCAGGACAAATCAGATCACTCCATCTGAGATGAAAATCAAGGTATCTGACCTGATGCAAATAATTAAAAATAACATCAATTTACAAGACTTGACAATTTCATTATTCTGACAGCAGAATAAAATTTCCCAATGCGATGAACAAGCTAATAAAGTAAAAAGACAACCTGAAGTGCAAGCTGTGATACATTCCTACTCATTTGTACTGCAGCTCTCCAGACTATCTGTCTGCTTCTTTTAGGGATTTCAAAGCCATCAGCATAGGAAATACCAGAAATTTTCTTCGACCCACCTGTTGTTCACAAACATTAGTGCACAATCTTTGATTCTCTCTGACAAATATTACCCATAGAAAAAAATGGCAGGTAGTTATAATTTGTAAACTAAAAAAATCGTACAATAAAAAATAAAATACCTTGGCGAGCTGCTTTTCTGACAGCAGATTTTGGCAAAACCGCTTTTAGAAATAATATTTTCATGGATTTACCACCATGCCACCAGTCAAAATTCTTTTCTTGAGAACCATCAGCTGTAACTTCATCAATAGCTGATTGTTTCTTGTGGCGCCTTCCACTTGGTGCACGTGTCTGTATTGTTCCTACAGAACTTGAAGCACCTTGAATAATAAAAGATTCAACCAACCAATCATCCATCAGCTTAACCCACTCACCAGTAAAAGATATTATGCGAACGTTTTCCTCAAGCTGGGAAAAGAAGTCAAGTCAGTGACTGAATGAAAATTACAATACACATTCACAACTTGGACATAGCAGTTAACAGATGTAACAGATGTAAGCTATTAGGTTGAACATACACTCATCCACAAATATGCATGTATAACAAAAGACTTATTAGTGCGTAATGCAACTTTGAACTCTGATACATCATATTTCAGAGAAACTTACAAAAATAAATAGAAAACCGACCAAGTAATAAAGCAAGTCTTCATGAAGCACATACACACATTACAAAATATAACGACCAAAAAAATTTACTACTTGAGACAATTAAATAAATATAACATCAAAATATTGAAACAAACTTTAATTAATAACATAAAAATACTCACTTCAAGCAAAAGAGGCTTTAAAGCTTTAAATGTTTTAGCCTGTTCAACTCGAATACGCCATTGTTTTCGGTAATTCGCATTTAGAAAAGGCCCAATTATTAAACCATGTAAGCTTTCCTCCAAATATATGATATATGTTGCAATGCTTGGAAGACTTCCCTCTCCACTCCTTCCAGTGGAAAGACCACTTAAAACTTTTATAGCACTTTTGGTGGCACTCAGGGCGGCATGATTTAGCATGCAGCCTCTCTTGCTAGACGCTGAGGCTTTACAAGAAAGGCACCAGCCACACCTCTCTCTTGGAACTTCCACAAGCTTCTTTTCAGAACTTGGCCAAAAGAAGCGTGAAACCGTCATTGAGAATGCTTTTGCTTGCAAAGAAGCACTTTCAGCTGTAAATTTCCTCAAATTATCTGAGACATGACCCTCTGACCGAGAATCCTCAGAAGAAAGAACAGCCAACTTAGCAGCGGCAGATGCAGCAAAATCACCATGCATATAGTGATTAATGTAAGACTGAGGCTTAAAAGAAAAACCCATGTATGTAAAATCCTTAGTTGAGTTATGTTCAACCTTTCCAGAGCAAGCTTGGTTGCCTTCTTTAAGTTGCAAGGATGGAGTAAAAGGCAACTGCTTATCATTTGCATGTCCATGACTGTTGGTCACACCAAAGAGACTGCGCTGATGGCCACCAGAACCGCCAGAGATGACTGACGCCATTCTAGTCTCCTTAGGAAATGTAGTGTTCATAATAAAGCACTCACTAGTTCTAGTGTCATTGCTGCTTTCAAAAGCACAAGCCTCTCTGGTAGTGGTAACCAACGAGTCAGATGGAACCATGTAATTACCATGAATTACAATTCCACTGTACACAGGGTGTTCTGCCTTCACTAAATCAAAAGATATATGCTCTTTTGCACCCAAAGGAGTGGCTGATAAACTAGAGAACTTTGCATCTTCCTCTGTACTTGAATTGTTAACATCTGTTCCAGTTCTAACAGATACAGGCAGGATACTTTCTGGAATACTCCAATAGTGTAACACAGCCATACAAATTCCAGAATATAGGGGCCTATGGTCTACTGAAGCGCAAAGCACTTGGAGAACTTTTGAGATGTCATTCTGGTTGTAATATCTGAGACAAAGTTCACTGTTGACAGTGAGTCTGCAATAATACATCAGAAAGGATCAAAAGGATGGAAACTCAGAAAATGAAAGCATTTATAGTGTAAAAGAATGAAAAGAATAAAAGACAGATAACCAAAACACAGATTTTAGAATGTCAAGAAAATGGACTATAAATATCACACATTAGAATGCAGTGAAAGCACTGATCCAGCAAAATCAATGATAGAGGTGAAAAAGAAACATTAAAAAGATGCTGAACATACACCAGTAAGTGGTCACAAGCACCCATGAAGAGTTGTCCATACAGATCCATTCCAAATAATTCAGCCCCTCTAAGTGATGTTCCCCGTGCAATGCCTAACCCATTCATATTAATTTTGCACTCTGGACAATACCATGGTCCTTCTGGTATAAACATTTTCATCACTCCAATACACCTAGAGTGATATGCAGACGGACATCCATCACAACAAAGCAAGGTCCCATCCATGCCACAGAGACGGCATTCATCTCCATTTCTGTCAACATCAGCATCCTCAGTCCTTCTAGTGTCTCTGAAATCAAGAACAGAGTTACCAGGTGGCTTCACAGCATTAGATTCTAAACCAAACTTTTTAGCTTCTTTATTCATGCTAGCAATTTTAGCATTTCTCGGATGTGATCTAGGCCAGTTTTCTTCTGGAAGGATATCTTGAGCATCATACTCCATCCCAACTTCTAATTCTTCACGAATGCCCATTTCAGCTTTCATTTCCTCGGACTCCAAAACACCATCACAAAGAATTTGCAGTATGGTCAACTTCCTACTTACAGGTAACAAATAATATTCACCATTAAAAATCTCATCATAAAATCCTTTCCACTCAGGTCCTTTTGTGTATCCATAAATTGCTAGATATTGAATAACAAAAACAGGCCAAGTCAATGAATCAAGCAAGCCCCAATCATTACACCTGCAAGCACATTTCCAAAGTAAAGTGAGCCTTGTAAGTTGTATATGGGGTTGAGTATCCTTGAAGCACAAATACTAAATTTTGAAACGGTGAGTCTATCAAGGCATGTATCTTCAAATGTTA
The DNA here is from genome assembly GCA_025563575.1 of Acacia pycnantha. NCBI lineage: Eukaryota > Viridiplantae > Streptophyta > Magnoliopsida > Fabales > Fabaceae > Acacia > Acacia pycnantha. The sequence goes on from JAMWYP010000219.1 coordinate 573,638, forward strand.
CAATTGCATCAGGGCAAGGAATTTTCTGTCCTTCAAAAACATCGGTCAATATATCAAAACATCCCATATTCAATTGCATATAAATGGATTGAAAGTAGAAGGAGCAGTAGCAGTAGTATTAGTAGTATGCCTCAGTGCTCAGCCAAAGGTGATCTCCCCTAAATACCTCTCCCAAAAAGGGGGGGAAAATAAAATAAAATCAGATCCAAAGTTGCGTTTCTAGTTTAAAAAAAGCATAATTGATAAATTACTTGTATATTGAATGTCCTCAAGTTGGGAAGTTTAATTATAAATTAAGCAAAAGCAAAAAATCAAATGAGAGGAAAAAATCATCAAATTCAAAAGTAGGTAAAGAATCACCTCAAGCATTTTGATGCATGCTCTGAGCCCTCAGATGAAATAGTTTCAAGATGACGCCTCAATGCGCGCATCAGTGAAATGTGAATGGAATCAAACAAAGTATTTGAAACTTGGCAGTTAAGAGAACCAACAAAATCATCCAGAGAAAACGGACTTAAGAACAGGCGAATGCTGAATGACCGTAAGAATCCATAGACTGCAAGAAGATGAGAGACATATAGCTCTGGCACCCCAAGAGTCCCTGAAGACGGTGGCAACTGCAGTGGAGGAGGTAGAGAAGGTATCTCAGCATCAGACGCGGAATCTCTTTCGTCACTTGATGAATGAGCATCGTCCTCAACATCTACCTCGTCGGGTTCAATCAATGACCCACCAGGCAATTCACTTGACGCAGGGGCCTCAAGACTGAGGACATCTTTGTTTAAGTCAGCAGAACTATTCTCCGTGCCATATGTTTCCTTTGCGCTATACTTCAACACCAATTGTTCTAATTTATTCTTCCTTTTAGAAAACTCATCATCAAAATCACAGTCATTGAGAAGCATTCCACGAATCTCGCTGCTATCTAAATCCTCATAATCACCATCCTCGTAATTGACTCTATATAAACCACACTCGTAATACACAACTTTCCCCAGAAAGACCCCGCTTCCCTTAAACTCTTTAAGTATATATCGTCCAACCAGTGCTATCGGTCTCCTAGTCCCAACAGCTTGCCTTTTCAAATCGGGAACCGATCTCCCGTCATCCGTCCCATTCTCATCCTCTTTTCTCCTCCGTTTCCTCGGCCGACCCCTCGATCTAACGACAGGGGCCTCCATGTTCTAAACAGAACCAAATTTGGCAGGCTTTTAAGAACCCTTCAGACTAAGTGTGATTTCAGAGACTTACCACTCAAAGATCACCCTAGATACAAAGCTAGGGCTTCTTAAGATCCTACAGAATCATCGAGGAAAAAACGAATAGAATGATGTTGATAAAAAAAGAGTCAACACGTAAGTCCAAATACAAACGAGAGAAGACAGCAGTTCGATTGAAAAAAATAAGGATTCCGGAACGCTTTTGCTACGCAATTGGAAGCAGCAGAGAGGAGCACGTAGAGCGGATAAGATAGCGCACGTATTCAGAGTTCGAAAACCGCCATTGAAGATGAAACTTCGCTGCTTCAGAGATTAGGGAGAAGAACTGGTCGAAATGGCAGAGATAACCCTAGGGGAGAGAAGCGAGATAACGAAGGTGTCTCCATTTCTGTTACCGAGTTGGATAATTATCCAAACGAGTCATGTCGTCGTTGACCCAAAACTCGCGTCCGAGTTATGTCATACCCAATCCTCCGAGTTATTGCTTATCAGGGATAGGCAGTTTAGTAATTTCCATAAATTGTTAATTAATATTCACATAGGAGAAAATGTAACCTAATTTTTTTAATTTATCTTAACAGTAATATAAAATATAAATTCACATATTATTCATTATTAATTTTCTAAATATAATATATGATTGGAATAATAACTCGAGCATTTTAGTTGGCCCAAAAAAGAATAAATCTGTCGTGTAATATTGTGTTATAAAAATTATATTCGAATTATCATACCATAAAAACACCTGAAATGGCTAGAGATATCATTTGATCTTAGCCAAAGGATATCAAAATTTTATATTAGTCAATAATATTTTTAATCCATTTCTAATTTTCAAAGCTAAGCAAGTTTAGATATATGACAAAAATATAACCTAAATCTTCTATTAGGTCTTCTTAGTGAGAAAAAAACAGAGCTTCCCTAAAATAATAACGTGAATAAAGACATGCATTCTATAATTTAAAATTTAGATTTAGTTGAGAAAATAATTTATTTATGAAAAAAAAAATTGAGCTTAAAACATGTGACTCCAATGTATATATGTTGTACATTAATTTTTCAAGTTATAGGACATAACAATGGCACATACATAATAATTATTTATAAGTATAATTAACAAAACAATTCAATGAAAAATAATAGACCACTGGATATTTTATGAATAGAACTATTTATAACCGTTTAAAAACTCCATGCCTATTTTTCTGTTAAAATTTGAATTGATATGGAAAGGTGTGATGCAAAATAAATTGATAACTATCCATAGGTATAGAACAAATAATATAATATTGATAGTAAGTATGCTTTTTTTTTATTGGTCCTTTGTGTCTAGAATTTTAAAATTGCGCAAAAAATATATTCTGTGACGTCAATTATGAGTAATTGTCGTATTTAAAAAATATGTGGAAACCTAAATAAGTAAAAGGATGATTGAAGGGTAGGGCGGGATGACGAGTTGAATCGGGGGGAAACGGGCGAGTCAACCCAGGTCGTGTTGGAGTTATATTGGGACATGGCAGGGGAAGTTTTTATTTGGACTAGGAAGCGTCTCTTCTAAAAGTTGAAACGGCTGAAATCAAAAGAGGTGAATTAGAGGGAACTTTGGCGGGAACAATCATTCGCCTAAGTGGAATTTCCCGCTAATTTCCCCCGAAAAAAAAAAAAAGAAAACGAATTTATTATTGTAACATGCAACGGTCATGTAAATCTCCATACTCCATAGCCCGCCTGAGTATGTGACCAATTGTTAGATGGTACGTTTTTGCACCATGCTTTGTTTCTATTGGATTATAATTTTTTTTCAATATGGCCTGTATGAAAATTCTATCTAAATGTTGGACCGTTTATCTTTTGTTTTTCGTCAGTTGGTATTTCGCATCAATAATGAGGGTTGAAAAGGTTCGTGGAACAAGTATTTATGATGTCCCTGTATTGCAATTTATATCATTATACTTGCTTATCTTTCGCCTACTAATAATTATTTGTTGCACCCCACGATGTGTGAGGATGACATCTGAAGCAGGAGGGAGAAGCATGGATTGTTTTTGGAGTTTGATGTTTCCATTTGGTTTGCACGTTTACATGGATTTGTTTTCAACGAGTGGTTGTGCCAAAATAGGGGTTTTCTAGTATATATGAAACCTGCGACAATTTGAATCCATATTGTGAGGGAGAAAGGAGATTCTTGAGAGTCATGGGGTGCTTTATTTTGCTAGCTGCAGCTGGGCTTTTGTTGTAAATTTTGGCGTTTGATGTAGCGCATTGACGTAGATTATGTGGGAAATGTGCACAGCTAGTTATTTTGTTTATAAATTATGAACATTAGCATTACAATCAATGATTGACCCGTTTTTGAAGCACATATACCATAAAATTAAAGCGAGGTTGGTATTTTTTAAAGGAAGTGGTTAGAGTGCATGTTTTGCATTACTATGCATCCATCGGTTAAAAAACATTATACTGCGTTCATTAAAACAAAACTCTTTGTCACAGTTATCTTTTATAACACATGCCAATACAAACATCCACTAAGGCCTTTTCACATGCATATGATTAGAGCATTAAGGGATAAAGGGCCAAAAACGCCTTAGAAGTATCCACAGATGGACGCGAGGTATTTAGAAATCTTCGATGGGGTAATTTTACCTGGAAGTTTAAGAAACGAGGCAATGTCGCCCCTCTATTAATCTTGACGATAGAACTTTACTAATTTACACATGTACATGTGTCACTGTTAATTTGCCAACTTACTCAATCTCTACTATAACTCTTTCTATTTTCTTTCTCCCTCTTCCTTTTATGATAATGGTCAACAAGAAAAGCCGCAAATCCTTCCTTCTCACCTCAAAACTCCTCCAATAAAGCATCCATGGAACTTCTTCCTTGTGCAAGATAAGATCCTCTCCTTTTGTTCCTCTGACAGTCTCCCCTAAGGTTAGACCCATAACTTTAATCTACATGAAACAACGTTGATGCCTTTGTTCTTACTCTGAAATTGTTTGTAGAACTTTTATGAATTTTTCCCCTTGTTCTTCAATCTACTCATATATTCTCCTTTCTGTTTGTTGAGGGTGCTGATTTAGTTTTGTTTGTTGTTGATTTTGATTTGGTTTTGCTAATTTTTAATTTATTTTATGGATTGTTCGTCTTTCCATGCTCTGGATGCTTTATCTTTTATCTCATATTTTTTTAAAAGTTGGCTCACTGTGAAGATGATCGTCGAAGGAAATTGACAGAGGTTGACACCTCCTGGGCATCATTTGAGAGTGCAAAGCATGGTGATGGTTTCTCTTGGGGTGCTAGATTCTTCAATTCGAGCATCTTGTTAAAGTCAACTTGCTCCACACATGATGCAACTCTATCCCCACCGATGCCTCCGCTGATGCATGGTGGTGATGAGCTGCCTTAAAGGATGAGTAGGATTGGCTTGCATATGAGAGTGTTGCCGCCGTTACTTTGAAAAGGGAGAAGGGGAGAGAGAAAAGGAAGAGGGGGATGGGGATCAAGTGAGTTGGCAAGAAATTATTGATTTTGGATTATGAGGCGGCATGTTTTGAGTCCCATATATGCAAACCAGTTAAATTTAATAGTTAAAATTGACGAAAAGTAAAAACTGCCCTATCCTTAAAACTTTCTAGGTGAAATTGCCCCCTCAAACTTTTAGACACCCTGTGCTCGTCGTTGGATACTTCCAAAGCAGTTTTGCCCATTAGTATTAAAGTATAAGAGACACCTAATTATTAGGTTTGCATAGTAAGAAACACAATTGATACTTTTAACAAAACAAACATGAACTATTATCAATAGTGAGAGCTGTGATTTGTCAAATTACAAGACCGAGACCTTATTTTTTGCCTTTCCGATTCGCCTAAATGTATTTTCCTCATATTTTTTTCAATCTTAATAAAAAAACAAACAAATTAATGGGCCTAAGCATGCCACCCCAGTTTTTTTTTTTTTTTTAAAGCTCATTAGGATTAATCTGTTTAAGTTCAAATGATCATGTTAGTTTAGCTCGAGCCTTAAATTAAAGAAATGTGATCTATTTTTCTGACTCTATTCCTTTTTTTTTGCCAATGCCCTATTCCTGACTACATTCAAGTAATCCAACGTATTATTTCAATAAATATATTTTATCCACCCTTAAACTAGTTTCAGGACTTTGTAACTTAATATTGTTCATGCTTAGTACAAGTTGAGGGAAAATATTTTATGCTCGCAGTTTGTCCACACATACAAAATAAACGCATAAAATTTACACCAACACAATATTTATATCAATATCATCTCAATAATAAATAAACAAAGTTATGGGCAAATTTAGTAGAAGAGCTTGGAAATTTCTTAAAGCTTTATGTCCCAAGATGGTTAAAATTTAGTTAGTCCTTATTTAGATTTGTTTGTGATCCCATCCTTCAGCCCACGCATCAAGGCAAAAGCAATGGGATTCATTGTAGCTGTTAGGGTACATTTAGAATCACCATCCTGTCACTATCAACAGTAAAATACAAAAATAACTTTATTCCATGGTTATCAAACCCGGACCGGACCGGCCAGTTTAGATTGGAAACCGGCGAACCGGCCGTGTAATCGGTCTGCCATAGAAACCGGGGTCAGAGCTTTTTTTCCCTCCAAAAAAAGGCGATTGAAGACGTTTACAAAGAAAAAAGAAAGAGCTGGAGAGAAACAAAGCCGATAGAAACAGATCCGGACATCCGGTGATAATAGAGCAGATGTGAACAGATCCGATGAGAAGAGATAACATCAAAAGAGAAGAACGACGGTGACATGCAACAGATCGAACACGAAAAATGTTGAGATTCTGAGAAGCCAAAGAGAAATGTTGTAAAAAAGCTCGATCATCAAAGTTAGAACGTTCCGGTGAAGGGTTCAGCTCTGATCCGACGGCTTTCAGGGTAAAAGATGGTGGAGAAGCTCTGAACGCGAGAGAGATGAAGAGAAAAGTGAAGCCAGACGCAAAAGAAGAAAAATAACAACATTTCTTCGTTAAGGATAAAAGATATATGGTTAAAAGGTTACCCCTATGGTTAATAAATTTAAAGACATGTGTGAATGTATTCAAGCATTGGTGAACGTGCAAGGCAGAGAAAATATTGATGACTCATGTCAATAGTCTGTTCCGTCTGTTTATTTGCATTCCCAGTTTGAAATTTCCACCTCCCATTTCATTTGAAATTTGAACCTCTTTTCCGCATTCCCTCATTTTATTTTAATTTCATATTAATAATTCTAAAATTTTCATTTTCTCACTGGTTTGGCCCTGGTTTAGTTTCAGTTTGACTCAAGTCTGATCTACAAACCCTTAACTCAATACCTCGACTAGTTCACTGACCCGTCCAATTTTAATAACCTTGCTCTATTCCCTGCAAAATAAACATGGTCTTGGTGCCCAATCAAAACGCGGCGTTTCAGCGACTCACTGGAGATGGCGGGAAGCAGGAAGGCATGAATGATGGAACGAATGCGTCCCGCACGAATTCCCGCCATATACTAAACTCGGTTCGGCTCTCTAATGCATTCATCAATTTGAAAAATTCGCCAATCCACTCGGACTCCGTTCTCCACAAGACTCAACACTCCTGGCTTTCTCATACTTAGCTTCGATTCTTGGCTGTTGGCACCTCTCAATCTCTTTGGAACTCTTAGAACTAGGTTAGGGTTAGGGCTCTGCAACATGAGGAATAATAAGACTGCGGGCCAACAATTATCTATTGTTAGATCCATCGTTGGCGCCGAATATACTGACATGGATATCGTTAGAGCCCTGCACCTGGCCAACAATGATGTTACCGCCGCCATTAACATTATTTTTGATACCCCCAAGCTCAAATTGAAAGAGAGAGCAAGTGTGGGCACTCAGAGGAATTCACAAGTTTCGCATCGAAGTTCAAGCTCTGACGGTGGAACTCGAGGTGATGTCGTCATGGCGAATTCTAAGCCAACGGCTGCAGAGGACAAAAATCGCTCTCTGGGGTCGGAAGCAAATGTTGCGGACTCGGTTTCCAACTCACGTGACTGTTTCGCCGAGGACGTGGGAGGGCATTCAAGTTCAACTGCAAGTGATTGGTGGTTCGTGGGTTGTGGGGAGATGGCGGGGCTTTCGACTAGTAAAGGAAGGAGTATGAATCCTGGTGATCAAGTGTTGTTCAACTTTCCGCTGAAGAGCGGGGCAACTACGCCGTCCCCAGGTAAGGGTTTTGGACGGGGACGGCAGGCAGCAGCAACTTGTTCGGAGATAGTGCGATTCTATACCAAAGAAACGGGAGAGGTGATGCACAAGTGACAAGACAGTAAAATGGACGTGTTTTTAATATTGTAAATACAGTTTCTGAATTGGCTGTGTTTTGGCAGATTGGTAGAATACCGAATGAATGGGCTAGGTGTCTCTTGCCCCTTGTACGTGATAAGAAAGTTAGGATTGATGGGCATTGTAAATATGCTCCTAATAAATTGAGCATTATGGACACCATTCTTTTGTCAGTCAGGTATGTTCAAAAATTTGGGGAAAAACCCTTTTGTTGGTATGCAGTTACTGTATATGACAGTAAGTAATTATTAGATCCTGTTTTTGGTTTCAGAATATTCATCAATAGTTCAATGTTTCGTAAGCATCACCAGGTTTCTCTTAAGGACGCCACCAATTCCACTGACGAATCAGTGTTTCATCCTCTTCCAACATTGTTTAGGTTGCTAGGCTTGAGCCCTTTCAAAAAGGTGGTCGCTGTTCCCTTGTTTTCTGAATCTCTTATAGGTTCTTTTGCATGAATATGATTTTTGTCTAAGGAATGAGTTAGCTGCAAGATCATGAAAAGTAAAATGAGCTTAAATGAAGTTGTACTGAACCTTGACTGATACTATTTCTTGATTTTTAGGCAGAGTTCACTCCTGGTGACTTGTACTCAAAGAAGCGCCCTTTTAATGAAAAGGTGATAACCTATTTATATCTGTTTTATGGCCTTGTCTGCTAACATTTAGCATATTGATTTTCATGTAAAGGAGAACTCTTCTTTTCAGGCAACATTACTGCACATCAAATCTGATCGTCCTTCTGTAAATGATGATGAGGTAGACAATGAGGATTCAATATCTGAAACCGACCTTGACAAGATTGTTGGTGTTGGATCTTGCTCAGAGCTAGAGGTGCTTCATCCTAAGAGTACTATCCACTGTTTCACCTTCATTATGCTTTTAGGAAATTAGAGTGTGTAGTCACCTGAATGTGTTTGTTCAGGAAATGGATCCCCCTGGTAGTCTTCAGTGTGAATTGCGGCCCTATCAAAAGCAAGCTCTTCATTGGATGATACAGCTGGAGAGGGGATGGCCTATGGATGAGGCAGCAACAACTCTTCATCCATGTTGGGAGGCATATCACCTGGCAGACGAGTATGCTTATGGTCATGCTGACTAATATATGTTTGTCTGTGCATGTGGGTGTGTGCATGTATAACTCATTGATTGTCTCTGATGGATTTTTTGTGGTCATTCTTTGTAGGAGGGAGCTGGTTATTTATTTGAATGTTTTTTCTGGTGAAGCTACAATAGAATTTCCAAGCACACTTCAGATGGCCAGAGGAGGAGTATGTTGATTATTTAATCATGGAGAATTAATTCTCTGAAGATGAAGCCATTAACTTCTCTAAAATTTACCCTTTTTTGAGTATTTTCATTATTTCATCATTTTTTATATAACATAAAACCACCTCTCTTTTAAAAAGGCAAACTTCAGGAAATTCATGGATCCTCAACTTTAGAGGGTCCATTCTCTGGACTATTCTGTGACTTTCACATATTTTCTTAACTTCTGCAACATATTGATTTTATTGCAATTTCGAAGATTTTGGCAGATGCTATGGGGCTTGGAAAGACCATTATGACCATAGCCCTCCTCCTTGCCCATTCAGGCACTGGGGGTTCATCAAGTAGTCAACTCATGGATCAGCCCTTATCTGAAAGTGGTGAAGTTAATGACACAGTGCAAAACTCTTCAAATGTACCTAAGAAGGCAAGCAAGTTTTCTGGTTTTGAGAAACTGAGGAAGCAAAGAAATACTCTAACAAATGGTGGCAGTCTGATAATATGTCCCATGACACTTCTAGGACAGTGGAAGGTAATCTGTAACTAAATTGTCAATTTTTAAGTTTTTTAAACTGACTTATTATGTTTGGACAAAAGAAAAATTGACTTATTTTGTCACTGTATCTTAGTTGAATATTGGTTCTTTGCAGTAGTTGGCTTTAATATGTGGAATATATGTTTTCATTACCATTCTAAACATTTAATTATGCCTTCAGGCGGAGATTGAGACCCATGTGCAGCCTGGATCTCTGTCTTTATATGTTCATTATGGACAGAGTAGACCAAAAGATGCAAAAACTCTGGTTCAGAGTGACATTGTAATTACTACATATGGAATTGTAGCCTCTGAGTTTTCCATTGAGGTAGATGAAAACATGTTTATTCTATGAGTGTCAGCCTCTTTTTAGTACTGTCTTTAAAGTTTAAGCCAATGCATATTTATATTTGTCTTATATATAGAATGCAGAGGATAATGGTGGACTTTTCTCAATTCGATGGTTTAGGGTGGTTCTAGACGAGGCACATACTATAAAATCCTCCAAAAGCCAAATATCGATGGCTGTTTCAGCTTTAGTTGCTGACAGACGTTGGTGTCTTACTGGCACTCCTATCCAGGTGAGATATCCTAATTATGGTCTATTGCGTGGCGCCAAAGTTTTTTGTGGTATCTGCTTAAATACTAATGAGTTTATCAAGAATGAACAATCGTGCTCTAATTTTGAAGTTTTACCTTTCACCCAGTCTTTTTATTTGTAATTCACTTGTTCTATGTCATAAGGAATGTGAAGATCTCTACATATCCTGCATCTTTATTAGCATATATTTATGTAGGCACCGTAAAATTTAACTAGTCCTTATTTGAAATCCAATTTGGGGGATGATCTCCACTGAGTTGATGTATTGAGCCCTTAATGGAGATAATACTGCAATTTATGTTGTCACTGTGGAAGGAAGCTGGAAGCCTGGAATTCCTAGACTGCCATGTGATGCAGAGATGTATTTTACAAAAAATGTTTGGTTAGTGCTAGATAAACTTATGGATCTTGAAATTTGAATCAAATTTTAATAGTCCTGCTGAGCTGACTGTATTATGGCTGTCCTCCATTCTTTTGTATAATTAAATTATGTTATAATTCTTATATAAAGATATTTTATAATGACATTTCACTGAAGTATGTACTCACATGCTTTGAGTTGGAGTTACTTTCCCTTCTATCTGGGTTCCATACTTGCATGTTCTTAAATTTTCACGTGTCATATTAGTTTTCCGTGCAGAGACAGCTTTGCATTGTCTGGATGTTCATATATTGTCAACGACTTATCTTTTACATACTTCTACACTCTTCCCTTGAGTCATACTTTCTTCTGTCTCAAATATCAGCTGGGCTAATTATTGCCTTGGTTTTGACTGCAGATGTAGTTTTTTTACTACCTGACATGTTATTTTTCTATTGCAGAACAACCTCGAGGATCTTTACAGTCTTCTTCGATTTCTGAGAATAGAGCCTTGGGGTCATTGGGCCTGGTAAATTGCCTTTTTCTTAATGCTATACACATGCATTTTATCTATACTTCGATAATTTTTTTCCTGTTCTTCCCCATCTGTCAATAAATTTGTTATTTTCTTACAACCTGCGAAGCATTTTTTAGAAAGGATTTGTATGTAGTTAAGCTTTAGCTGATATGTTGATTTCCTTTGTATAGGCATATAAAGAATTATACTTTGTAGGGAAAATGCTCTGAAGTAGTTTTCAAAGGTTTCCTTTTTAGGTTTGAAACAGTGATGACTAAGACTTAATACTTATGCATCAATATCTCAGGTTAAAACTCTGGGAACACGTCTACTTAAGACAAGTCATCTGTAATCTGACCCTTTGTCTGACGTTTTCGTTTTAAACTTATCTCACTTAATTATGGTGGCACTGGCATCTATGATGAACACAGAAAAATTGAAGCTTTATGATTAAATAAAGTCTTGCAGGTGTTATGCATCCTGGTTAAGTTTTCTGTAAAGTAGCTGGAGTACCTACATCTGAAATCAAACAACATGTCTTGTTTTTTCATCACTCTGTCTAAAGGATCATTGCTAATTCATCATCTAATTTGAAGCACCTGGTTGGAAAACAATCTCTAACAAGTTTTGAGTTGCTTTCCCTTGGTGAACTTTGATTGTTATTTAAGTGAGTATCTGAGTGGGATGCTGGATTGTGAGGATTTATTTTATATTGTTCAGGTGGAACAAACTTGTTCAGAAACCATTTGAGGAGGGTGATGAGAGAGGGCTGAAGTTGGTTCAATCCATCTTGAAGCCAATCATGTTGAGGAGAACCAAACATAGCATGGATCGAGACGGCAAGTAAGTATACTGGTTAAGATGTTAGTGTTATATTTTTATCTGCGTCCTATAACTTGCTATTTTTTGCAGGCCTATTATTGTTCTTCCTCCAGCTGAAGTGCGGATAATTTACTGTGAACTCACTGAAGCTGAAAAGGACTTTTATGAGGCACTATTCAAAAGATCTAAGGTACTTATCATCAACTGTGTAATTACTATTTTTACCTTTTTTTGGGCACACTCTAGGAAGTTAACAATCGAGATTTATTGGTGAATAATATATTGGAAGAGTTGGTTGTGATTAGATCACAATGGCTTACCACAATTAGCGGGATAAGCTTTGTTTTTGTTATGTGAAAAATAACTTATATTCAACATGATGTAGGTCAAGTTTGATCAATTTATCGAGCAAGGGCGTGTTCTTCATAATTATGCTTCCATATTGGAGCTGCTCTTACGTCTTCGGCAATGCTGCGACCATCCATTTCTTGTAATGAGGTATTGTGCTAACTTTTTATTTATTCACTTGATGGTGTTAGTGTATATGATGTGTGTTCTATGCCAGGCCCATGGGCTGAATAGCTTAAATTCAGGCGTCTTGTATGAAGTAGCTTATCTACTCTATATATCTGCTCTTAACACTTACTTGAGATTGGCAAGGTTAATCACTTCCGGTCCAGATATTAGCAGATGGTTGTAATAGACTTCTACCGCTAGTACAACAAAGAGCTGGCATAGGCTGAGTTAAAGACTATTATGTTCATGCTCCAATGATCTTCTCTGTTGAATATATATATAAAATTACCCATAGGTCTCAAGTAAGAAAATTAAATAGAGGTCCCAAAAAATTCATTGTTTTCCCCCCCAATTTCTTGCAAGTTTGATTTGTAAATGACACAACTCGACTTGTAAATACGAAAGGTTGACTTGTAAACAAAAATGGTGAATTTGGCTTATAAATATGCAAGTTTAACTTGCAAATATGGGTTTTTTTTGGACCTCTATATTTAATTTTCTTACCTGGGTCTATGAGCAATTTTCCCAACTTTTCTCATTGGTCTTACAAATATATAACTCTTCTATACTTCTGAAGAGATGGTGGTTATTAAATATTTAGATCTGTTTAATATGCAGCTAATGAAGTGTCTTAATATTGAGGGTGAATATGATAATGTTTGTTTGCTATCGGACAAGCTTTTCAGTTTTAACTTTGACTAATTTTTATGGCTATTTCTGATTAATTTAGCCGAGGCGATACTCAAGAATATTCTGATCTAAACAAGCTAGCTAAACGTTTCCTCAAAGGAAGCCATAATGCTCCAGAAGGGGAAGCAAAAGTTGCACCTTCACGGGCTTATATTCAAGAAGTTGTGGAAGAGCTACGTAAGGGGGAACAGGGAGAGTGTCCAATATGTCTTGAAGCATTTGAAGATGCAGTATTGACGCCTTGTGCTCACTGCTTATGCCGGGAATGCCTCTTGGCTAGTTGGAAGAATTCTAATTCTGGTTTATGCCCTGTTTGTAGGTATCATACTATTATCAATTCAAACTTCAATGGCTTGGATCTCTTTTGTTTAAACTTGAATACATGAAATTTTAAGGTTTGTGCCAATTACAATGATTTTCAAATGAATCTTGGGTGTAATGCAAACTCAAAAAGTATCATTTCTGCCTCAGGAAAACAATAAGCAGGCAGGACCTTTTAACTGCCCCCAGGGAAAGTCGGTTTCAGATGGACATTGAGAAGAACTGGGTGGAGTCATGCAAGGTAACTGCCCTATTGCATGAACTTGAAAATCTTCGCTCATCAAGCTCTAAGAGCATTGTTTTCAGCCAGTGGACTGCTTTTCTAGACCTCTTGCAGATTCCCTTTACTAGGTAATACTGTTTGCTTATTGAATCATGCTGTAGGAAATATGCTTTTGGTGCTAAATAATCTGACTTAATGTGCACTCTTCAAATCTCCAAGTCAGGACATGTTCATATAATGATTTGTACTGTAGTAATTATCTTTTAAGTTGATGTCAGCTTAGTGGATTACTGTGGTATATTCCAGATCTTAAGGAATGTATCTATTTTTCCGTTTTCAACATGCTTTATTGTTTTATGCCATTATGGTTTTTTAATCCTTTTCTGCCCCTGACATTCCCAAACAACTGGATTGTGGGCTTTATTAACTTTTTGATAACGTGCAATAATTCCTAGGAAGTATTTATATTGATAACATATGGTAACATGAAAAGATAGTAATTGTTGGTATGTGAGGGACATGGGCCTAAAACCCAATATTGGGATGTAAATGTAGGTGCAGAACACGTGGGGATGGGTGTTTTTGGTGTTCTACGGGCGACAGTTAGAATAGATATGAGTATATATAGCATGAGAGATGTCCGTAAAGGGCATGAATGGTCTGAGGAGTGAATTGAGGAGAGTGTTTGTGCGTCTCAACTGCGAAGTGAGGTTGTTTCCATTTGCTTAGGGAATGCTCTGTAGAGCAACTTTACCATTGAATAATACCTATTTTCTTGAGTTTGTTCCATCAGTACGTGATTTTAAGTATCATCTCATGTCTAGTATGAGTATCTAACATGCATCAGACATAGACACAACTGATTTTTTGATGTGTTAATGCTTCAAAGAATGATACCAAAGAGGTGGAAATTTCATTTCTGTCCAGGAATAACATTTCATTTGTTCGTCTTGATGGGACTTTGAATCAGCAGCAGCGTGAAAAAGTACTTAAACAATTTTCAGAAGACAGCAATATCCTGGTTGTTGATTTGTTTCCCCTCTCTCTTTCTGTGTATATATAGATGTATTTGTTGTGGACTCTGACCTTGAGATTTAAATGGAATGGCTGTTAATACCTAATGGAAATTGACTCCTTGTCAGGTGTTGTTGATGTCCCTCAAAGCTGGTGGAGTGGGTATAAATCTAACTGCAGCTTCAAATGCTTTTGTCATGGTATGTAACTGGGGTGTTTATCTAGCAACAACCTACTTAGCACGGAAACGTTAAATTTCCAGATTTCAACGTTTCTGAAATGCGAATTAGCATGAGATGTTGGGAGACGTTAAATTCACGAATCAGATGGTCAAATGGTCATAATGGCATTTCTGTAATTTTTAAAAAACTGGAGGGCATTTTGTAGCTGAGTTTTTTTGGTCATAAACGTCTTAGCTGAGTTTCAAATGGTCATAATGACATTTTTTTATATTATATTTTGTTAATGTGAAATACACTGTTTATAATAAAAATATGGGATAGGATATTGTTACTACCAATGTCACTACCACTTTTCCACCGTTAGATCAAAATCTCATATACTTTTATCATTTCTCTCTCCTATTAAGATTCTGATCTAACTGTGAAAAAGTAGTAGTGACATTGGTAGTGACAATATTCTATCCCTAAAAATACTAAGACATTTCGGAACGTATCGAAATATTAGTATTTTTGAAGTAACGTATCGATATCACGTATTGGCAACGTATCGAAAAGCCGTATCGATATCGGTGCATCATAGGCTACAACTGTGTCGCTCAAAGTTTGACAATAATAAACAAATTTTTGAGAATTGATTCTCAATCTTGTGATCTTATTATTCTTGTATTACCGGCATTGGGTGTACACAAGAACAATGACTGTATTGGTAAAACTGACACACACTACTTTGCTGATATTTTACTGGTTTGTAACCTATCATCTATGCATTTATTGGCCGTTAATACTTATAATTAAAATGAATTTGAATTTTGCAACCTGAGGCTCGGTGGTTGGATAGATGTGAGTTCAGTGTCATGAATAAGAATGGCATAGAATGGGCTCAGGATGACCCAATAGCAACTGATGGATCAAGGCCCATAAGAAGGAGCAGAAGAGTGAAGAAGAAAACGTGGAAGCTCAGGGATATGGAAATAGAGAATATATAAATAGGACCTTAGCTGTAGGAAGGAGTGTGATTGTTATTTTGGAATATCTCTCTCTCTGTATCTCTCCTCCTGTGGTCCCCGTTCCCTTTCTCATTTCTGCATATCTTTCAATTCTGTTACTACTTGCTGCATTACGCCTACATTCGCTTTTACAATCTCTATGTAACTGTTGAATGGTTTATAATATATGATTGCAATACTCAGATAGAAGTACAATTTCTATATTGATCAATTACAATCATAACATTCAGATAAGGATTGCAGCTTTGAGTTGTGATATTACAAATATTGAACTCTATACGGTAGAGCAAGTAATAGCACATATATAAGATCTAGAAGTTGAGACAGGGATGGTATATGAATGATTGTTTGAATTGATACTGACATATGTTATATTTAAAATTTGTGCGTTGATATGGATAATATGCCTATATGAATGTTTGAACAGGATCCGTGGTGGAATCCAGCTGTAGAGGAGCAAGCTGTCATGCGAATCCATCGCATTGGACAAACAAAGAATGTGGCCATCAAACGGTTTATCGTGAAGGTGCATTTACTATCCCAACTTTGGAAAAATGATGCTCGCATGTTATGTGGTTTTAGTATTGTTCATTTTTCTCACTGGGTCAGAGCACACGGGGAAAAATGAATCAACTTGTAAACTAGTGAGGCACTAATAATAGCAATACACTGAAATGCTATGGCTAGACTCGGACATAGTTCCTTATATCTTTGTTGTTAAATTCTGCAATCAAGATACTTCCAAAAAAACATCTCCAATCAAGATATAACCTATAAACTATTATTTGAAATATCCAGTATGTAATGTTGACCTGTGAAACCATACACTTGTATGCCAAACTCATGCACCCGCCATGTTATCATTGGAGAATTTGACAGCAAAGATATAAATTGTACCTAGTTTTATCTGTATTATTGACTGAGTTGGACCTCCCCTTCCTGCTTCAGATTAACTGCATGATTTCTAGGACCAGTTTGTTTAATTTTTTAAGAAAAACTCAAAAAAGTGATTTTAATCAAGTTTGACACTTGAGTTGTTGGGAGAACATTAAGCTAATCATGAAGGTTTTGCTGGGGAAACAGAATACCTGTTTGGCAAACCATCATATGGACTTATAAGTCCATCAGATGGGATAATAAGTCCATCAAAAAAATTTTGAGTGTTTGGGTCAGCTAATTATTTGATGGACTTCATGCTTTAATGAAGTTGTTTTTTTGAAGCTGCATTATGGAGCTTATTATCCCTCAACTTCTTCCCCATCAAACAAAACAAGTGGGCCCCATTTATTTTGACCGTCCCACCCCTCTTTCAATTCGTGCCTCTCTCCTCTCCTCTCCTCTTTTTTCTTTTTTGTCTCGTTCTCTTTCTTATATTGATGACTAGTATAAAATTATTATTTTGTCTAGCATTATGTTTCAGGAACGGATTTCATTTTTATTATTTTGACCTATGACTTTGGATTATCTTTTTTTTTTTTTATAAAGAAGAGACAATGTTATGACGGTTGATAATCCTTAATTGTGTTCAAGACTACTCCTAGTAGTTTCCTTTCGTGATTAAATTAGAGACCAACTTGTAGGGACTAGGTTTATTTAAGTACTTCATTATGTTGTAATTTTTTTAATGGTAATTTTACTATTTTATTTAGTAAATTTATATTTATTTTTAATTTTTTATCCTAATTATCACATTTTATACAACATATGTGTGTGTTTGTGTGAATTTGATTCATGCCCTTTTCAGTTATTTTTCATCTCATCCATCTTTTTAAAAGCTATGCCAAACAAATGCTCATTAGAAACAAAAGACACTTCTACCACTGCTATCCCAAACATAAATCACATTAGAAAAAGTCCATCAGAAAATAAGTTCATCAAGAAAAGTCCATCAGAAACAAAAGTCACTTCTCCCACAGCTATCCCAAACGGACCCTATATTTTTAGCTTGTTTTGAGAAGTTGTTTCAAATAGCTTATTAAAATGAGATTTTTCTAATTCGTCCCCTCATTTGTCTAGCTTAAGTTCTCCCTACAACGTCTAATGTTTAGTCTAGTTAAAATCACTTTTGTTTGTTAATCTTCCCTAATATACTTGGTTACAGAATTTTTTGAGTTAGGATGGTGCTTGCTCTGTGAATTTGAGACTTGTGGTTTCCTGGTCTTAGCATTATTACCATTTGGATTTGGATACATCCATGTGACCCTGTCTGGTATGAATTGCCAATAAGATTGCTCACACATACCACTTTGACCGTCGCACTTGCTTATATATTTTAAATTTCAGGGGACAGTTGAGGAGAGAATGGAAGCCGTGCAAGCGCGCAAACAGCGAATGATTTCTGGTGCCTTAACTGATCAAGAGGTTCGAACTGCTCGAATTGAGGAGTTGAAGATGCTTTTCACTTAGATTGTTGAAGCAGTCGCAACTCGCAAGCATCTTTGTTGGTCAACAGGAGCAATGTGCACATTTTGCCATTTTGCAGTTGGTATTTTCCTCCTGGTCTCTAGGGATTGCAAGAGCAATATAGTTGTGACTTGAAGCATGGAGATGGTGCATCTGAGCCAAAGTTTGGTTCTGTGCGGACATCACGTCTAAGCAATATAACTGTTCATGACTTTCATGCTTTTAGGTGGATGCGCACAGCACCAACAAAGGGATACAAAAGAAGGGATTGGTTCAAGCTTCAAAGTAGATGAAATTTTTTGTGCAAGTTGGGGGCAATTATTCACGAGTGATGAATTTATTGTACATAGATCGAGCCGTCGAGAGAACCCGCTGTATTTTACATGTAATGATCCTCGTAGTATCTATCATTATTTGTTCTTTGTTCTCGAACGATGGTCAAGTTTGCTTATTCTATTTTTATCTGACCCTTCAAAATTGTAATAAAATTGAGGCTTCCCGGATATAACGGTTGAACAGAAGGACTTAGCTTCCCTCATTTGCCCTTCCCATTTACTTCCTCCTTTGTTTTTCCTATTTGCTCCCTCTTCCCTTCCACTAACATTGCGTTCTTCTCGTGCATACTAAAATTGTGTCAAAATAATATATAATTAATTATTTAGTTTCTATAATGTTAACAATGTTACATTTAATTCTATTAAGTACGGTTTTTTAACCATTAATCCTAATACTTTTTTTTTTATTTAAAAAAAAGAGTCAATTTGTTAAACAATTAACCTAATGATTTATCACCTAGAAATCACAACAGGGCAGAGAGAAAAACTACTACTCATTTATGAAAGAAAGAAGTTTACACCACTATACAACTACTTTGTCTGACCATGACTTAACCTATTTATACAAAATTAATCCCTATTACAAACAATACTAATAACTAACTAACTAACAGTGTTAATGACTAGCTAATCACCAATACAGTTTTAATACATTTGAATACACATATACTAACACTCCCCCTCAAGTTCGGAGCGCAAATATGTCAACAATCACTAACTTGCTCAACAATATGCGTTGAACATCTCTGGAGACTGTCTTTGTCAACAAATCAGCCTCTTGTTCATGAGACCAGATGTGCTCAAGATCTATCACTTTCTCTCGCCATTTATCGCGAACAAAGTGACAGTCCACCTCTATATGTTTGGTACGTTCATGGAAAACCGGATTTGCAGCTATGTGTATTGGCGCAACGCTATCACAGTGTATGGGTACTGGCTTGGTTTGTGGAATGCGCAGATCTCGAAGGAGGCTAAGTACCCACACTATCTCTGAAGTTGCCATGCTCAATGCTCTATACTCTGCCTCTGCGGATGACTTGGAGACAGTGGTCTGTTTCTTTGTTTTCCACATAACAAGCGAACCTGCAAACTTCAATAGGTACCCGGACACAGAACGCCTTGTAATCCCACAAGATGCCCAATCTGAATCACAAAAACATTCTAAATCAGGATTTCCATCAGAACTCAATTTAATACCAAGACCTACAGTACCCTTCAGATATCTAAGAACATTGCGAGCCGCTGCCATGTGCGCCTTAGTTGGTTGTTGCATAAACTGGCTCAATGTCTGCACACAGAAACAAAGGTCAGGTCTAGTCATGGTTAAGTAAATCAATTTACCTACCAACCGACGATATCTCTCAGGACCTGGACACAAATACTGAACATTATCCTTTCCACTCTGAAAAGGCATTAATTTCAGATTTTGTGCCATTGGAATAGTCAATGGTTTACACCCACTCATTCCTGTTTCAGATAATAAATCCAACACAAATTTATGTTGAGACAAGACCACACCAGTGTCAGACTTAGCTACTTCTATACCCAAGAAATATTTCATGTGTCCTAAATCTTTAATTTTGAAATTATCATGCAACAAGTTCTTAGCATAACTAATTCCATCCTCAGAACTCCCAGTTATCAACAAATCATCTACATAAACAAAGACAAACACCACACGGTCATCCCAATCCATAGTGAATAATGAGTAATCACTTTTACTTTGAACAAAACCACCCTTAACAAGGGCTTGAGACAATTTCTGGTTCCATTGGCGGGAAGCCTGTTTAAGCCCATAAAGAGACTTCTTAAGTCTACAAACCATATGCTCCCCCTTACCTTCGAAACCTTGAGGCAACCTCATGTATACCTCCTCTTGAAGGTCTCCCTGCAGAAAAGCGTTATAGACATCCATTTGATAAATGTTCTACGAATGCATTGCTGCCAATTTCAGCACGAGTCTAACAGTAACCATTTTTACAACAGGTGAGAAGGTTTCATGATAATCAATCCCTTCCCGTTGGCTATACCCCTTTGCTACTAACCTAGCCTTATATTTATCTATACTACCATAAGATTTATATTTCACCTTATATACCCACTTTCAACCAATGGGCTTCTTATCTTTAGGTAATCTCACAAGTTCCCATGTTCGATTATCCTCCAATGCTTGCATTTTAGCTCTCATGGCCTTGACCCAATCAGGATTGGTACTTGCCTGTTTGTAAGTAGTTGGTTCAACTACTGCATCAATGGAAGATAAAAAGGCCAAATGGTCAGCAGAAACAGATGCATAAGAAACAAACTGACTCATCGGATAAGAGCATGTAGTTTTATGGGCTAAATCTGTTTCAGAGATTAAAAGAGAGCACACATAGTCATTAAACCAAATTGGAGGTCTTCTATCTCTTAAAGGACGTGATTGTCCTCCCTGTGTTGGATGATCAGTTGCTTTATCAGAATCAGTCTGATAAGGCTGCTGATTATCCTGGATTTGTGAAACATCATCATACTTATCTTTTAGGGTTAAGGAGCAATAATACACATGGGCTTTGTCTCAGGGAGCGTCCAGCACCATGTGGTTTTTTTGGATCAAAAGTACACACGTGGTTAACTTATAGGAGCAAAAGTCACATATTTGTTAAAAAGAAAAACGTTGACCGTTAAAATGAAACTTTTGACTAACATTGATGATTTGGCAGTCAAATGGTCTCCAAATGGTTAAACCACAGTCACAAATTCGCACAGGAGATCAAAGGAACGAGATCGATGAATCCACTGGTTGAATCGACGAGCCATGGCGGAGGATGGAGGAAAACCAAGAAATCTCCACCTTCTTGAACTTTTGAAGGGCGATTTCTCCAAGGAAACACCAAAATTGAAGAACTCTCATCGTCATCTCAGATCTCACCTTCATGATCAGTCCCTATCCTCATTGCTGTCACCCCCAATGCTATCTCTGCAACCACTGCTTTGCTCCTCCCATATCTGTAGGAGCTTTGTGACCGACGTTTATGGAGGAGTAGCGGCAGTGGCAAACCCAGCCTACGGCATCTGCGATGAAGGAGTTTCAGTCGGGGTTCGGAGCCCAAGATTGCTAAAAACGATGATCCTGCAAGACAAGTTCTGGACTTCATATGCAAACTCCATGAATTCGACCAGTGGAACTTGATGTTGCATGACTGAGTGAGAAATAAGTTTTTCCTCTGCTTCCCTAAGCTACAGTGGAATAGGGAATCGCCAGAAAGGATTTGGGGACTCGAGATGTGGGGATCTTAGTGCCCGTAGACGCGCTGAGCGATAACTTTAGGGATTTGCATTTTTTTCGTTTTGATGTCTTTGTTCATGAAATTCGTGTTGGGTTTATTTTATGATTTGGATTCTTGAAAGTAATCCAGTTCAAAATCTTCCCAAGCTCATTCTCACTCCATCGATCTGACGATGGCTTCGGATTCGGTCATCTCTGTTCTTTGTTTCTTCTTCTCCATCTCTGGTGGAGGATGCTTTCTTGTTCCTGTTAGATCTTGGGGGTTGCCGGCGGGGAGGGGGGCGCCAGATGCCGATGAGGATGAGGGGGTCGGCGATGGTGGGGGCTGAAGGTGGAAAGTTTTTCTTTGGGAGGGAATTTTGGTATTTTCATCCTTTCTTATTCAGCTTTGCTCATGCCATAGTGCTGACATCAGCTTTCACCTCAGTCATTTTGGTCAAACTAACGGTCAACTGTTTGTATTTAACAGCCAGTGGGACTTTTGCACATTTTTTCTAACCACATGTGTACTTTTGATCCCAAAAAAACCACGTGGTGCTGGACGCTCCCTGAGGCAAAGCCCATGTGTATTATTGCTCCTTAACCCTATCTTTTATAGAATCAGTTTGTACCAAGGAGGGTTCAAGATCAAACCAAAACATCTCCTTTAAGGTCGGATGCACTTCCTTTTGCTGTTGTGGGCACGCATCGCTGAAAGGAAACACAAGTTCTGCAAAACTACATGACGACTTACAAACAACATGTCAATTTTTTGATTCAATAACAAATATCCTTTCTGATTATCGGGGTAACCTCGGAATACACAAGGAATTGCACGGGGTTGTAGTTTATCAGCAATTTTGAGGTTCGTGGCATAAGCAAGGGACCCAAATACCTTTATGTGGTTGAGATCTGGTTGCTGCCCATATATCCTCTCAAATAGTATTTGGAATTGAAGAATCTTAGAGTGCAACCTATTAACCAAATATGTGGCAGCTTTTACACATTCACCCCAATATTGAATCGGGATGTTTGATTGCAGCATCAAACTGCGTGTTACCTGCATAATAGTCCTATGTTTACGCTCTACAACTCCATTTTGCTGAGGAGTGTAGGGGCATGTGGTCTCATGAATTATACCCTTTTCTTGAACAAGCATTTTAAATGAATGACTTAGAAACTCAGTCCCGTTATCACTTCTTATTCTCTTAACATTCATATTAAATTGAGTCATGGTATACACAATAAAATTACGAATGTAAGCAAGCGAATCAGATTTATGCCTCATCAAAAATATCCATGTGGCTCTCGAATAGTCATCCACTATCGTGAGGAAATATCAGAATCCTTGATGAGTGGGTATCCTATATGGACCCCATATATCTATATGTATGAGTTCAAAACATTTATTGGTTTTAATACAGGAAGATGAGAATGGAAACTTGGTCTGTTTGGATTGAATACAGACATCACAAGTGTGATTTATCAAATCAACATCATTAATTGCAAAGTTCAAACGTTTCATTACAGAAAAGGGAGCATGACCTAATCTTCTATGCCACAAACATATATCAACAGATTTCAGAGGACCATCAGCACTATCACGTTTCTGTTTCGTGTGTGCGTGTGCAACATTTATTACATGTGGGGTCCTTTGAATCTTAACAACATATAAGCCATCTATAAGCCTACCAGTCAGCTTCATCCTTCCATCCAGAAGGTCCTGTAGTATACAGAAATTAGGAAAAAAACAAGCCATACATTCAAGTTCTTTTGTGACCTTAGATATTGCTATAAGGTTGAATTTTAATCTTGGAGCATACAGGGCACCATTCAATGTGATATGAGGTGCTGTTCTAACTGAACCTATGTGAGTGACTGGTATTCTTTGTCCATATGGTATTTTAATTGACTTAACAAGTCCATTATATGTGGAACAATTATTCAATAGTGAAATATCTCCTATCATGTGAGTAGTGGCTCCTGAGTCTAGAATCCAACATGAATAAGTTGAATTTATAGAGGGGGATATAGACAAACTTGTACCAGTCAATGCATGCACTGTTGATTCAGCATCCTTTTGCAAAAGCAAGAGAAGACGCTCATATTGTTCTTGAGAGAAGGAAGGTGCCACTGTGCTTGTAGTGTTGATATGGATGTCTGGGTCACTGGTGGACTCTATTCCCATTTGACTGGATTCCTTTGGCTGTTTGGATTTTGTGCCTTTGAATCTGGTGAATCCGTGTGGATAACCCACTAATTGGTAACATTGTTCTCGCAGGTGACTCTTCTTCAAACAGTGAGTGCATTCCACAGATGAGTCTCCACGTCCCCTGCCTTGGGCACGACCACGAGTCTTGGTGGCCATGGCTATAGCCTCTGTTGGATGAATGCGATCAGTAATGAAAATGGACTTTTGAGCCTCATCCTGGATGATCATTGAATAAGTCTCATTGACAGACGGAAGGGGATTCATAAGTAGAATTTGTCCTCTGGCTTGGTGATAGGACTGATTAAGCCCCATTAAGAATTGGATAAGCTTTTGTTCTTGCATCAGATCAGAATAGGCTTTAGATGTATGACATGTGCAAGATGGTAATGTAATCAGGGCAGATTATTCTTCCCATAATTCCTTCAGTTTGGAGAAATAGATGGAAACAGAAGTTGAACCCTGATGATGTGAGGTGATTTCACGGTGTAGAGAGAAAATCCTAGCGCCATTCTTTTTATCAAATCGTTCCTGCAGGTCGGTCCAAACGTGGTGTGCATTTTGGTAGAAAATCACACCATTAGCCAACTCTTTGGAGATTGAATTGAGAAGCCAGGAGAGCACCACCACGTTACACCTCTCCCACTGACCATGGAGCGCAGGATCTTGATCCTTTTTCCGACAAGTACCATCAACCAAAGTCAGTTTGTGCTTGCCCAGAAGAGCAATTCGCATGGCATGACTCCAGACCGTGTAATTTTCAGTCCCAGTAAGAGTATGTTGAATGATTGAAAGACTTTGAGTGTCGGACGGATGCAAGTATAATGGATGGGAAAAGGGAACAGAACTTGTACCATTTGAAGCACCGTTACGCTTCGTCCGAGAGGGCGATTTACCAGAGTCTTTATCAGCCATAAGAATGAGCAAAGAATCACGAACATGAGAGGGATCTTGAACAGGAGATCAAACTTGGGGGCGGAAGCGATGGTAATGGCTGAAATACCGGTGGAATCAGCGGAAGCAAGAAGTGGTTGCCGCAAAAGCTAGGGTTTAATGGAGAGGAATCCCTGATTCGATGAGCAACAGAGGCGATTGAATCGTGATGCACGAGATCACTGCGAGAGCTTAGGTTCAAGATCAACCAAAATCCTTCTATGGCTCATATCGCCAGAAATCAAAGGAAAAGAAAAAAAAAATGAAGACCAAGATCGCAGCGAGAGCGAAGGTGCAAGATCAAATGAAGACCTTCATTGGCTCGTATCGCCAGAAATGTCGTTGGGTCGAAGAAGACGGTGCTCCACAGGTCTTGCCTGGATCTTGGATTGGCACCGGATCGGGTTGTACACTTCACGGACCGCACTGCAAATGCCTGAGAATCAATAGTGGATGGGCCCAATTCTTGATAGTGAGCCTAGGTGTTTAAAGTAAAAAAACAAAAAAAAAAGAAAGAGAGAGAACCAATTCTTGATAGTGGGCCGATTAAGAGGAAGCAGAGGGATCCATGGAAAATATGAGTAGCTATGATACCATGTTAAACAATTCACCTGATGATTTATCACCTGGAAATCACAACAGGGCAGAGAGAAAAACTACTTCTCATTAATGAAAGAAAGAAGTTTACACCACTATACAACCACTTTGTCTGACCATGACTTAGACTATTTATACAAAATTAATCCCTATTACAAACAGTACTAATAACTAACTAACAATATTAATAACTAACTAAACTGACTAGCTAATCACCAATACAGTTTTAATACATTTGAATACACATATACTAACACAATTATATTTTGATTAATAAGTAATACTGATTTTTTTTTTTTTTATAATAATGTTAATTTTTTTTTTTATAAATTATCAGGGACATGTAAAACCCAATGGTGTGTATCAGCCCAACCCGATGGCTAAAGAAACGTATGAGCCCAACCCAATCTCAACACAGGTATGTATAAAGAGCAGGAACCAGGTAGGTATTTTCATGTTAAGGTGAGAATAGGTCATGACCCTATTAGGCAACCTACAGCCTAGCCTGTTTGGGGCTTGGTCTGGTCTAGCCTATTTGTTAAAAAGGTCAGGCCAAGGCCTATTTAAAGGCCTAAACGTGTAAATAAACTAGACATGTTTACACATTAAATAAATATAATTATATCATATAAATAACATAATATTTATTGTTTTTCATTCTTATATTCTACCAAAAGCCTATATTTATATAAGTTTTGATAGGCTCAAAGTGCACAAAGCATATTTATGGCCTCCAAGGCCTACAATATGAGGCCTTTTTAAAGGCCTACATTGTAAGTAGACATTTAAAAAGGCTTCAGGCTCGACCAGGCCTTATGAAAGCTCATGCCTGAGCCTTAAAAAAAACTTGCATTCAGACTTAGGCCCAAGTCCAGGTCTTCTACCTCCATTACAGGCTCAAGCCTATTTAGTTAAAATCTAGTCTGAGCTAGCCTATTTCTATCCTATTTTTATGCGACGACAGATAGTATTTATCAAAAAAACCCATTTAAATAATTTTCTATAAAAATAGGTGTGCTGGATTTTTTACATCG